>OY821520.1:197282219-197882219 GCA_963682025.1 Cordilura impudica | reverse complement strand
TTTCTTAAAATGTTAAAAATTTCCATTTCGTCGGCGTATGGCATGTAAAAAAAGATTTGAATTATTCTTGGTGAGTAATTTATACATTTTATATAGCAGTTGTGTAAAATATTTATCACATTTTTTTTTTTTTAAGTTTGTTGCGACGCTTTTACAGATTTCTGATATATTTAAGTTTTTAAAATTTTTTAGTATTGTATCGTCAATATTGTTTATTTTTTTTTTGCCAGTTATTTCATTAATGATTTGCCACGGAATCCGAATATTATTTCTATTATCGTAGAATTTGTTTTTATAATAAATATTTTTTGCAAAATTAAATTTTTTATTTAATAAGTTTCTGTATTTTTTAAAATCATTTCTAACGATTTATTGTTTCGATTTGCCATTTTTTAAAAAGTTTATCCCTAAAGTCACAACAATTTATTAAGTGGTCGCTCATCCAGGGTTTGGTGGTGTTATATTTTTAATTTTCTTGTTTTTTAAAAGTTTTTTAGCATTATCATAAATATCATTAAATTTTTCATGATGTCGTGCCAGTTGTTTGCACATATCTGATGGTTTTTTCTAATAATATTTTGATATAGTCTACAACCGCGGTAATTTGCTGGATGATCTTGATTACAATTTGAGCAACGTACAGGACTTTCTCTATTCTTTTGGCATTCTGCGGTGGGGTGTTCGTCACCACATTTAACACATCGAAAAGTTTTTGTACAGAAAGCTTTTGTGACACCATATTGTTGGCATCTGTAGCATTACACCAGTTCTTTCACTTTTCTAGGCGGTTCTATTTTTATCGTAGCATACATTATATGTCTCACATTATAAATGTCTTTCTTATCTTCCCCAGGTTCCAAGATCAATAAAAAAACAAGGGCTTAATTTAGAAAGGAAGTAACTCAAGCCACAGGACAAACGATATTGTAATTGGTGAAAATGGGTGCATGTTCAGACCAAGTCCCCATTCAAATGACCCCTATGATATCGACTTAACTTGCCAAATTATCAATTAAATCTCAGTCGAATTGGGTTTGTGTGTGTTTATTACATCCATTAATCCGTAAACCAAAAGTAAACCCTATAGGAGAATTCACTTAAATCTATCGAAAACAAAAATTCGCTAAGTATATGTTGTTGACTTTACCAAATATGGTCATGATCGGTCCAATTTTCGACCTAAGTTTGGTTTATGCTTTCTTTCTAAACCCATTAGTTGGATCTAAGACCAATTCTCTGAACGCATGGTACTATAATTTTCTTACTTGCTTTCTTAAGAAAATGTACTTTCAAATGAAAATTTACCTGTTGAAAAGTACCAGTTTTCCCACTTTTTGGCCGTTTTTACCCTCTAACGGCTCGAAACAAAACAAATTTTATTCTTCTTGGATGTTTGTGTCTCTGGTGGAATCTACATATCAAATTTCATATTACTAAATTACTTTGTACGGAAGATGCAAAAAGGTACACTCTTACACATTTTTACCTTTTTTGGCCATTTTTCCCTTAAATGGCCGAATTTCGGAAAAATTAATCCTGAGCCAATGTTTGTTTCTCGGATGGAATCCACACACCAAAATTTCATATTCCTAGATTCATTGGTTACCACATCCTCCTTTCTGACCATTGCCACCCCCTTCACATACGAATTTCTAAAAGTTTTCCTATCATCTAATGTTTCTATCTCTAGCAGAATTCACAAACTATATTTTGTATTCGTTTGTTTAGAAGGTACCAAATGTACAATTTTCCCATTTTTAAATGTTAGAATTAGCAATAACTTCATTCTTGACTGATGCCCACGTCTCCGGTGGAGTCTGTGTACCAAAATTCATATATGTAGATTAATATGTTAAAAAGATGCCCTTTTTGGCCGTTTTTCCCCTTAAATTGCCGAATTTCGAAAATGTTAATCTTAAGTCCATGTTTGTTTCTCGGATGGAGTCTACACACCAAGTTTCATATTCATAGATTCATTTGGTACAATTTTCCCCCTTTTTGGCCGCTTTTACCCCCGAAGTGTACGAACTTCTAAAAATCCCTTCTTAGTGGATCTTTACGCCGAGAGGAGAACCTACAGTCCAAATTTCAAGTTTCTGGGTCCAAGGGTTTGGGCTGGGCATTGATGATCAATCACGCAACTCTTTTATATATATAGATGGTGCAGTAAGTCTGCATATTAATGTAAACGTAAAACCCATGTGGAGGGTTTTAACACTCTTCCTTGTTATATTTATTATGTCCTATGGTTCCTATGAGGAACAAAGGGCCGCAACAACTTTCTCCATCGGGGTCGATTTGATGATAGATTTTTGATCTCTCTCCAGCTCATGCCGCTTTGGTTGACTTCGGAGTCAAGTTGGTGCCGCCAAGTGTGCGAGGGTCATCCTATTCTTCGAGCGCAGTGTGTTACCAATCCAAAGCCATTTTTGGTTACTGATCTCGGCTCGGATAGAACGCTGGTCTGATTGCCGCCAGAGCTCCTCGTTGGATATGGTGTTAGGCCAAAATATTTTTAGGATCCTACGAAAACAACGGTTCACGAACACTTGGATCGCGTTCAAGTCGTATGGTGTTATGTTTCAAGTTTCACAGGCATAAAGGAGCACCGATTTGATGCAGCAGTTAAATATGCTTATCTTGGTAGGTTTAGAAATTATTGTAGATTTCCATACAGGGCGAAGCATGTCGAAGGATGGTTAGCTTTTGAGATCCGATAGTTTACGTCATCATTGGAGCCGCCGGTATGCGTTAGAATGCTGCCAATATAGCATTAGATGCTTCGGTCTCGAGGGACTTAAGTTTAGCTACCATATGGCGGTAACTGTGAGATAAAAGGCAGATATCGTCTGCATGTTTCAGGCTCTCAAGTTGCTGGTTGAGTCCCCATCTTATACCTCTGCTCACACGAGTAGCATTGTGCACTGCAACATCTAGAACGATGACAAAAAGTAAGGGGGATAGTACGCATCCTTGACGAACACCAGTTACCACGTCAAATCTGTTGCTAAGTTCGTTGTCATGGACTACGCGACATTTAACATCCTTATACAGGGCTTGAATTAATATGTGGGAGGAACGCCATTGCAAGCTAGAGCTCTCCATATTGCATTATGGTTGAGGGTGTCGAATGCCTTTTCGAAGTCAATAAAGATCATATAGAGGGGGGATTGCCACTCGGCAAACTATTCTGCAATTATCCGAAGACTATTGATATGGTCAATGCATGATTTCTGTGGGCGAAAACCAGCCTGCTCTGGTCTTATTTCATTCATAATAGCCTCTGAAATTCTCCTGTTGATAATATGTGCTATTATTTTATTTACTGCACTAAGGATTGTAATGCCTCTACAGTTTCTGCACTCGGTAAGATTGCCTTTTTAGGGATATTAACGATGATACCTTCCTTTAGATGCGAATCGAGTTCTAGGGTGAGCCAAAGTTCTCGATAAGATGTTGCAGTAAATTTGTTGTTGACAGTCGGCTTTGAGCATCTCAGGCGCTATACCGTCAGCTCCAGGAGCTTTATTTGCCTTAAGGGGCATGACAGTAGTTAGAACTTCTGGAAAATCAGGAACCTGTATGGAGATATCTGGTCTTACTGTATGGGCTGTACATGAGCAAATATTTAAAGGATTTATGAGAGGGTTTGAAAGCATACTGGAGTAATATTGTCTCCATATTACCAGTTGTGCGTGTGTAGATGTGTCAAAATACCTTCACTATTTTTCAGCGGTTTACTATTTGCGAAGTTTCTGCCAGTGAGCTTTTTCGTAATTGTATACAAATCTGTGTTCTTCTGAGGCTTTTTGCGCATCGGTAGCGAGTGTTTCGTGCCATCTTCTTTTGTCACTTCTGGCACTACGCTTCACTTGTTTATCGTGACGTGTGTATGACTCTCCAAATGTTGCTTTTTCTCCACAGGATCTTGCTGTGTTAATTTTTGCCTTTATCTCATTTCTCTCCAGAATTAGTTTCCAAGTGTCATCAGACATCCAGTGAGTTCTTTTCGGTATTTTGAAACCTACGTGTACTCTGGCAGCGTCATTAGAGTTATTTCTTATATTTCTCCTCTCTATTACTGGATGGGCGCGTTGTATAGCTAAGCCTCCTTTCAGCTCTTCAACGTAATTTTGAAGGGTTTATTGGGTTTTCAGCCTGTTCACATCGTATTTGCGTACAATTCTTTCCGGCTTACAGATGGCGGCAACCTTTAATCGAAGGTTACAAACTACAATTTGATGGTCAGAAGAGCAGTCCGCTCCACGTTTAGACCGCACATCAAGGAGACTTCTGCGCCATGACCTACTTATGGCAATATGATCAATTTGATTCTCGGTCACTCTGTCAGGTGATACCCACGTGACTTTGTGAGAGATTTTGTGGTGAAATATGGTACCTCTAATAAAGAGGTTGTTTTTGGAGCATATCTCTGTGAAAAGATTTCCGTTTTCCGTCATTCTGCCGATGCCATGCTGTCCCATTATTCTCTCACGCCCAGTGTTACCTGCACCTACCTGTGCATTGAAATCTTCCATAGGCTAACGATGTCACCACGAGGTATCAATGACAGTACTCTGTTTAGGTAGCTTTAAAAGCTTTCATTTTCCGCAGATTCAGAGGTTTTGGTTGGTGCATAGCATTATACACAGGTCAGGTACCTAGCCCTGGTGCGAAATCTTGCGGTAACTATTCTATCACCATAAGGTTTCCAGTCGATCAATGCATTGCGAGCTTCGCTGCATAAAAGGATGCCGACTCCACAAGATCTTGAATGGTCTTCCGGCTTGCCGGAATATAAAAGAGTAAGATTTTCAGAGGTATTGAATTCTCCTGCTTCTGGCCATCTGGTTTCACACAATCCTAGGAGTAGCAAATTCTCCGCATACTTGGGTCAGTTTAGATGTATCATCGTGTGGATCCGTTGGTTTCTGCTATTTGTTGTGGTTTCAGTAATAATTTGTTTTTAAGATAGGTGACTGATTTGGGCCTCGCATCCGATCCTAGCGTTGGGGCTACCAACAACCTCTAGGAAGGTTAACCGATAACCGGCAAAAACAAAAAGAAAAACAGTTGAGCTTCAGTGACTAATTGCACTCTGCTTATCGCCTAATTGCCGGAGACGCATCGGTGTTTTCATGCCATCAGGGTACTCTACTGCTCGCCTTCTTACTCTAGCTGTGGTCAAAAAACCGGATGTAATGAGCTACTTAGAAATTTCGAAACAGAGGAATTGCTTCTTGTCACCCCCCAAGTAGGTGAGAGACAGATAGCTTTGCACACAAGTGCACCTCTGTGAAAGACCCCATTCCCCATTCCTTGTTTTAATTTATTTTTAATTCATTTAAAGCGGAATATGAATGCTTATGACCCAAAGATTTTTGAAAATTTTTTCAGTTTTTTTAGGTCGGTGCGGGGCACAGTGTCGTGAGTGCGGCCAAAAATAAAAAACACAATATTAAAATATCGACCCCGTGGGGTGGTTATAATCGATTTAATCCAAAAAATTAGGTTATGAAATTTAATTTTTAAATCTTTTTCTCTAATTTCTGTAGTGCTTTATTTTTACAAAATCAAATAGCTTACTATAAAAAAATATCTGCATTTTCCAAGCGAAATTAAATTCGCGACATAGGTCTTCAAGATACATTTCATATGAAATGGATTTGTTTTCTTGTCGCTTTTAAAAAATTAAAAAAATAAACCTAAAACAAAATCATTTTTTTAACCCATCTGTATTCTCCTAAACCTGAAATTCGTGCCAAAACTATTTTGAAGATCTATCTTGAATTTTTTGTCATCAAAGTGGTTCTTAAACTAATCATTTTTACAGCAGGGCCTAATTTTTGCAGTCGTAAGCGAACGTATTTTTATTCGAGCTTTCGAATTTTTGTTCTTTTGGGATTTTTTTATGCGTTAACGAATAATATAAAACGAAATTTCTGATTCTCCGATTCGATAACGAGTGATTATTCGAAAGCAACTTTGCAAAATTTTACTCGTTATCAAAATAGCAAGCGAATAAAATGAAAAAAAAAATTTGTGTAAAATATATACAAAACATTTGGAAAAAATATAAATTTTAGTAATTTTGGGTCAAATATAACCAAAAATAAACTTTACCCAGAAGAGGATTATTGGCAGCTTTATGGAAAAATATATTGATTTAGCCAAGCGCATTTTGCCGAATACTTTAGAAGGAAGAACAAGGTCTTAGCAACGTCATATTTTTTCGTATGATTTTGAGATTTTGATTCTCGTTGGAATCAGAAGATGACAAATAAAAACAAAACAAAGTTAAACTTTTTACCACACAAACAATTCCATCTTTGCCATAAGGGCACACGGGGCCCGTGCCCAGGGCCCCGACCTCATGGGGGCCCCGAAAGGCCGATATATTCGACTACACGAAAGAAAGAAGTTAAATATTTTGTATTTTTCTGGTGATTTTCAGCAATTTTTTTTTTTTAATTTTTTTTTGTTAATTTCAAAACCAAAAAGGAATAGAAAAAAAAAATTTAACCGAAACTTAAATATTAACATATACTAAAAAAATGTATTTGGGCGATTTTTCAACTGTATTTGGCGATACAAACAAAAGAAAACACTGGCAACCCTGACTGGTGCAGATAGTAATAGCTGACATTGTGTATATGTATATAGGGGATTTCCCGTATGAATATCAGTGAAGGCGTGTAAGTGTTTAATGTGAATTATTGAGGTTATTTAAAAGAAGTTTTTCCCAGTTTGACGTCTTAGTTGTAAACAACTTGTCTATATTGTTTTATAATTAATTTAATTATGTTGAAAAGAACATATTTAAGTGGTCCACAAAAAAGAAAAAAAGTTCTAGCTCAAAAAGAAATAGACGGAAAACTTCCTAAACTCATTTCATTTTGTACGGTGGAAGAAACAAACAGGATGACTGATTCATCGCCTTCATCATCTCAAGAGCCGGTTACTTTCGAATTTCAACGGGAAAAAGAACATACGTCTGACAAAAATGATAATATTATGCAAGTTCCAGATGTAGAGACAGTAACAGGTACATTAGATGCTGAATCCTCCAATTCAAGCTTCTGTGACTTATTATTTACGAGCATAGAAAGTGTATCTCCTGATCCTGGTACGTACTGTGATGCAATTTTAACGGAAGAAGTACGCGATATTTGGACTCAAAAAGGGCCAGAATTTTTTTAAAATAAAGAATGTGACTTCTCCGAAACTTCTAAAATTTTTCCAGATTCAAGCGGTAAAACAAAAACTAGATACTTGACTAAAAATATGTTCACCCGTATATTGACGAATGGTGAGTTTTTAGAAAGAAAATGGCTCCTATTTTCACCGTCAGAGAACTCTGTATACTGTTATTGCTGCTGTCTATTTAATACTACTACTGGTACTGGTCATAATTTAAGTTCTCCAAATGGATATAAAGACTGGAAACATATAAGTAATTTATTAATGGAGCATGAGAACAGTGTACAACACAGGGAATCAATGATGAAATATGTCGCAAGAAGCAAAACTACTGGGCAAATTGACAGCGAGTTTTTGTCCCAATATAATACACAAGTCAATTATTGGAAGAATGTACTTAAAAGAATTGTTGCAGTAGTGAAATTTTTGGCTTCCAGAGGACTTGCTTTTCATGGTTATAATGAAATATTGGGGTCTCAAAATAACGGAAATTATTTTGGATGCTTAGAACTCATTAGTGAATTTGATCCTTTTCTTGCTGATCACATGCGAAACTGCGGAAATAGAGGAAAAGGAAATACATCATATTTTTCTGCAAATATTTGTAATGAATTTATTAATATAATGGGACAGCAAGTGCTAAAAGCGATTGTTAATAAACTAAAAGCTGCAAAATACTACTCTATTAGTGTGGATTCTACACCAGATCTTTCACATGTTGACCAACTCACCTTTATCGTTGGATACGTCGAAGACGAAGAGCCTATTGAGAGTTTTGCAATTTTTGCCTATGGATGAACGTAATGCTCAATACATAGCAGGTGCCATTTTAAACTTTACTGAAAGTCTTGATATTCCTATAAAAGATTGCCGATGGCAGAGTTACGATAATGCATCAAATATGGCAGGAAAGTATTCTGGTGTTCAGGCAAGAATAAAAGAAAAATGTGAATTTGCCATTTTTGTTCCATGTAAGGCACATTCATTAAATTTGGTAGGTGTTTAAGCTGTTCAATGTATTTCAGATGCAGTATCCTACTTCCAATTCGTCCAAAAATTATTTAATTTTTTTTCGGCTTCGACCAAACGATGGAAAATTATGACAGCGAATTTGGGAACAAATAAAGTTTTGAAGTCTCTCCCGGATACTAGATGGTCTGCACGTGCTAATGCTATTAATGCTTTGCAAAATGGTTATTTTCATATATCTGAAGCTTTAACATCAATTTCAAATGACATCAATCAACCAGGAGAAACAAGAAACGAAGCTCAAAGCCTAGCCAAAAAAATGGAAAAATTTAAAACTATGCTTCTAACGGAGATTTGGAATGATCTTTTAGAAGTTATAAACAAAACAAGCATAAGTTTACAAAAAAACACTTTGACACTGGACGTTGCACAAAACTTTACGCATCTTTAATCGATTATGTCAGTAACGCACGCGATATTTTGGATCAGTACGAATCGGCCGCTAAAGAAAAAAAAATCCAATGGTGACTATAAAGATATGTTTGAAAGAAAAAAATTCGCAGCACACGTCTTACTTTTTTTGACGGATCAGCGGAGACTGTACAGTTAAATGGCATAAAAAATTCTGCGTTGAAACGTTTATTCCCATAATTGACACATTACATGTTCATTTAAAAAAGCGTTCTGCTGCATACCAAGAAATTGATGAAATTTTTAGTTTTCTTTCTCAATTAATAACAATTGATTCTGACCAGTTGTAAAAAAAATGCAAAGAATTTGCCGAATTCTACCACAAAGTCATTAATGCTAAGGAGTTCATATCAGAATGTTTTCGTTTAAGGCAGTACCTCAAGAACATAGCAACGGAATCATCGGATTTGAGTATCTCAGCTTTACATAACCTAATAAAATCCGATAAGTTATTTAGAAGAAACTTTTGAATTGAAAGTGATGTCCTTCAAAAAATTGATTTTGAGGATATAATAGAAGATTTTGCAGCACAGAAATCCCGAAAACACCTTTAGCGTAGCCAATTTAAATCAGAACATAAATACCTAGGTTATATTTCTTATAACATTAAATAACATGTATTAAATTTGTATTAAACATAAAATTTCAAATCATAATAAAAAGTCATTCGTTTTTTTTTTACTTTCCAGTGAGGCCCCCAATTATTTTGTGCCCAGGGGCCCCGACATGCCTTAAGACGGCCCTGCACACAAACTATCTACTACTTTTGGTTACTGATAATAAGGGTTGGAGACTTGACCTGAAACAGCTGTAACAGAATACAGATCAATTCTTGAAACAAATGTGCCAATGTTTTTTGCTTTATTTTAAAGTAAGACCATTTGCTCTTGAGTCTGAATAAATTTCAAACTCAATCATTAAAATGATAAAGGTCAAAAACAAGATTTTTTATTATTATATTTGTAAATATAAAAAATAACAAAGCTATGTTCAGTTTATTAATATTTTATTTCCTTTTAACATGTTACTTTTTTATTATTAGAATAAACATATGTTTTTTGTTTCCATTTTTTCTGTAATCTATTATATTTATGCACTGTTGTAAAACATATTTAGGTATTTCCGGCTTTTATAAAACTGAAACAATAAATTGTTTCGTTTCATAATGAATAAGAAAATTAAAAATAATTACACTATCGAAATAAATTTCGATACGGACTTATTTCGATCACAACTGCCAAAATTAGGCCCCAGATGATTTTTCGTCTTTGGCTACTACACTCTAGAAGTGATTTATGTGGTGTTGTGCAAATAAAGTATCAGAGGAAAAATTTAACAAATATATATATCATAACCTGATTTATTTGACAGAAGCGATTGCAGGGATCCATTATCGATGTTCAAAATATTTATAAAAAAGACTCTCAAAAATCTATTGGGTCATAAGAATTTGATATACCGCTTTAAGAGCTGCTAAAATAAAAAATATACAAGTAAGAAAAAAAAGCAGCTTTATATGGAGTCTATGATTTAGAATTGTCATATAGGATTTATTTTTGGACTACTGATACTACACAAACCCAATTTGACCGAGATCTATATGATAATTTGGATCTTATGGCAATTTAAGTCGATTTCATAGGGGTCATTTGTATGGGAACTAGGTCTGAACATGCACCGTTTTTCACCAATTTCAGCATTCATGCTATGGCCGATAGAAGCTGATATACGAAATTTCATTAAAATATACTCATATTTGTGATCTGTAGTTTGATGACAGACGGACAGACGAACAGATGGACGGACGGACGTACATTGCCAAATCGACTCAGAAAGTGATTCTGAGTTTGTCAGTATAATAAAAGATGGGTCAAGGTCAAATATTTTTATTAGTTACAAACATCAGCATATAGTCATCAGCATAAAGTCATTACAAGATTTCCTAGATCGAATTATATGAGGAGCATATATATACAAAAGTTCATTATTTTGAAAAAGATGATAACTCAATTGCTATTTTTGGACTCGGGCGCCAAAAAATACAATAATTGGGATCCTAGTCAGAGCCATCGTTAAAAAAATATTTTAATTTTCAACAGCCGATTTTTTCTATTCCCGAATAATACGCACTAACAAACTAAATTAAAGTGCCTCATAAACATTTCGAGGAAAAAGTTTTTTTCGTTTATGCTATTTCGTTATTAGAATTTTTCGCTTATTAAGCACAAATTTTAGTCCTTTTATGTTATCCTTCTAAAAATCTTTAAAGATATTCTAGCATAAATGATTTAAGGCTTTGAACTACTGTCCACCTCTTCCACCATTTCCTCATTTGTTTTTCTACATCCACAAAACATTAACACTCTTCTGCCATTCAGTGTAAAAAATTATACTAAATACATAAAAATATACGACTACATATATAAATAAGAAACATACGTACATATACATATTCAGTAACATACAAAAAAAAAACACTTGTGTTTGATTTCTGAGAGCCTGTTAATTTTTGTAATTTGAATAATTTACCACACAACATACACAATTATATAAATACTGTTTTTTTTTTTTGTACTCCTTGCCTCCCCTTCCCCCTTTCATTTCTATTATATATTTACCTAAGTTTATGGGTATTTTGTAATAAAAGCATTCTTTAGAGTTTATGGTTTTTGCCACTGCTGCCTCGCCTGACTTGTGGAAATTGTAATAAGGGTACAGTACAAATAAGCAAGTTCTTTGAAGTTCTTTTATATGTATTTATTTATTAATTTTCTTTCATTTTTTGTTCTCCTTCTCGATTTTTCACAGTTAGAAAAATTCAGCTGTCTTAGTTAAGACAACTTTTTAAGTATTTTCTTTTATTTAAGTTTTCAGTTCCTTTGTATATTATTTACATATTAATTGATATACACGTACTGGTTTTCTCTTTCGTACTGTTAAGAATACAAAAATAGAATCCCTGTACAGCCCATTTAGCTATTTTGTTGCTAGTTTAAGCGATTATAATTTTTCAAATTAAATTAAAAAATCGAACTCAACCCACGTAACTGCTCAAGAAGGAGGATCGCTATTGAAATATGTTTATTTATCCATGTTCAGAGCTAGCCCTATAAAATTTTCCCCCCAAGCTTTGACTTTATTTAACCTGTAAATTTTGTAACGATACTTTGTACATTATGAAATTTTGATAGATGAGGCAGATGATTGCAAATTATTGATTTTCTTTAAAAAAAAATGAAAATCCCCTAACTTAAGCTATTTTCGCGTTCATGGATCCATATATTTATTTATTTATAAAAAATATATATAATTGGAACAGGAATCGAACCCAAAGAACTAAATTTCCAAGAAAAAAATATTTCTTCTATAAATTTGTTTCAACAGTTTTTCGAGTATAAAACAAAACTTTGGTTTTTATTAATGGAATTTAAGCCAGTTCAATTTCTAACTCAAGCAATTATGGTCACTCAAATTATGGAGAATCCAAAATTTGAATTTAAAATAAAATTGCTTGTACTCATTTATAAGCAAACAAAAAACGAATATATAGTTATGCTCATCACTGAATTACGTTCTCACTGTTTCATCCTGTAACGCTATCTGATTAAAATGTATTTGAAATTTGGATTTTAAATTCCCCTAACAGCGCAAAGATCTACTGAGAAGGGATTTTCCGAATGTTAAGTGGGTTAAAATGAATCGAGGAATATGAAATTAGCTACGAAAAATCTGGCCAAAAAAAATATCAGCCAAGAGGGAATATTTCGACTCCTTATGGTAAAAACGCTTAATTTTTTAAAATCTACATAAATTAAACTAGCACTATGAAAAGGAATTTTTTAAAAACTCGATCGATAAGGAGATAAAACCAGCCAAAAACTGGGATGGCGCCATTTGTATCTTCTTCATATAAATATCTAGAAATATGGATATTTATATGTAGATACTAAGGGCCCTACTACATGTTTAATATATATTGTGATAGCAACGCCCTTAGACTTAGCAGTGTAGCAGTGCCTTAGCAGTGCCCTTAGACTTAAAAAGTATTTCTTCTCTTAAATTTAACTTTTCTTAAAAACCACTATTTCTTCAAAAGTACCTTTTGCTACAAAACAACGTTTTGATATAAAAACAAGTAAGAGTATTAAATTCGGCTGTGCCGAATTTTTTGATACCCTCCACCTGCGTCTTAAACTCAATATTACACCCAATGTTGAGTACGGCTACCACTTTAAAACTATTGCCGATACTGAAACATTAATTCCGAATACCAATTAAATTTAAAGTTAACTGTTTTTTCTTTTTGGACAGTTCATATTATAATTTATTATTATAAAAAATAATGAGCATGTGTTCTATAGAAAGAATTAATTACTATTTGATTACTAGCGTAGAAATCCTATAAGTTCCCAAGTCCTTCATAGAACATAAACGAAATTCATTATTTAACACAGACGGCGTTATAATACCAAAAGTTTGATCCCTGTTAGAATGTTTTGAGACGTTAAAAGTTATATGATAATTAAAAAACAAGTAAGAGTGTTAAATTCGGCTGTGCCGAATCTTTGATACCCTCCACCTCGGTTTGAGTAATGATACTAAATGTAAACAAAATATTGGAAAAAGTAAATAATTATTTCAGAAAATTCTTTGGGTTGGTTTTCGTCTTTTCTATTATTTCGGATTTATTTCGGTGTTTGCTTTTTGGTCATCGTGGTTGCTGATCGCCATGCATTTAGGTTATATACCTATATGCATGCGTTTCGGTTATTTGACATAACTTCTCGTTTAATTTGCTTTTTGCTAATTAAATAGCTCGCCCTAACCTCCATTGCAAAGGTAATGGTTGTGTAGGGTGGCTATATGCACTAAATCGTGCTAATTGGAGATGGCTATATAGTTTCTTTTAACTGGCCAAATATTTCTTCATTGCGGCCATATAGATCGGATGGAGTAACAAAATAATAACCAAAAAAAAACTCTCTCAATTTTTTTATTAAAATATTGCCATATTTGGAAAACATAGAGAATAAATTTATAATAATAAATATTCAAATTAGGGATGCCAAACGCAAAAAACCAAATGTCCCAAACATTTTAAATAAAATAATTTGTTATCTTTATTTTCTGAAAACTTCAAATTTTCATCCCAAAAAAATTGTGAAAATTTATATATAAAAAATAACATTCTCATCAAATTGCGTTTATTCATGTAACAATTTTTGTGTTCGCAATTCTTAAATATCATTTGAGGTTTTCTAAAATTCATTGAATTTAAATTAATATTTTCTGTAGTGTGATTCTGTAAATTTCAACGATCCGACAATCGCAAAATATATAGACAGCTATTGTTGTTTGCACTAAGGATTAAGTGATTTACTAAGTACATACATCTTAACGACAGTCGACAAATCTATTTTTCTATTTATTTAAATTGTAAACGAGTGGCATCTCTGTCAAAATAAGCGAAAAACACAAAGAAGAATAGAAAAAAACAAATTACTTCGTGTTTGACAGGATGATTTTATGTTTATGTTTAATATCTTTATTTTGTTTACTAATATTTCTGTTTATTTATTTGAAAATGAAATAATGAATTGAATATGCTATTTAATTTTTTTATTTATATAAAAAAGTTTTTTAATAGAAGCAAAATATTTTCACTATTTTATGGTTTTTATTTATGTATGACGACATTTCAACCTAAAAATTTAAGTTTTTATTGATTGAATAAACAACACAAAAATGGTTGTCGTTTAGATAACAATAACAGCTGACTTCAACAATAGCGAATATCGTTTAAAAATTTTACTGATAATTTTGCTGTTTTCTTTTTTTTAACGATTCGACTATCGTTAAAAGAAGTTACTGAATCGCTGTACTGAAAAGCTATTAATTTCTCGTAAGTGTCAAGATTTTTTAAATGTAAAAATTTTTTAAATGTAAACATAGGTATTTGGTGTTTTTTTTTTTTTAATTTCAATTTGTGTTTAACGAATAAAATTCATATATTAAAGATGCAATTGATGTCTTCTAAATTTAAAATTATAATTTCCGACGTTTTGATATGATTTTCTGAAATTCAATTAATTATAATTTATAATTGGAAATTTTTAATTCCAGTTTTTAGAATTGATATTTTCTTAAATTTGAATGGAAAATTTAAAAAGTGCAATTTTGTATTTATGTGAATAATAATGCGTTAGTAATTATAAACAATTTTTAAAAATTAGATGTAATCGCAATCAAATATTTTGTAGGTAAAGCAGAATAATAGTTCTATATAACTATGTAGAACTGTTTTGAAAGCAAAAAACTCATTGATAAACTCGGTAACTCTATTTTGTAAAGACAAAAGTTAATATGCCAAACTTATGTTCATATTTGTAAAAGAATAATGAAAATACGTATGAAATAAAAGACCAGCCCGTGTATACTCTTAACATTGTTCTGTATGATATCCAGTTCAAGACTTTTTTTAGTTCTTCATTCAAATCTCGGGCCCTAATCGACGGATTTGGACGATTTTAAATAACAAACTTTTCAGGATGTTAGTGAATCATTTTTTATGTCAACGAGCACCCTAGCTGCCCGATTGATGCCGTCATCGTGATTTTCACAGACGGACAGACGGACATCGCTATATCAACTCCGGTTGTTATAAGGATCACAAATATATATATTTTATGGGGTCCAAAATTTTTTTCTAATTATTACAAACGGAATGACAAACTTATATATACCCTCTGCACACTGGAGTGGAGGGTATAAAAAGTATATTTTCTTCAAAATTTATACATTATTTTTTTAAATATCGATATCAATGTTCCATTGCCGGTATTTTTATACCCTATACTACTACGTGGTCTGGGTATAATTATTTTATGCTGATGTTTGTAACTACCAAAAATATTTGACCTTGACCCATCTTTTATTATACCGATCGACTCAGAATCACTTTCTGAGTCGATTTAACGATGTCCGTCCGTCCGTCCATCCGTCTGTATGTCCATGTAAACTTTGTAATCAAAATACAGGTCGCTAATATGAATATAATTTGATGAAATTTAGCATATAAGCCTCTATCGGCTACGCTGTTGAAATTAGTGAAAATCGGCTCATGTTCAGACCTAGTCCCCATACAAATGACCCCTGTGAGATTGACATAAATTGCCATAACATCCAAATTATCATATAGATCTCGGTCAAAATGAGTTTGTGTAAGTTTATTACATCCTTTTATCAGTGGTCCAAAAATAATCCATATAGGACAATTCTTAGTCATAACCCCCCTATGAAGCTAATTCACGATCTTCACTTAAATCTATCAAAAAACAAAAATATTGCACAGATTTTTCTCAAATATGATTTTCATATGACCTTGGATCGGATCCATTTTTCGACCTAGTTCCCATATCCGAAAGCAAAAAAATTAATAACAATACCATTAAAATTTGGTTTATGCTTATTTTCTATATCTAATTAGTTGGACATGAGAGATAGGGTGTCTAAACGCATGGTAACGTATGGTCGGTCTACTTGTTAATTATACCTTATACCACTCTGTGGTCAGGGTATAATAGGTTTATGCTTATTTTTGGAACTACCAAAAATATTTGATCTAGACCCACCATTTATTATACTGATTGATTTTGCGATGGCTGTCCGTCTGTCCGTCCATCCATCCGTCTGTTTGTCTGTCCGTCTGTCTGTGTGTCAATGTAAACCTTGTAATCAAAATACAGGTCGCAAATATAAATACATTTTAATGAAATTTGACACATGTGATATTAACGGCCATAGGATGAACTTTGTTGAAATTGGTTGAGATCGGTGCATGTTGAGACCTAAGCTCCATACAAATAACTCCTATCAGACCGAGAATCAAATCAGGAATATCAAATAGATGTCAGTCAAATTTGGTTTATGTGTGGTTATTACACACATAAATAAGTAGATTAAATACAAAGCCTGTAGGACTTGTTTATAGTCATAGACCCCACATAAGGCTATTTCTCGATATTCACTTGAATCTGTCAAAAAAAAACATAAAAATATTGCATATATCTTTCTCAAATATCGTTGGTATATGTTTTTGAAATAAAATAGGTGACCTTGCTAAAAATGACAATCATGGGTCCATGTTTTGACCTTGGCCTTTTAGAAAAGTAGAGTACGATGTGAACTTTATCATAGCTGCAGGCCATAAATAAATACCAATTCCATTAAAACTTTATTTATTCTTATTTTCTATATACAATTATGAACTCAACAAAGTTGGATCTAAGACCATTTCTCGAAACTCTTGGTATCGGGTATGGTAGAGCCAGTTAAGACCGATTATAATTTTCTTACTAGTTTTTCTATTTGATATTGTATAGATTTGAAAGTGAAGCTTTTTCATAATAAAATTATATTGACATCTTTGGAAGTTATTCAAAACAATATTTCATTAGTCCTTAAATTCGCTGAACATTTGTTTATGGTATTTACATAACGGTGTCCTTCTCTACTATTGTTTTAAATAAATATTTTTTAATAATTGCAATTCTCATGAAATATCTTCTTTATTCTATAAATCTCTTAATACAACGGCCACGTGTCTCTTAATACCACGTACATTTAAAAAGTGCTAGATTTCTTTTTTTTAGCTTAATCATAGAAAAATAAAAAAAACTGCAAACCGAAAGCAAACCAATAATAAACGGATTGAGTATGTAAATGGTTTGACGCACAAGACACAAGAGCGAAACTCCGTTGTCCTCTTGCAGTTTGTTTCCCCCTGAAATGTTACTCTTTTTAAGTAGAATTGAAATGGCTGACAAACACGCCACATAAATGTGGTGTCCTGTATTGTTATAGAATATTGAAATCCTAGCAATGTTTTCCCAATAAAGCATTAACACAATCTACATATTTCAAGCTTTTCTTGAGTATATTCTGGCACACGTACTCAACACACCACCCCAATATCAAAAAAGGGTTCAAAACGCATGCGTAACTTGGTTGATGCTACATTGTCCTACTGTTTAAACACGTGCATAATTCTATTTTATTTAAAATTATTGTTAAAAAAAACTTTCTGCTTAAACTTTAGTTGTAATCAGCGAAACCAACCATAGACGAGATGTGCGCTGACTGTTCATATGTTTAATTTTATTTTTTTTTTTTTTGTCACTTCAGGTGTATCTTTTCCTTTTTATACCCTCCACTCCAGTGTGCAGAGGGTATATATAAGTTTGTCATTCCGTTTGTAATAATTAGAAAAAAAAATCTGGACCCCATAAAATTTATATATTTGTGATCCTTATAACAAGCGGAGTTGATATAGCGATGTCCGTCTGTCCGTCTGTCCGGCTGTCCGTCTGTGGAAATCACGATGACGGCTTCAATCGGGTAACTAGGTTGCTCGTCGGTATAAAAAATGATTCACTAACATCCTGAAAAGTTTGCTATTTAAAATCGTCCAAATCGGTTTATCTGGTCCCGAGAATTGAACGATGGAGTAAAAAAAGTCTTGAAAAAATATGATTTGACTATGTTGTTCTTGTTACGATAACGCTCTCAATAGGACAGCTAGGGCGCTTGTTGTTAGTGATAATGATACACCAACATCACGGGAAGGTTTCTGTTTTTTAAATCGTGACAATAGGTTTCATAGGTGCCGAGAAATCACTGAAAAGGTAAAAAAATATGATGTTTTCCTATATTGTTATTCTAAATTTTGTATTTTGTCACAGCTGTACTTGTTGTTTTTATGGTCGTTGTGGTAGTAATATAAAAATTCACCAATATCAACATTTTATGGTGTAATATTTAAGTTAGTTAATTAATATCAATATTCTGCGATTTTTATAAGATCACAAAATATTACAAATTGATACATACAGACTACTGTTGCAAATATCAAAATACTATAAATAACATTCATATATTCTGTATATGTATTTCGATAATAAGCGCATATTAAAAATAATAAAATATAAATTATTTTATTTATACAAAATATTGCAATTTTTAAGGTTGCAAAAAATAGTATGATTTTAAGGGTTCTACTTTTAGTACATACTTGCATTCAAAAGTAGTATTGAAACCATAAAATTCTACCCTGTTAAAAATTGGTGTTTAAAAAAAAATTTTTTCTCAGATGATAATAATATAATGTCAATAATATTTAATTATAATACATTTTTAAAATTTATTATTTAATATTTGGCGCAGGCAAACGCCATTCCCGGACTACCGAGAATTTAATGCACGATTTATTCCGCATTAGGAATAATCGCGGAGCTCAGCTCAATCAAAGTGCAATGATTAAGCCTCGCTCTGGGAAACAAGTATTCATGCTTCCCTTTGCACAAACGCCATTCCCAACTACCAAAAATTGTAGGCACGAGCTATCCACATCAGGAATAGTGGCGGGCTTAACTCAATCAAAGTGCAATGATTAAGCTTCGCCCTGGGAAGCATATATTCATTCATTTCTTAGCACAAACCGAACTTCTTATGGTACATTAAAAATAAACTAATTGAGAAGTACAATTCATCATTACGCTGTATTATAATACTATTTTCTTATTTTACTACTAGCTAGTAAACAAAGTGATCGTATCATTGTAAACGAAATAGAATTGAAATTGTGTGCAAATTTGTTTTACTTAAAAAACTGTTTCTACAGATAGTGAATAAAATCCCAGTAAACATTTTATGCAATAAGTGATCATGTGGAGTCTTTTTTGACTCCTCTGTGCTATTAAAACAGTCATAAATGCGCTCTTTTGCTGATCACAAAATATTCTTTTGTTGGGAGGAAATATTACCTTACCACCGACTCATCTTGAGAACCTTTTTTATCCAATTTTCTGATTAGTTTCGACATATTTTTGAGTCGTATTTAATGTAATTTTTCTATAAATCACTTTTTAAGCGTAAGCAAAAATCATTTCTAAGTCTTTTTTCTAATACCGCATGTGATTAATCAATTTTTAATCATCAAAAGTGCTCGAAGAAGACACAGTAAGATGATTTTTGTTAAAATAATCTTCGAAATGATTACTGGGATATCGTATATTTTTGTTTACACACACATATACATAATGGCACCAGTAAGCCGAACTCTCTTATGAAACATATAGACGACAGCGGCTACACGACTACAGCGTGTCAAAATTAAAATACACACGTTTATATGAAAACGATTATTTTGACACCAACACAGCTACACGACTACATGACCACTTTTGCTGCTGTAGTCAACTTAGGCGGCTAATTTCTATTTTTGTTGGCTACAAAATAAAAATAGTGTTGACAATATAACAAAATATGTAAAAGATATTAGTGCTATGAAATATTTTATTTTGTTGAAAAAATTAATCGCAAAATGAAATGCTATAATAATTCTATTAATAAGTAAATTTATTTATTTATTTTTACGTCATAATAATGCATTATAAATAAGTAATATATTTAAGACAATTTTATATAGAATCATACATGTTTTTCTATTTTAATAAAGTTAAAAAAAAATATAATTGGCACTACTGAAATAAAAATGATTTTGTATAAAAACAGCTGTTTATATTGTTGTTATATGTTGCTATCGTTTTCAAAAAAATTAAGTAGTTGACTACACGACTACAATTGTAGCCAGCAGCATTTGTATCCGTGTGTTTGTGTAGCCTCTGTCGTCTATGTGTTTCATGCATAAGTAACAATTTCATTTAGTCTTATGAAAGCTTTTGAACAA
Organism: Cordilura impudica; assembly: GCA_963682025.1. Classification (NCBI taxonomy): domain Eukaryota; kingdom Metazoa; phylum Arthropoda; class Insecta; order Diptera; family Scathophagidae; genus Cordilura; species Cordilura impudica. Next base: position 197,861,833 of record OY821520.1, on the reverse strand, counting down.
AGCAGATATACGTCGCATTGTTTTGTGAAATCTTACATTGTTTTTTAATAGGTACCAGTGATGCCAGGAGATTTTTACAGAAATCTCTACGCTAATGAGAAAAAATCCCTTTTTTTCCCTACACCCACTTTTTTCTCTCTACATTTTTCCCTACACTACTTTTTTCAATTAAAAAAAAAAATTATTTTTAATTTGTTAATTTTCAATTTCAATAATGCAAAAATAACATAAAAACGAAAAAAAATATCATAAAAAATAAGATAAGAATATCATTAGAATTACATAAAAACAATATAAAAAATCAACAGATATTATAAAAAAATATTTTTACTATTCTGTATAATTCATCTTTTATATGGCTAGATGTGCATTTAAAATTTACACAATTAATTAAAATGGCTTGCAAATGGGATCTTATAACGTAAACAGAATTTTGGTTGTTGGTTTTAAAATATATTTTTTTAAGACATTGGTTATTAACATGTATACTTAGATCTGATTTATCGCAATTTAATATTTTTTCACAAGCCTTGCATCTGTATTTAAAGTCGTCATCTTTGACCTGTTCTATCCCATTAGCTTCTCGTCTCTCAACTAACTTGAGTAAAACCTTTGTTTTCTGTATTTCTTTGATGTGTTTTCAGCATCATCGAAAAACGAATCGGACATTTTTCTAAAATCAATTATGTTTACATTTATAATATTTTAATATTCTTTTTATTTACAAACTTACTTAAGGTGCTATTACACGAAGTGTTTTTTACATATGTACTGTCAATTTTTTTATCCATATGAAATTCCTCATGTCTGTCAAAATTGTCTTTTACATACGATTCATAATTTTTGCTATCACACGTGCATATGTATTTCCGTATGACATAACCTCTAAGTGTAAACAACAGCTGATTTAATTTGTGAATTTACAAAAATTTATTGTTAAAAAAAGGTTATATATTTTTAATTGTTAATACTAAACAATTTATTTTTCTTTCAATATTAATCTTTAAAATTTACTCTGTTTTTCTTTCTCCACAAGCAGTGTTGTATTTTCATGTTTGTCATGCAAAAATAGAACCTGTTCTAATTGAAAAATGTACATGTGACTTTCTTCATGTATTGTACATAAACAATGTTTCATATGTATCACACAATGTGTACAACTTTTGTTGTGGGAAAATTTGACAGTACATATGTAAAAAACACATCATGTAATAGCACCTTTAATATAATCGAAGAGAGCTACAAAGATGGCGTACTTATGTATGTATTAAAAAAAATGCACAAAACAAGTAAACTGCACAAAAGTGTTTTTTACTTGTCATTCTTATTAAAGAAGCCACGTATTTACTATCTCCATATTATAGAGTTATTACCAGATTTAAAAAGATAGATATTTTTAATTTTAAAGTTTAAAATTGAAACGTATATAATATTAAGTTGTTAAAAAAAATTTTTCAAAAAATCCCTACAATTCGACAAAAGTAAGAAATCTTTTGCATTAAACACATAGACGCAAATCCATTTATCGATGCGTTACAAATGGAATGTCATAATAAGATCGAGAAAATAAAACTGATTAACGCTAGTGCTTTTATAATATAAGACATGGTCAAGTATCCCGAAAAAGATCCGAAATTTAAAAATATATTTTGTTTAATATCTTCTATTGACTTTAAAATTGTTAAACGTAAATGCTGAAAATTCAGAGTATTTGTTGTAATAAATTACTAAATTGATCAAATTGTTTACATTTTCAAATATTTTATCTAAATTTGTTACAAATAGTGCAAGAAAACCTAGGTGGAGGGTATCAAAGATTCGGCATAGCCGAATTTTACACTCCTACTTTATTAGAAGTAATTACAAAGTCTACAAAAGTCCTACAAAATTTAGAAGTAATTACAAAGTCTGTGCCTCATATTACATTTAATTAAAGAGATGCGACTGATAATGAAGTGTTTTAAAACATGAAGAGAAAAATGGCTCAGATGTTAAATTTTCTTCAAAAACTGTTAATATTATTAAATTAAACAAAACATTATTCAAAATTGATGTTTCTTCTAAAAGAAAATTTTTTAATTAACCAAGTTTTCCTTAAGAAACAATTTTCTACAGAAAACAGTGTTAAGAATTTGTATTCAAAAGTTGATGCTGCTAAATGAATTAACTAAATAATCCTTTAATGAAAATATAAATGTTACAATAAAAAATACTCAAACAGTCCATTAAATAATCCGTTAATAAATATAGTATATAAGTTACAATAAAAAACTTAGGTAGTATGGGTTTATTTCTTTTTTAAAAATTGAAAATTCTTTTATATGAAAAAAATTTTAAGTCTGTTGATTTTTGTCCATAAAGGAATTTGGCAAAATTTTTAAGTTTTTTTAAAACATAATTTTCTACATAAAACAGTCCTTAGAATCTTGATCCAAAAAAACTCAAACTATTCATTAAACAATCCATTAATATATAAGAAAAGTTACAATAAAAAACTTAGGTAATTTGGTTTATTACATTTTTCAAAACTTAAAATTTTTTATATGAAAAAAACTCAAATTCTGATAAATTTTGTGTCCATAAAAAATTTGAATATATTTGACAAGTTTTCTTTAAAAACAAAAAACATTTTCTACATAAAACATTTCTTAGAATCTGGACCCAAAAAAAAAACCTAAATAATCCATTAAATAATTCATTAATAAAAATAGAAAAAGAACTTAGGTGATTTGCATTTGATTTTTTTTTTTTTTTTTTCAAAACAGAAAATGTTTGTATGTGAAACAAAAACTCGAAATTTGATTAATGTCTTCCGAAAAAAATTTTGAAAAACTACCTAAGTTCTTATTTAAAAAACATAATTTTCGACAAAAACAGTGCTCAAGTTTTTAAAAATAAACTTTTAAACTTAGTCAACTTAACAAATTAGATTATAGATAACTACAAAAATTAAAATAATACAGAAAAGTTACAAAGAAACTAATGTAATTTTGCGTTTAATTTTTTTTTTTTAAATTAAAAAAAATACCATAAAAGTTACGGTTTAGCCAAAGAAAAATATTTCTTTAATTTAGTATTTATCTTATAAATTAGAGTAATGGAAACGGATAGGTTATTCATCATATTTAACATCATTAACTCTTAATATATATTTAAAATATAATATAAACCCAACACCGCGATTTTTCACAGAGTCCACGATGTCAATTTTGGAGCCCCCAAGGAAGACATTTATCTCATTCTTGTATAGTTTTCTTCTATATTATAATACACTTTGATTTATTTGGATTAAGTCGTAGACATTTACTGTTGCCCAATTAGAATTTAGTTCTTGAGTTTTAGAAATAATTGAATCTTCGGGACTTCTTAAATATAGCTGGATATCATCAGCGTACATCTGAATTTTAGAGAATTTAATTTGTGGTGGAAGATCATTTTGGCATATATTGAATAAAGTAGTTTTCCAAGGATTGAGCCCTGTGGTACCCCTCATACAACTTGCATGCAATTCGTGATGGAACTATCATTAACAACAGATTGGGACCTATTTGTAAGGTATGACGAAATGAGTCTAACTGCTAATGCTGAAAAGTTAAAAAACTTCTTCAGTTTGAGGCATAAAATTGAGTGGTGTACAGTGTCAAATGTCTTTGAGTGGTCAAATAAAACCAAAAAAGATATATTTCCATCATCCATGTTGCTTCCTATCTCCTTAACTACATCAGATAAAGCTGTTAATCAGCTATATTGGGGTTTGAAACCGTATTGACGCTCTGTAAGTAAGTTGTTGTCGTTTAAATACTTAAAAATTTGTCTGTGTAAAAGGCGCTCGAAAACTTTTGAGAGATAGGGAAGAATTACAATCAGGCGGTATTTGTTACCCGTTTTTGGTACTGGTATAATTTTGGCATGTTTCCTACCACTCCATTGGAAAAATGCTAGTAGTAATTATGGAGTTAAACAACTATAGTACATTATAAAACGGACAATCCATGGTAAAATAATTTTTATAAATATGAACTACTTCTGTTAGTGTTACACATTGAAAATTAAATTTGGTAATGTTTGGATTGCTAGGTGGACAATCATTATAGAATTCGTTATTTAGGGTTGGTAGAGGAAGATTTACAAAAGCTTCATTTAGCTCATTAATGTCGACATTCACTGATTGATTAATTGTCATATTTATTGCTATTTCGCGTATTTGTTTCCAGGATTTTTGATGTGTAAACATCTATACGCGCAGGGGGGTAAATTTCTATTTCACAATACAATCACAAAAACAGCGTAACATGTGAGCCGTAAGACAAATCGGTGTGACTTATGACTGTATTGGTGAAAAAATTATGATATAAAATTGTTTCAGCTAATTCAACAACCCTTTTCTGTAAAACGACAAAAATTTCACAATATAAACCTATAACATGTACATAATTCAAAAACCCCACAAGTATAACCAGAGTCCCTGCAGTTGTTTGATATAAGTGATACATAGATGACACTTTCTGTTTGATTTTAAAAAAGTGACATAAAAAAATTTTTAATTACTAGATTATTTTTACATGATTTATTTTTACTTTCAATGCTGATTTATGTTTTATTTTGTAAACAACTACTTATCTTATACATCAATCGAAAGGTCTCAAAGTCGAGCCCTCGTAAATCGCAAAAAATTGCAGCCACTGATTTCTTTCAGGTCATAGTGTGAGAATATTTCTCCATTGTTCCCCTTTCTTAAATATTTTCATCCCATGGCTTTAGAGAGGATAATAATCATTTTTTCTTTTTGCATTTTATGAATACAGCACTTTGAGACCTTTTGATTGATGTATAAGATAAGGTTGCCTCAGAATGTATAAAAAAATACTTTTTTCAAAAAAAATTCAAATAAAATTTTTGTCAGAAAAGAAAACGGCATAAAACACAGATGGAGAGTATCAACGATTCGAAATTAACACTCTTACTTGTTATAGGTCATTTTAGCTTTTTTTGAAAAATATAGGGAAAAGTTCAATTAAATGAGTATTTACAGGATTAAAATGTTCCTTGACGAATTTTACTAGGGGTCACTAAATAATAAAAGGTCATCTGGAAGTCTTTAAATACCAGATAAATTTACAAAAGAATACTTTCAAAAATTTAAATTACATAAATTTTGATGTCATTTATGATATTTCACTTGGATTTTTTTTAATTTCAACCCTGTAGAAGCCATTTCCAGGGGGATTTAAGACCTCATTCAGGTATTTTTTATTACACCATTACACTCTATTAATTCTCCGTCAAAAAGAGTTTAAGAATCATACAATATTTATTTGAAATGGTGGCCTCGATAATTTATTTTTTTTTAAAGAATGTTACTTTTTACGAACAATTAAAAAAAGCTACAAACTTTCTAATAATTATAGAACTTTTTTATTAATTTAATTTGATATGAAAGAGATTATTTATTACTGCCAAAACCTCATACACTGGCAAACTTTATGAAAGTTTTATGATTTTTGGCGCACGAGCATTAAAGTAAATTTCAAAGAATATTCCATGGTGTGCCAGAGATCCCACACAATGCCCTTCTGACCATCGTCCGATAAAGGTTGGGCCAAATATGGACCATTAAGATGACTGAAAAGGTACAAATTTTTACAATTATTAAATCGGCGATAATTTAGCTACAATAAACCAACCTTTCATAACAATAGCCAAACCACCAAGCACCTTTCCAAAGTTTAGCACAATTGTGAACTTTCGAATTATCATTATCATTATCCAAAGTGGTAAATTTGTTGCCCACTTGATGGCGCAGGGCATCGCCAGCGGTGCCCGTATATTTACCCAATTCTTTAAGCGAATATTTCTCGTCATTTGTACCCACTACGAATTTATCGTATTTAGCATAGGCTATCTGATGTTCATGATCTCCCAATAACACCAATAGTTCGTGATTATTATCTTGTGTAAGTTTATGTAGGGTTTCGAAACCTATGAAAAACTCTCCCTGTTTATTGCCAAAACCATTTTGATATTCCGTCCAATTGCGATAAAAATCGACCGAACCATCCTGACGTTTTTGTATGGCCGTCCAACCATCAAATATATAGGTTAGGTCGTGGGAACATTTATTAGACGATTCATCTGCGAACCATTTTTGAAATGTTTGAACTTGCCACTGTAGCTTTTCGTTGTCATATTGCTGAGTTACCTCGTTTTCGATTTGATTTAATTGATTTTTTATGGCCGTTACTTTAGAGGCGATATCATTTGGTTTTAGCTCGCTTTCATCACTATCAAGGGGTACGGCTTTTGTTGGAGTTATAGAAATATATAAAACTACTATTAAAATGCTAAATTGAAAATGCATTTTTAATTTTTTTTATTCTATTGAGCAGCAATTAAACTAAACTCTTATTTCGTTGAGTTGTTTTGCTAGAATGTGGGAACTTTCAAATGAATCAGTATTGATTTTTTAAAAATCTTGTTATCTCAAAAACGTACAATTTTTTTAATTCCTGGTATCAGTTATCTGCAAAAGTCGTATTGTTTTAATAGATTAGAGGTTAAATAAACATATGGAATTCTGTATAAATTATTGATAATAATTCAACATTGAGTGTTGTCTTAAAGAACCACCTTAAATTTTTTAAATTCTGACGATTGTTCGTGTTCCAGAGCAGGGGTTTAAGAAAGTATTAAAATAATATTGTCACTAAAGGAAAAGGTAGGTTTTAAATTTAAACTTAGTGATTTGGGCGATTTTTTGCTAAGGTTGGTAGCTAGTAGTGTGACATTTGTGACACATATCATGTCAATGGTTATCTTCAATGATTCAAGAGTGGCGCTCGTTTTTGTAAACAACTACTTTGCCGATTTTAACAATAACTGATTTTGTTGAACAGAGAAGTTCGATGAAACGTTAAAGATGATGCAAAAGGCCTTTGATGACCATATTAAGTCGAAAAAATATTTACATGTGGTACGAACAGTTCCAAGAAGACTAAGAAAGAAGACAAAGAGCGCCCCAAGCGAGAAAAACTTTCAAGTGATGACCAACACATCAAGGAAATCGTTATATTTTGTGCTGAAAAATCGTCGATGGTTACTTCGAGATTTTGCTGATACTGTTGACATTTCAAAAAGCCAGTACACTCCATGTTAAAAACATTTAGAGCCTCGGTCTAGACCGACTATACGATATCCTACACCTTGAATTTCTAGAAAAGGTCTTACATCAAACTTTGCTAAAGTCATCATTGGATGCACTCATACAATATTTACGTTGACAATTCGTCATTCGATCAAATAGATTTCAGCACAGTTAATTTCAAATGAAATTTCAATTTGTTTTCCCAAAAAATATTTATTTTAACTTTTGCAATAGTTATTCCAAAAGAAATTACTGTATTTTTTCTGTGCTGTCAATTTTTTTTTTTCAGTTAATAAAATTTAAACCACATTATCCGTTTCTTAATGGTATTTTCTTTTTCAGACGGACGGACGGACATCTGAAATGATTCCGAGTCGATCAATAAATTAAAAGGTGAGTCTAGGTCAAATGTATTTACTAGTTACAAGCATCAGCACAAACTGATTATGTCCTGACTACATAAAAGTATAGGCATAAAAATCCACAAAAATTACAAAAGTACCCACGTAATAACTACTCGATTTCTTAACATACAAAAAGTGTAAAATTTTTACTCGCGGAAATTAATATTAATTTTGTTTTTACAATTTTAATTAAAAATTAAAAATAATTAAAACGATTAAATAAATAAAGTATATAAAATAACTAAAATGAATAAATTAAATAAATGACATAAGTAAATTAAAAAAATTTTAAATTTATAAAATAGATAAAAATTATAAAATAAATAAGTTAAATAAAGTTAATCAAATAAATAAAATAAGAAAAATAAAAAAATTAATAAAATAAAAAATAAATGAAATAAATTTAATTAAATAATTAAAATAAATATAATAAATAAATTAAATAAATAAATTAAATTAAATTATTTAAATAAATAAAACAATTAAGGAAGTTAAAGTCGGTCTAGACCGACTATACGATACCCTATACCATGGTTTAGAGACCTATCTCTTCGGTCCAACTAATTGGATATAGAAAATAGGCATGAACCAAATTTAAATGGCATTATTATTAATTTTTTTGGCTGCAGATATGAAAAAGTTCATATCGGGTGCTATATTTATATGCGGACTAGGTCGAAAAATGGACCGATCCTGACCATATTTGGTAAAGTCACTTATATTTTGAAAAAATATACACAAACCAAATTTGAGAAAAATCTGTGCAATATTTTTGTTTTTTTGATAGATTTAAGTGAAGATCGGGAAGCAGCTCTATGTGGGGTCTATGACTAAGAATTGTCCTATAGGGCTTATTTTTGGACTACTAATTAAGGGATATAATAAACACTTACAAACGAAATTTAACTGAGATCTATATTATAATTTGGATCTTATGGCAATTTATGTCGATTCCATAAGGGTCATTTGTATGGGGACTTGGTCTGAACATGGACCGAATTTAACCAATTTTAATAGCGATAAGCTTTCATCTTTCATCATACCAAATTTCATCGAAATATATTCATATTTGCGAACTGTAGTTTGATTAAAAGGTTTACATGGACACACAGACGGACGGACGGACGGATGGACATCGTTAAATCGACTCAGAAAGTGATTCTGAGTTGATCGGTATAATAAAAGATGGGTCTAGGTCAAATATTTTTGCTAGTTACAAACAGCAGCACAAAGTCATTATACCAAACCACATAGTGGTATAGGGTATAAAAACGTTTATTCTTCTGAAAAAAAATCCATGGGGCGCTGAAACCAAGTTAACTCGCATTGGACCCAATAGTATAACGTAGCACAAATAACCATGCTTTTAACATAAAGTACACATAAAAGACAGTCAAACAGGATGGTGATGGTGAAAGCTTAGTGGTTTAGGGAGCATTTTCATGGCACGGCGTTTATCCTATAGTAAAAATGAAGGCCGCAATGGTCAAATTACAATATTTAAACATCTTTAAAAATTATATGGAAAATATGTCCAATAACCTGGACTTTTGTGCATAATCTTAACCTTATGCTCAATCTTAATTGATTTAATACAATTAAAAAAAATTTTAAATTTAGAGTCACCATTCTTATCATTTTTTTATCTTTAAATCTTCTAAAGTTTCAATAAAAAACCCTTCACCAGCCAAACATTAGCAAAAATTAAACAACCCCTTTTTAAAAAGGATATCTATCTAAATTTACAGCTACTATTTGAACATCATAAAGGCCAAACTCCCTTTTGCAATATGTATAATATTAGAATACATACTACACCTTTTCCAATTGTATTTCAGAAAATATCAATTGAATTTCAGAAATTATCAATTGTATTTCAGAAAGTATCAATTGTATTTCAGAAAACATCAATTAAATTTGAGAAAGTATCAATTGTATTTCAGAAAACATCAATTGCATTTCAGAAAGTATCAATTGAATTTCAGAAAACATCAATTGATTTTCAGAAATAATCAATTATATTTTAGAAATCATCAAATGTATTTCAGAAATTGTCAAATGTATTTTAGAAATTATCAAATGTATTTCAGAAAATATCAATTGAATTTCAGAAAAAATCAATTGAATTTCAGAAAAATAGTCAGAACGCTATACAAAAACATATTTTTTTAAGTATTACGCTGGGTATGTAACATTTCTTGTAAACTATAAACATGTTTTCTAAATATTATAACTACAAAATGAGGCATCGATTTTTTTTTGAAGCTGATTAAAAAATTAAGTCCTCAACTTCTTACCATTAGGAGTCTGCCATTGATAGCTTATTTTTCAGTGCATAAAAAATAAGTCCAAATATTGGCAAACATTTTCTTTCTGTGACTCCAAATCATTAATAGAAACAATAATAACTTTTCGGTATTGTAGGGTAATTTACTTTTTAATTCTGAAATTCAATTGATATTTTATGAAATTCAATTGATATTTTCTGAAATACATTTGATGTTCTCTGAAATACATTTGATAATTTTTGAAATACATTTGACAATTTCTGAAATACATTTGATGATTTCTAAAATACATTTGATACTTTCTGAAATACATTTGATGTTTTCTAAAATACATTTGATACTTTCTGAAATACAATTGATAATTTCTTAAATTCAATTGATGTTTTCTGAAATACAATTGATAGTTTCTGAAAATCAATTGATATTTTCTGAAATACAATTGGAAAAGGTGTAGAAAAAAAATAATATAAAAAGAGTTTATTATAACCAAACAAAGGATTATCCAAAATTCACTAAACTTTCAAAATATCAAAAGGAGGCTGCATCAAACCCAAACTAAACATCAAAATGATTGCAAACATGTAAAATTTACATGTAAATACATTCTCAGGCGAAAGTTAAGCAAATTGACAAGGGTTTTTATTTGGAAGCTGCATTTACAAAGATACATACATATACTCGTACATACATAGGTCAAGGAAAACTGCAATTTGACCTATCACATCTCATGGTTGGTCAAAACCGGTTTTTACATATTAAATGAATGATTATAAAAGGTAAAATAAATTTGACTTTTACAAAATATTTCGTAAATTTATGATATTTTGTAATATCGAAAAGATAAACACAAAAGACTTAGCATTAGTTACATGGCAAACATGATGATGGGAGAAAAAGAACATGATTAGAAAAGAATGAGTTTTACATTCAAACCAAAAAAAACATCTTGTTTCAAAGGATAATCGAAAGGAACTGCTAGAAAATCTAGGACTTTATTAAATATATCTGGGAATGATATTATATGCTATACTCATTATTATATTAATCAAACTATCCGATATCAATATTTCAATATGTTTACGCGTACAGTGCGTGAACACGCCGATTGTTGGCTTAACGAAACACTCTAGCTCAAAAGGTTTATCGTTGCCCTTTGAGCTGCCTTTGAGATGGTGTTTTGTTAAGCCAACAAAATTTCTACTAGTTTATCACCCGAATTGTAAGGTACGTTCAACCCCCTAAATATAAATATCGATATATTTATAATAAATAAATACTAATGTTATAACGTTTTGAAAAAACCCTAATCCTCTTTTTTTATCTTTTTGAATGATTTTCCGAGGGAAATATTTTACGAAGAAACACAATAAATATGTTTTACTTTTCAATATTTATACTTTTAAAAAATATTCGTTTTGCTATTTTCAATCAATTCAACTTGGGTTTTAATTTTGTCTCAAAATTTCTAATCTTGTAAATATTTGAATAATTACGGTTAATAAACTTCATTTTTATAAAACTGGACCGTTTGGTAATCAATATCAACATCACTTTTCATAAGTTTACAAGAGAAACATAAAACGATATAAACACTATAAGATAGGTGTGACCGAAACTAACACATGAACAATTTTTGTACTAACACACTTGCAACAATTTTCTATTTGAAAAACACATGACTGTCATTGATAATGTAAATATCTAACATTGTTTGTATTGTGGAGCTGTTATACGCTCCACTCCAGTGTGCAGAGGGTTTGTAATAATTAGAAAAAAAATTTTGGACCCCATAAAATATATATATTTGTGATCCTTATAACAACCGGAAATGATATAGCGATGTCCGTCTGTCCACCTGTCCGTCTGTCCGTCTGTGGAAATCACGATGACGGCATCAATCGGGCAGCTAGGGTGCTCGTTGACATAAAAAATTATTCATTAACATCCTGAGAAGTTTGCTATCTAAAATCGTCAAAATCGGTCGATTAGGGCCCGAGATTTGAATGAAGAACTAAAAAAGTCTTGAAAAAATATAATTTTCTATGTTGTTCTTGTCACGATCACGCCCTCAATAGGACAGCTAGGGTGATCATTTTTAGTAAGAATGATGCACCAAATTCATGGAAAGATTTCTATTTCAAAAATCATTGAAATCGGTGGTACAGGTCCAGGGAAATCTCTGAAAAATGAAAAAAAAAATTAATAATATGATGTTTCTATATTGTTCTTGTTGTTATTCTAAATGTTGTATTGTTGTCATAGCTGTTTTTGTGGTCGTTGTGGTAATAATATAATAAAAACTAACCCTTTGTAAATTTTTTTTTATTAACTCTGGTAGAAAAATTTAAAAGTTTCCATTGGTTTGGCAGCACTAAAAAATTTCTGTCATTGCCACGAGCCTGCCTGCAAAATTTCAGATCGATTGGGTCACGGGAAATGGTTAAAATCGATCCAAAATTTATCCGACAAGCAGACACTACGAGTTAATATAAAGGGAGTAAAAATTCACCAACATCTAAAGCAAATAATGCTAATATACCTAGTTGTTAATAAAAAAAAACAATGTAAATTAGCAAAAAAAAAATTTATGTATTAATTTATTTAACGAAAAAAACACAAAAATAACGTTTGATGTTGTATTTTTTGTGTGTAATATTTACATATACATACATACACATATTTAATAATACAAATAATATACATATATTCTATATATGTATGTACATATATCCATAATAACTGCATGTTAGAAATAAATCAGTATATTATTTTATTTACATAAAATTCTGCAATATTTCGTTGTGGGGAAAAATACATTTCTTTTGCATTAACAGAGTGTCACTTCATTTTGCTCAGTGTGACTATGCTACAGTAGATGGCGCCACTATTTTTGTTAGTTCTAATTAGCTTTGCAATAGTTATTTCTATTTTAACATGAATGTCAATATTTTCAACTAGATATCATACAGAACAATGTTAAGAGTATACACGGGCTGGTCTTTTATTTCATACGTTTTTTCATTATTCTTTTACAAATATGAACATAAGTTTGGCATATTAACTTTTTGTTGTCTTTACAAAATAGAGTTACCGGGTTCATCAATGAGTTTTTTGCTTTCGAAACAGTTCTACATAGTTATATAGAATTATTATTCTGCTTTACCTAAAAATATCTGATTGCGATTACATCTAATTATTAAAAATTGTTTATAATTACTAAAGCATTATTATTCACAAAAATACAAAATAGCACTTTTTAAATTTTCCATTCAAATTTAAGAAATTATCAATTCTAAAAACTGGAACTAAAATTTCCAATTGTAAATTAGAAAATATTAATTGAATTTCAGAAAATCATTTCAAAACGTCGGAAATAATAATTTTAATTTAGAAGACATCAATTGCATCTTTAATATATAAATTTTATTCGTTAAACACAAATTGAAATTCCAAAAAAACACCAAATATGTTAACATTTAAAAATGTTTACATTTAAAAAAAATATTGCCATTCAGGAGAAATTAATAACTTTTCAGTACCGCGATTCAGTAACTTCTTTTAACGATAGTCGAATCGTTAAAAAAAGGAAATTGCAAAATTATCAGTAAAATTTTTAAACGATATTCGCTATTGTTAAAGTCAGCTGTTGTTATCTAAACTACAACCATTTTTGTGTTGTTTATTCAATCGATAAAAACTTAAATTTTTAGGTTGAAATGTCTTCATACATAAATAAACTTTTTTATATAAATAAAAAAATTAAATAGCATATTCAATTCATTATTTCATTTTAAAATAAATAAACAGAAATATTAGTAAACAAAATAAAGATATTAAACATAAACATAAAATCATCCTGTCAAACTCGAAGTAATTTGTTTTTTCTATTCTTTGTGTTTTTCGCTTGTTTTGACAGAGATGCCACTCGTTTACAATTTAAATAAATAGAAAAATAGATTTGTCGACTGTCGTTAAGATGTATGTACTTAGTGAATCACTTAATCCTTAATGCAAACAACAATAGCTGTCGATATATTTTGCGATTGTCGGATCGTTGAAATTTACATAATCGCACTACAGAAAACATTAATTTAAATTCAATGAATTTTAGAAAACCTCAAATGATGTTTAAGAATTGCGAACATAAAAATTGTTACATAAATAAACGCAATTTGATGAGAATGTTATTTATATATAAATTTTCACAATTTTTTTTGGATGAAAATTTTAAGTTTTTCAGAAAATAAAGATAACAAATTATTTTATTTAAAATGTTTGGGACATTTGGTTTTTTGCGTTCGGCATCCGTAATTTGAATATTTATTAATATAAATTTATTCTCTATGTTTTCAAAATATGGCAATATTTTGTTACTCCATCCGACCTATATGGCCACAATGAAGAAATATTTGGCCAGTTAAAAGAAACTATACAGCCATCTCCAATTAGCATCTCCAATTAATGCATATAGCCACCGTACACAACCATTACCTTTGCAATGGAGGTTAGGGCGAGCTATTTAATTAGCAAAAACTAAATTAAACGGGAAGTTATGTCATATAACCGGAAACGCATGCATATAGGTATATAACCTAAATGCATGGCGATCAGAAACCACGATGACCAAAAAGCAAACACCGAAATAAATCCGAAATAATAGAAAAGACAAAAACCCAACCCAAAGAATTTTCTGAAATAATTTGGTATTACATGGTGCGTGGTAAAGAAGAAGAAAGCATATATTTCAAAAATTCATAACTGCACTGTGTTCTTAATCGGACCGGTTTCTGGCATTTCAGCCTTCATCAGCGATTTATTGAACATTGTGATAATTGTTATGTTTTTAATTGAATAGGTTGTTTCTATATGAAAATTTTTTCTACTTAGGGCGGCCGTGAGGTTTTGAACCGTGAACCTTCACATACACTCGTACTTGCACTTTTTGGTCAGCGCTTTAACACACTCACCTAAAGTCAGGCCTACGAGCAGTGTGGTTAGTTTTCAGTTTTCGTACCATACAGCTTTACTTTATTAATTTCAGAAGATACAACTCTTACGAAAACTGAGAATAGTGGAAATTAGAAGTAAAAATGCAAAAAATATTAAAAAATTCAAAAATAACGATTGTTTGTTTGGACAGAGTTGTATCTTCTGAAATTAATACAAAGTAAAGCTGTATGGTACGAAAACTGAAAAGATTCGGCACAGCCGAATTTAACACTCTTACTTGTTTTTAATTTTAATTTTTAATTTTTAATTTTTAATTTTTAATTTTTAATTTTTAATTTTTAATTTTTAATTTTTTAATTTTTAATTTTTAATTTTTAGTTTTTAATTTTAATTTTTAATTTTGAATTCCTAATTTTTAATTTTTAATTTTTAATTTTTAATTTTTAATTTTTAATTTTTAATTTTTAATTTTTAATTTTTAATTTTTAATTTTTAATTTTTAATTTTTAATTTTTAATTTTTAATTTTTAATTTTTAATTTTTAATTTTTAATTTTTAATTTTTAATTTTTAATTTTTAATTTTTAATTTTTAATTTTTAATTTTTAATTATTAATTTTTAATTTTTAATTTTTAATTTTTAATTTTGAATTTTTAATTTTTCATTTTTAATTTTTAATTTTTAATTTTTAATTTTTAGTTTTTAATTTTCAATTTTAATTTTTAATTTTTAATTTTTAATTTTTATACCACTATGTGGTTTGGGTATAATGACTTTGTGCTGCTGTTTGTAACAACCAAAAATATTTGACCTACACCCATCTTAAATTATACCGATCGAATCAGAATCACTATCTGATTCGATTTAACGATGTCCGTCCGTCTGTGTGTCCATGTAAAGCTTGTAATCAAACTGCAGGTCGCAATTATGAATATATTTTGATGAAATTTGGTATTTGATCTTCTATCGGCCATTGGATGAACGCTATTGAAATTGGTGAGAATCGGTCCATGTGCAGACCTAGCCCCCATACAAATGACCCCTATGAAATCAACATATATTGCCATAAGATCCAAATTATCATACAAATCTTAGTCAAATTGGGTTTGTATGTATATATTACATCCATTAATCAGTAGTCCAAAAATAATCCCTATTGGACAACTCTTAGTCATAATCCCCATATACATAGAGCTGCTTCCCGATCTTCACTTAAATCTATCAAAAAAGGTAAATATTGCACTGATTCTACTCAAATTTTGTTTATATATATTTTTGCAAAATACCAGAGACCTTACCAAACATGGTCCATTTTTGGGCCTAATCCCCATATAGATATAGCATCCGATATGAAATATTTTATATCTGCAGCCAAAAAAATTAAGAAAAATCCCACTCAAATTTGGTTTATGCTTATTTTCTATATCCAGTTAGTTGGGTCTGACAGATAGGGTCTCTAAACGCATGGTATAGGGTATCATATAGTCGGTCTAGACCGACTATAATTTTCTTACTTGTTAATTTTTAAATTTTAATTTTTAATTTTTAATTTTTAATTTTTAATTTTTAATTTTTAATTTTAAATTTTTAATTTTTTATTTTTAATTTTTAATTTTTAATTTTTAATTTTTAATTTTTAATTTTTAATTTTTAATTTTTAATTTTTAATTTTTAGTTTTTAATTTTCAATTTTAATTTTTAATTTTTAATTTTTAATTTTTAATTTTTAATTTTTAATTTTTAATTTTTAATTTTTAATTTTTAATTTTTAATTTTTAATTTTTAATTTTTAATTTTTAATTTTTAATTTTTAATTTTTAATTTTTAATTTTTAATTTTTAATTTTTAATTTTTAATTTTTAATTTTTAATTTTTAATTTTTAATTTTTAATTTTTAATTTTTAATTTTTAATTTTTAATTTTTAATTTTTAATTTTTATTTTTTAATTTTTAATTTTTAATTTTTAATTTTTAATTTTAATTTTTAATTTTTAATTTTTAAATTTAATTTTTAATTTTTAATTTTTAATTTTTAGTTTTTAATTTTCAATTTTCAATTTTAATTTTTAATTTTTAATTTTCAATTTTTAATTTTTAATTTTTAATTTTTAATTTTTAATTTTTAATTTTTAATTTTTAATTTTTAATTTTTAATTTTTAATTTTTAATTTTTAATTTTTAATTTTTAATTTTTAATTTTTAATTTTTAATTTTTAATTTTTAATTTTTAATTTTTAATTTTTAATTTTTAATTTTTAATTTTTAATTTTTAATTTTTAATTTTTAATTTTAAATTTTTAATTTTTAATTTTTAATTTTTAATTATTAATTTTTAATTTTTTATTTTTAATTTTTAATTTTTAATTTTTAATTTTTAATTTTTAATTTTTAATTTTTAATTTTTACTTTTTAATTTTTAATTTTTAATTTTAAATTTTTAATTTTTAATTTTTAATTTTTAATTTTTAATTTTTAATTTTTAATATTTAATTTTTAATTTTTAATTTTTAATTTTTAATTTTTAATTTTTAATTTTTAATTTTTAATTTTTAATTTTTAATTTTTAATTTTTAATTTTTAATTTTTAATTTTTAATTTTTAATTTTTAATTTTTAATTTTTAATTTTTAATTTTTAATTTTTAATTTTTAATTTTTAATTTTTAATTTTTAATTTTTAATTTTTAATTTTTAATTTTTAATTTTTAATTTTTAATTTTTAATTTTTAATTTTTAATTTTTAATTTTTAATTTTTAATTTTTAATTTTTAATTTTTAATTTTTAATTTTTAATTTTTAATTTTTAATTTTTAATTTTTAATTTTTAATTTTTAATTTTTAATTTTTAATTTTTAATTTTTAATTTTTAATTTTAATTTTTAATTTTTAATTTTTAATTTTTAATTTTTAGTTTTTAATTTTCAATTTTAATTTTTAATTTTTAATTTTTAATTTTTAATTTTTAATTTTTAATTTTTAATTTTTAATTTTTAATTTTTAATTTTTAATTTTTAATTTTTAATTTTTAATTTTTAATTTTTAATTTTTAATTTTTAATTTTTAATTTTTAATTTTTAATTTTTAATTTTTAATTTTTAATTTTTAATTTTTAATTTTTAATTTTTAATTTTTAATTTTTAATTTTTAATTTTTAATTTTTAATTTTTAATTCTTAATTTTTAATTTAATTTTTAATTTTTAATTTTTAATTTTTAATTTTTAATTTTTAATTTTTAATTTTTAATTTTTAATTTTTAATTTTTAATTTTTAATTTTTAATTTTTAATTTTTAATTTTTAATTTTAAATTTTAAATTTTTAATTTTTAATTTTTAATTTTTAATTTTGTAAGGGGGTTTTCAAATAAAAGGCGTAGAAATAACTTAAAACGTTATAATTTTGCGTTTATTAATAATTTTTCCTCACGTTGATTCAATTAACAATTATTCTGTTGAAATAGAATGAATAAAACATAAAAACAAGTTGACATGTACGTTTACTATGAAACAGGAGTGTGCGCTTTCACCATCGCGAATTATGCACACTCACGGCCTCTGCTATAGTTAAACATAGGCACAGTAACATGCTTGGGCAACCATCGCTACCACTAGTCTGTTAATGTAAATATGCTTAACCACGCAACCGTTCATACCAACCTGTTGAAATAGAATGAGCTCTCTGGTCTTGTGCGTCTCCTTTTATACTTTTCAGAATGAATCTAATCGACCAATCAAAACAAAGCTTCTAAAAATGCAAAGGTCATCAGCCAATTGTAGCAGAGCTTCTAAAATGAAGAAGGAACAAACAAGAGAGCTTTACAGCAACAAAGTTGATACGAAATAGTGTCGCACACTTCACGAATACTCGTTATAATTACATGGTTACTAAAATTTATAATATTCACATTTGAAAGAATAAATGAAATGAAAGAGTTAGTGAAATATAAACAAATAAATGATATGAGCCAAATTCAATTGCATGTAATGTAAAAATATAATAACTATGTACAGAAATTAATAATATTAGTATATACAGATAAAAGCATCCGCTACAGACTCCCCCTTTGACGTACAGGGCTCGCCCCGAGCTGTGCGTCAACAACGTCTCATTAAAGGGTTCTTCTATATGCATCTTCATCAACTAGGCGTCTTGCTCAATTTATAGTGTGATGCCTTTAGGCATCTTGATTTGCTTGCGTCTTCTTCGGCCTTCCACGCTTTTTAATTGGATGTGCAGGTGTAGGTGTAACTGCAGCATTAGTTCCCCCGTAAGGTGTAAGGGCTGAAGAATGATAGCTTCCGAGCGAAATTTTCAGGTTGTCCGGGGATGCAACTTCATACGTAGACGCGCCAATTTTGCGTATAATAACATATGGACCATCTCTTTTGGGTACGAACTTCGATGTTATACCCTTGTGCGCGTTGCTCAGGACATGAGTGTTGACTAGTACTTCCATACCAGTTTCAAAATTGGGTTGCGGACGTCTGCGTTTATCGACATATGTTTTATTCCTGTCTTGTGTCTTGATTTCAGATTCCCTTGCGTCTTTTAAAATATTCACCATGTTCCGAAGGTAGGATGATATTTCGGGTAAGAAATTTTCTGACTCGACGACAGTTCTGACGTCATGTTGTACGTCGTCTATGGTGCGCAATTCTCTACCGTAGGTTAAATATGCGGCGGTATATCCTGTGGTGTGACATCGTGCGGTGTTCATTGCGAAACGAATTGCAGGTAAGCATTGATGCCAGTTGTCATGATGGTCTTGTACGATGATCGCCAATTGACTCTTCAGGTCGCGGTTCTTTCGCTCGACGGGATTTGCTTCTGGGTGGTAGACGGGTGTGAACTGCTGTTTTATACCAAGGCAGTATGTGACCTTCTGCATAATCGCTGACACGAATTGGACACCATTGTCAGACTTGATTCTCCGAGGAACACCAAAACGAAAAAATATTTCCTCTATCAATAGCTTCGTGCATGCTTCTGCTGTGGCATCTTTCAATTTAAATAGTTCGGTCCAGCGGCTAGCGACATCCTCGGCTATAAGGATCCATCTATAGCCTTCTTCCGTTTGAGGCAAAGGGCCAAACAAGTCCACTGACAGCACTTCAAATCTTTGTTTGCTACTTGTCGTCTGTAGCAGTCCAGCCGGTTTCATGTTGCTTGCCTTATAACGTTGGCACTCGATACAGCCTTTGACATACTTCGAGATTTCGCTGCGCATTCCAGGCCAAAAGTATCGGCTAGTTATTCTTTGTATTGTCCTTTCAGACCCATAGTGGCCCGCAGTATTCTCGTCGTGATATGTTCGTAGTATAGCCGGGCGTTCATGAATTGGAATAACAAGCTGCGCATCTTCGCTGTCATCATTACCGTAGCAGTACAAAATTCCTTCGTTGAGAATATAACCTCTATTCAGCCATTTCAGAGAATTTTCATCATTGCTTTCCAAAGAATTGATCACATCCTTTAGGTATTCGTCATCCATTTGTTCCTTTCGAGTATCACCGGAACTCTTGTTAGGCATATTAATAAAGAAAGCGCAAATGCAGTTTTCTTCTTTGCCATGATCATCAGAGGCGCACGGTGGTCTAGATAGCATATCCGCTATTGCGTTTGTCTTGCCGGGTAGGTATTCAATACTTAAATTATAATGTTGAATCTGGAGACCCCATCTTGCCAGTTTTCCAGTTGGCGATTTTAATGTTAACAGCCACTTTAATGGTTGATGATCCGTCAGTAGTTTTACCTCACCTCCTTCGATATACCCTCGGAACTTATTGCATGCCCACACAATCGCTAATGCCTCTCGCTCGGTGGTGGAATAGTTTCTCTCCGCATTATTCAACAGGCGGCTAGCGTATTCTATAGGGTGTTCATCATGCCTCTCCCCCTGGAGTAAAACTGCTCCCAAAGCGTACGCGCTGGCGTCGGTTTTTATAGAAAACGGATTTCCATCCACAGCTTGTTTCAAAATTGGTGGCATAGTTAGAGCAATCTTAAGGGTGTTATACGCATCTTTTTCCAACTTTCCCCACTTCCATATCGCTGACTTCTTAGTCAGATTCGTCAGTGGTCTAGCGATTTCAGCATAATGGTCGATGAATCTGCGGTACCAAGAGCAAGTCTGGATAAATGATATTAATTCACGGATGTTGCTGGGCTCCTTGCGATTGACTATTGCCCCGATTTTATCCTGGTTGACAGAAATTCCATCGGGAGTCAAAACAAAACCAAGAAATAAAACTTTAGAGCAACAAAAACGGCATTTCCGATTATTTAGCCGCAGACGGAACAAAAGCAGACGTTCAAATACCGTGTTGAGGTCGTCTAGATGCTGTTGGAATGTTTCTGAACAAATGATAATATCATCCAAATAAGCTAATATCGTGACATTAGGGATACCGGTTTTGAAACGGTTTATCAAGCGTTGAAATGTAGCTGGCGCGTTTCTGAGTCCAAATGGCATTCGTTTGAACCTAAACGTACCAAATGGAGTTATCAAACACGTTTTATCGCGATCTTCATTAGCCATATTTACCTGGTAGTATCCACTTTCCAGATCTAACGTTGTCATATAATTGGTACTTTTGGCGGCGTGCATCAAATCATCCATACGGGGCAGCGGATAACGATCCGGGACGGTAATGGCATTCAATTTCCGATAATCAACACAAACGCGAATTGACCCATCACGCTTAGGAACCATTACCACTGGTGATGCCCACGCTGATTCACATTCCTCTATTATGTCATTCTCAAGCATGACATCTATTTCGATTTTCAGCTCACGGGCTTTCGCAAAAGATAGGCGGTAGGGTGGTGAGAAAATAGGTGCGTGGTCCCCAGTGTCAATCTTATGAGTCGCGTATGGTGTGGGTTCTTTAGAGGCATCAAACACAGCGCTATGATTTACTAAAATTTCGTCAAGCTGCAGCCCTTCTTCCTCTTTTAAATATTCCGCATCAGAGGGTTTCAACATCTTACAGTCAAAAGCATACAGTGGTACAAAAAATGGTTCGCCGCTTTCTTCAGCTTGTTTGTCATACATAACACCATCAAAAAGTCCCACATCATGACTCTTATCAGGAGTACTCATATCCGTTGGTATAGAGTCCTTAAAAATTGCCTGAATCGAGTGTGGTGAATAGTCGGATACTTTAATATAGTCTGGGCCATAATTTTCAAACTCTGACACATAAGTTCTGCACGTTCGCTTAGGGGTAACAAATTTCGACTCTTCTTCCCTTGCAGCGACCTCAGTAGGCTGGCGTTTCGCAACTTTTATTGTTTCCAAAAGATTCAAATTCAATGGCCAAGATTCGGCAAAGTCAAACACTTGTGTTGGACAATTCCCATAGTACCAGTACTGTTGACCCATATTCAGTACAATACCTGCTTTTTCCATAAAGTCCGTACCAATGAGCGTGCGATTATTCCTTGCGTCAGGAAATACCAAAAAATCGATATTTAAACATCTGCCACCGATCACCATCTTGCACGTAGTCTTCAAAAATTTCGTAATGCTGGAACTGCCATCAGCTAATGAAGTCTGACAATCGACGGTTTCAAAATTGCAGCCTTTGAACTCCATAATTTGCCCTAGGTTGGCGCTTGCAATGCTCGTCTTGGCTCCAGAATCAAAATAGGCCTGTCCAGGGACACCAAATAGTTCGACATTCACCGTAGGTATCGCACTACCAACACACAAACCCAAAGAATTAAAACTTACGCTGACCGGGGTACTGCCACTGTGTTTTTTACTGCAGTTTGGACAATTGCTGCGCACAACTCCAGGTGCATTACAGCCATAACATGCAAATTTAGGTTTTGCTGATACTTCAGTTTTCACTGGCACTTGCTTTGCAATGACATCTTGCCTCTTAAAACACGTTTCCATCGTATGACCTTTCTTACGGCAGAATGAACAGCGCGTCGAACCACTGGCAACAGCTACATCGGCGTTTCCATTACTTCTTTCGTTGATTACTTGCTCAGCCTCTCTGGCTTCAGACAGCAAATCTTCAAAATTATTGATCTTGCCACGAGAAATTCGCTCACGAATTTGTGAATGTAACATGCCAAAAAGCATATCAATCTGATCTGATTCAGATGGGCACTTTGTCAGTTGCGAGAATAAAGCCCTTTTCTTTCGAATAAACGTGTCCGTAGGTTCGCTTTTATGTTGTTTCACATCGTTGATTTCCGCATACACACGCCAAGCCGGCTTTGGAGGCGAAAACGATTCTCGAATCATTCGAACAACGTCGTCGAAAACTGCAGCTTTTCCTTTCACACCACGCCACCATTCCGCGGCATCTCCTTCTAATAGCATAGGCATACCGTTTACAGCACTCGTATCGTTAATATTCTCAACAACTTTATAAGTCGAAATGGCCGCAATGAATTCTTCGACTTTTGACGGACTGCGTTCTCCATTATAGCGGACCGTACAACCACTGAACGAGCCACATTTCTCGCTTGGCTGATTTACTGCGCCTAGAAGCCGCTCAAACTGCTCCGTAGATAGCGTAACCATAGTTGACTTACCCGCAATTCGTTCGCTTCTCCTCAAAAATCCAATATATTCTGCCACGGTATCCAAAATCGACGAAAAAGCTCCAATATTACGTCACAATACCTTTAATTGTTACAGTGCACGGGTTTTTCCCACAGCCACATCTGCATCCAATAGTCACGGGACGTTTTTCGAGCCACTTAGTTGGGCGCCAATTTGTAAGGGGGTTTTCAAATAAAAGGCGTAGAAATAACTTAAAACGTTATAATTTTGCGTTTATTAATAATTTTTCCTCACGTTGATTCAATTAACAATTATTCTGTTGAAATAGAATGAATAAAACATAAAAACAAGTTGACATGTACGTTTACTATGAAACAGGAGTGTGCGCTTTCACCATCGCGAATTATGCACACTCACGGCCTCTGCTATAGTTAAACATAGGCACAGTAACATGCTTGGGCAACCATCGCTACCACTAGTCTGTTAATGTAAATATGCTTAACCACGCAACCGTTCATACCAACCTGTTGAAATAGAATGAGCTCTCTGGTCTTGTGCGTCTCCTTTTATACTTTTCAGAATGAATCTAATCGACCAATCAAAACAAAGCTTCTAAAAATGCAAAGGTCATCAGCCAATTGTAGCAGAGCTTCTAAAATGAAGAAGGAACAAACAAGAGAGCTTTACAGCAACAAAGTTGATACGAAATAGTGTCGCACACTTCACGAATACTCGTTATAATTACATGGTTACTAAAATTTATAATATTCACATTTGAAAGAATAAATGAAATGAAAGAGTTAGTGAAATATAAACAAATAAATGATATGAGCCAAATTCAATTGCATGTAATGTAAAAATATAATAACTATGTACAGAAATTAATAATATTAGTATATACAGATAAAAGCATCCGCTACAATTTTTAGTTTTTAATTTTCAATTTTAATTTTTAATTTTTAATTTTTAATTTTTAATTTTTAATTTTTAATTTTTAATTTTTAATTTTTAATTTTTAATTTTTAATTTTTAATTTTTAATTTTTAATTTTTAATTTTTAATTTTTAATTTTTAATTTTTAATTTTTAATTTTTAATTTTTAATTTTTAATTTTTAATTTTTAATTTTTAATTTTTAATTTTTAATTTTTAATTTTTAATTTTTAATTTTTAATTTTTAATTTTTAATTTTTAGTTTTTAGTTTTTAATTTTATGTTCTTGCTGCATAACAATGACTGCGTTTTGTAAAGTGAAATATATGTATTTTTTTTCGAATGAACTTGCTTATTAGCAATGTGAACATATTTTATGTTCATAAACTTTTGAATATTCTGAGATCCGCCACTCTTGCTATGATGAACAAATTTCATTTTGCACATCCTCATTTATATGTATATGATTCTTGATGCAGCAAGAACATAAAAACCCAGTTAGCATTTAATGAAATTATGACACGGTTTTATGAAGAATCTTGGTTTTATGACTAGATATTGAAATGAGAATATATATGAAATGCTGACTGGGTATACGCACATTGGCACACAATAAGAAACAACAAACACACACACATACATAGTTTATATAAGAAAACAAAACAAATTGTAAAAGGCAAGAAAAGTTTAAATTTTTTAACATTTGCAATTTCATCAAGTAAAGTTAATTTGAAAATTTCATAAGACATTTGTTTTATGTGGAATGAAATTTTTCAAACATGGTTGAAAAAATATGTGAAATTGAAAGCAAATATAGAAACACAAGTCGTCACCTTAAAGACCAAACAACCTATCAGCAGTTTTCAAAAGTTTACAGGAGAGAGAAAAAACGTTATAAAATTGGAACTATTTGCAATATTGAAACGAAAATTATATATTCTTAATTTGGTAATAGCTTGGTTATTTGTAATGTTAGGCGTTCAAAATTTTGCATACATGTGCGTTATGATATGGGGAATAATATTAAATAAAAAAATTAAATTTTGAAATTTTTGCTGATAGGTTGTTTGGTCTTTAAGGTGACGAAGTTTGTAATTTTTTCAAAAATTTTATTTTCTAAAAAAAAAAAACTTAAAGTAAATTTTAAATGTAAACCAAAAAATTCAAAAAATAAGGATATAAAAAATTTTAAAAAACAATTCAGAAACTTAAATATAAATATAAATAAAAAAATTAAAAAAATAATAATAAAGAAAACAATTCAGGAACTTAAATATAAATTTAAATCAAAAAATTTAAAAATGTAGAAAAAAAATTAATATTATGCAATTTTCATCTAAACCCTTGAACAGCAGTTCATATATCTTCCTTTTCACTATTCGGCTCCGTTCAATAGTCATCTGCCGAAGTTTCGAAGCTACGGTGACCACCCACACGTCGAAGTCGTCCATGGCTTAACCTTTTTTCGAATTATGGCGATATAGGACAGAGTTCTTTACCATTTTAACTTCATTTGGCGGGCATGCCACTTCCACCTCATCTTTTTTCTGTGGGCATGCCGCTGCCACCGCTTCCACCGTTGCACCCTGTTAATGCGAATGATTTAAATATATCCGACACTCTATGTTGAATCGTGAATTGCTAAAATTGGCTCAATTAAATATTCAATATTCAAAATCAACTTGTTAACTTCAAAGTCGTTTTTCTCCAAAACTTATTTTCTGACCATAGGTCCCTTTTAACTTTCTGTGTCACATATATAGATTAAAAAAACATTGGAAGACAAAAATTGAATGAAAAAAATAATATTTCCTAGAATTTGCACTCGAATTTCGAGTGCTGGGATACACTAGTAAATAATTATAAGATAAAAACATTGAAAAATACAATTGTATTTAAAAAACAGTTCAAATGCCAGAAACCTTAAATATTTAAATAACGGTTAAATTTTACACATTTTATTTATTACCATCTTCTATTTTTGTTGTTTTAATTAACTCTGGTACAGAAGTTTCCATTGTTTTGGCATGCTTAAAAAAAATTTTTTTTCGCCTATTTTGTTGTTAAATAATTTTTTTTAAACAAATTTGTTATCTTTCGTTAGAGAACACAGCAAAGAGTGATTTCGCAAGAAAAAAAAATAATTTTAGGACTTAACGCGAAATTATTAAAAATCAATTTGCAAATTTAGAATTTTGTAAAAGTTTCCAATGTATAAAAAAAGGAAAAATCTAAACTTTGCGAATTAAATTTTATCTGAACTATTTTCTAATGAAAACACAAAATCTTATCAATTTCGGAGCTCTGCAGGATATAATGGAAAAAATAGCAAATAATTTTTATATTGTTTTTTTGCACATGGAAAGATTAATTTTCATAATTTAATACGAAAAATAGCTTTTACTTAAAATCTTTTTAAACACTCATTTCAATTTACTCATTTTTATGAACAACATTTTTTTTATATAAATTATTTAAATATCAATTCTGATTAGAATTCAACGATATCTGAAAAAGACAAAACCAATTTCAAACTCTGCGATATAAAACTAAGAAATATTAATATTTTCCAAGTTGACAGGATATACAAAATTATCGTAAATTGCTGAACATTATTAAAATTTTTGCAAAAATAAAAAACAAATTTTTTATGTTTTTTTTATTGCATATTTTTATAGTTTTATGAAAAAATAATTTATGAATTTGTTTACCTTTTTAATAAGACCTTTTATTTAACATCTTTCAACACATTTATCCACTCATTTCTATCACCAACCACCACACATTACGTTTTTAATAAATTTTTCTTCTTCTTTAAATTAACTCTTATTTTAAAAGAAAACAATCAACTTAATAAAATTTATCCATCTATTTTTAGAAACCCCACCAAACTTATTGTTTGATTTTAATTCGTTTTTTCATTATTTTTTTTCGTTTTGCACTACACTTTATTAAATACGTTTAATGTACAAGCAAGAATCATATATTTTTTTATTACAAATTATAATATGTAATAGGTCTGTCCGCCAGAACAATATCTTTTAAAAGTCTAGCAAAACTCAATCATTGAGTAATTTCATATTTACGCTCTTCGCTCTCATTTTCTATTTTTCTGGTGGAACGACTTGAAGCAAAAACCATGATTCATAATTAATTCTTCTTCTGAATCACTGCTTGATTCCAATAAATTTTCATATAAAACTAATTTTTCCATTTCATTTATTTTTACCAAAATTTTATTCTTTTTGACAAAAATCAAAAAACCAAAACAACGAATGGAAACAACTGCTTCTGTCACTTTTCGTAAATGGTTGAAACTTAATCACACAAATTTGTTCTAGCAAAGTTCAAGCTGTTCAAGCATGGTGAGTTGCGGTGAGAAACTGCAAATGTCTCTCTCTTTAGCTTGCCATTTTTCTGGTGGAACGCACTCGACTAATGTTCAACATACTTGAACATGCTTCAACATCGTGGGGGAACAGAACTAATATATAAATACCTCTTTTTTAACAATTCCAGTTTCATATTTTCTCCTACTACATTTTTCCTCTATTCTGTTTTTAAACACTTCTTTGGCAACCCTCAAAATGGCTGCTCTCGCAACTCTTCTTCTTCATGAAAATTTTGAGTTCTGCTACTCTTGTTCATAAATATGTTCAATGTTCACATGAACATTCTGAGAACCGCCACTCTTGGTTAGTCAGTTTATGATGAACAAATTTCAGTTTGAACATCCTCATTTATATGTATATAATTCTTGGTAGTAGTATAAATATAGCATCCGATATGAAATTTTTCATATCAATGCCACTCAAGTTTGGTTTATGCTTATTCTCTATATCGAATTAGTTCTTACTTGTTTTTTTTTTTTAAGTTTGATACAGCCATTTCCATTAAAATCGCGGGTAACTTGTCTCATAACATTACATAAGTGTAACCATTTTAAATTACAATGCTCAAATTTAATTTGCATATATGAAATGGTTGATGGAGTTGGAGCCGTTATTAAAAGAAAAGTGTGGCAAATAACCAAATCTAAAAACGTTGTTTTACCGGCTACACTATCGTTTTACCAATGTGCAGAAAACAACATAGGTTACCTTCTCCGAGAAAAGGGACCTAGTGTGTGAAAATTAAGTTTTGAGAATAAAACGCATTTGAAGTTTCTACACCCTTTTAGGTACCAGAATCCACCATTTTTGACACAACCCGTTTTTTGACGCACTAGGTCCCTTTTCTCGGAGAAGGTCACATACATATATGGAATTAAAATGTATTTTATGCCATCTGCTCAAATAGAAAATTTTTCTCTAATTTATAAGTTGGACGAAAACTGGAAGGATGTGAAAAGCATTCCAGCTATATCCCAGTTTTATTCGTTTTGTTGCGATGGCCAACAGGTAGAAGCAGCTAGACCTGCATATTCCAAATAAAAACAAGTAAGAGTGTTAAATTCGGCTGTGCCGAATCTTTGATACCCTCCACCTCGGTTTGAGTCTTGATAATAAATGTAAATGAAAAAGTAAACAATTTGTTAAACTTAATACCAAATTATTTCAGCAAATTCTTTGGGTTGGTTTTCTTCTTTTCTATTATTTCGGATTTATTTCGGTGTTTGCTTTTTGGTCATCGTGGTTGCTGATCGGCATGCATTTTGGTTATATACCTATATGCATGCGTTTCCGGTTATATGACATAACTTCTCGTTTAATTTAGTTTTTGCTAATTAAATAGCTCGCCCTAACCTCCATTGCAAAGGTAATGGTTGTGTAGAGTGGCTATATGCATTAAATCGTGCTAATTGGAGATGGCTGTATAGTTTCTTTTAACTGGCCAAATATTTCTTCATTGTGGCCATATAGGTCGGATGGAGTAACAAAATAATAACCAAAAAAAAAGCTCTCTCAACTTTTTTTTAAAATATTGCCATATTTTAAAAACATAGAGAATAAATTTATAATAATAAATAATCAAATTAGGGATGAAAAACGCAAAAAACGAAAAGTCCCAAACATTTTAAATAAAATAATTTGTTCTCTTTATTTTCTGAAAAACTTCAAATTTTCATCCAAAAAAAATTGTGAAAATTTATATATAAAAAATAACATTCTCATAAAATTACGTTTACTTATGTAACAATTTTTATGTTAGCAATTCTTAAATATCATTTGAGGTTTTCTTAAATTCATTGAATTTAAATTAATATCGACAAATCTGTTTTTCTATTTATTTAAATTGTAAAGGAGTGGCATCTCTGTCAAAATAAGCGAAAAACACAAAGAATAGAAAAAAACAAATTACTTCGTGCTTGACAGGATGATTTTATGTTTATGTTTAATATCTTTATTTTTTTTACTAATATTTCTGTTTATTTATTTGAAAATGAAATAATGAATTGAATATGCTATTTAATTTTTTTATTTATATAAAAAAGTTTTTTAATTAAAGCAAAATATTTTCACTATTTCATGATTTTTATTTATGTATGACGACATTTCAACCTAAAAATTTAAGTTTTTATCGATTGGATAAACAACACAAAAATGGTTGTCGTTTAGATAACAACAACAGCTGACTTTAACAATAGCGAATATCGTTTCAAAATTTTACTGATAATTTTGCAATTTTCTTTTTTTTTACAATTCGACTATCGTTAAAAGAAGTTACTGAATCGCGGTACTGAAAAGTTATTAATATCTCCTGAATGGCAATATATTTTTTAAATGTAAACATTTTTAAATGTAAAGATATTTCTAAATTTAAAATTATTATTTCCGACGTTTTGATATGATTTTCTGAAACTCAATTAATATTTTCTAATTTATAATTGGAAATTTTATTTTCAGTTTTTATTATAATTGATATTTTCTTAAATTTGAATGGAAAATTTAAAAAGTGAAATTTTGTATTTATGTGAATAATAATGCTTTATTAATTATAAACAATTTTTAAAAATTAGATGTAATCGCAATCAGATATTTTATAGGTAAAGCAGAATAATAATTCTATATAACTATGTAGAACTGTTTTGTAAGCAAAAAACTCATTGACGAACTCGGTAACTCTATTTTGTAAAGACAACAAAAAGTTAACCCCCCAATCTCACATCACACTGAAATTGTAAAATCGTTGTGTACGTATTATCAACGAAAAATTGTTCGAATTAGTCGAATCCATCGCCATTAAATTTTATGCTCAAACATCTGACTGCAATCTCATTTTTAAAATGTTGTCGAAGCGTAAACTTGAAAAAATATGTATACTTCTCTCTCTTATTTTATTTTAAGTAGAGTTACCAAGTTTATTATACAGGCACATGTTTGAGGGAAAATGTTTACATTTATTATTATTAGTATTATTTTAATAATAGTTAATAATATTTATGCTCTATAATTAACAAACTTGCGTTTTTGTATGCGCATTTCAAAAAATAAATCATTATAATAGATTTAACAAGTTAAAACTTTAATTACAATTTTACAGAATCCAGTAAATTTGCATTAAATTTATAACAGGGTAACATTAATCATCGTTAGTGTCTGCCACTATTCGCACGAAAAATTTGGTGCCATTAGTGTGACCACTGCGGAAAATGTGTGTGTATTAGTAAAAAAAAATGTGAGTGTATTGAGTTTTTCGAACTCGCAGTGTGATGTGAGATTGGTGGGTAATATGCCAAACTTAAGGCGCTATTACACGATATGTTTTTTACATATGTACTGTCAAATTTTCCCACAACAAAAGTTGTACACATCGTGTGATACATATGAAACATTGTTTATGTACAATACATGAGGAAAGTCATATGTACATTTTTCAATTAGAACAGGTTCTATTTTGCATGACAAACATATGAAAATACAACACTGCTTCTGGCGAAAGAAAAACAGATTAAATTATAAAGATTAATATTGAAAGAAAAATAAATTGTTTAATATTAATTACCAATTAAAATATATATAACTTTTTTTAACAATAAATTTTTGTAAATTCACAAATTAAATCAGCTGTTGCTTACATTTAGAGGTTATGTCATATGGAAATACATATGCACGTGTGATAGCAAAAATTATGAATCGTATGTAAAAGACAATTTTGACAAACATGCGGAATTTCATATGGATAAAAAAAGTGACAGTAAGTATGTAAAAAACACATCGTGTAATAGCACCTTTATGTTCATATTTGTAAAAGAATAATGAAAAAACGTATGAAATAAAAGACCAACCCGTGTATACTCTTAACATTGTTCTTTATGATATCTAGTTGAAAATATTAACATTCATGTTAAAATAGAAATAACTATTGCAAAGCTAATTAGAACAAACAAAAATTATGGCGGCATCTACTGTGGCATAGTCACGCTGAGCAAAATGAAGTGACACTCCGTTAATACAAAAGAAATGTATTTTCCCCACAACAAAATACTGCAGAATTTTATGTAAATAAAATAACCGATTTATTTCTAACATGCAGTTACTATGAATATACATACATACATATATATAATATATGTACATTATTTGTATTATTTAATATGTGTATGTATGTATATTTAAATATTACACACAAAAAATACAACATCAAACGTTGTTTTTGTGTTTTTCTCTTTAAAGGTGCTATTACATGATGCGTTTTTTACATATGTACGTCAAATTTTCCCAAAACAAAAGTTGTACACATCGTGTGATACATATGAAACATTGTTTGTGTACAACACATGAGGAAAGTCACATGTACATTTTTCAATTAGAACAGGTTCTATTTTTGCATGACAAACATATGAAAATACAACACTGCTTGTGGCGAAAGAAAAACAGAGTAAATTTTAAAGATTAATATTGATAGAAAAATAAATTCTTTAGTATTAATTAACAATTAAAAAATAAATAACCTTTTTTTTAACAATATATTTTTGTAAATTCACAAATTAAATTAGCTGTTGTTTACATTTAGAGGTTATGTCAGACGGAAATACATATGCACGTGTGATAGCAAAAATTATGAATCGTATGTAAAAGACAATTTTGACAGACATGAGGAATTTCATATGGATAAAAAAAGTGACAGTACATATGTAAAAAACATTTCGTGTAATAGCACCTTAAATAAATTAATACATAAATTTTTTTGCTAAATTTACATTTGGGCAATTCACAACAGGTGTTGTATATTGTATGTTGTATTGAAATACACAATACAATCATTTGTTGTGAACACTCAGTTGTATTTTCATATTGTAAAACGCTTTCTTTAGTAATTTTCGATCCAACGAGGAAAGATCGCTTCGTCGCTTCTGCTATTTTGTATAAGAGAAAGCACTTGTCAGTGTTTGCTTTTTGGTCGTGAGATATACCCTGGAGTTTTAGTTACGTACCTCTTCCATTTTAATTTAAAATGAAAAAAAAAATGTTAAATGTTTTGGTTGGTACTGAAAGAGAAAATACATACTAAAAATATAAACATTAATTTTTATATAAATAAACTTATCGATGTATTTGCGTTATTTGCATTATTTGCCATATTTTATTTTATAATTATTTATGCTGATAATATTCTATGTATTTGTTTCCTCTTTTTCATAAAAACTGGCATTCACTTGGAACTGATATGTTATGATACAATATACAACATTTACTAAACATAGCAAATGAAGTTGGATCGTGTATCAGATTTTTCAGTGAAAATTACCAACAACAATTTTACACTCTTGTAAAGTGATACACGATACAAGAGATACAACGATACATTACCCATTGTGAATTGCCCAATTGTTTTTTTTATTAACAACTAGGTATTTTAGCATTATTTGCTTTAGATGTTGGTGAATTTTTACTCCCTTTATATTAACTCGTAGTGTCTGCTTGTCGAAAAAATTTTGGATCGATTTTAACCACTTTCCCGTGACCCAATCGATCTGAAATTTTGCAGGCAGGCTTGTGGCAATGACAGAAATGATCTAACATATTTTTTTTAGTGATGCCAAAACAATGGAAACTTTTAAATTTTTCTACCAGAGTTGATAAAAAAATGTACAAAGGGTTTGTTTTTGTTATATTATTACCATAACGACCACAAAAACAACAAGTCCAGCTATGAAAACAACGCAACATTTAGAATAACAACAAGAACAATATAGAAATATCATGTTTTTCATTTTTTTTTTACTTTTTCAGAGATTTCCCTGGACCTGTTCCACCAATTTTAATGATTTTTGAAGTAGAAATCTTTCCATGAATTTGGTGAATCATTCTCACTAAAAATGATCACTGTAGCTGCACTATTGTGACAAGAACAACATAGAAAATTATTTTTTTTTTCAAGACTTTTTTAGTTCTTCATTCAAATCTCGGGCCCTAATCGACCGATTTAGACGATTTTAAATAGCAAACTTCTCAGGATGTTAGTGAATCATTTTTATGTCAACGAGTACCCTAGCTGCCGGATTGATGCCGTCATCGTGATTGGCACAGACGGACAGACGGACATCGCTATATCAACTCCGGTTGTTATAAGGATCACAAATATATAAATTTTATGGGGTCCAAAATTTTTTTTCTAATTATTACAAACGGCATGACAAACTTATATATACCCTCTGCACACTGGAGTGGAGGGTATAACAACTCTACAACAGCAACAATGACAGTCATATGTTTTTCAAATAGGAAAAAACTATTTATGTGTTAGTTTCGGTCATTCCCCAGTATGCATTGAAATATTATTTCTCCAATGTTGGAGAAAAGTTAAGTTCTTAAATTGATGTCAAATGTAATTCTCAACTTGGGTTGAACAATTTTTCTCCTTGTTTGCTTTCAACTTGACATCAAGTTGAGACTTAACATTTTTTCCAATCTTTGAGAAACATTTTTACTCTCAATTGGATATTCAACACTTTTCTTCACTTGAGACCAAACATTTTTTCAACTTGAATACGATTTGTGTTAAGTCTGAGATATTATTTAAATATGTCATAAATAATAAATTAAATTAAAAAAAAATGCCAAAAAAGTACAAATAAATCATTGATATATTTTTAATTATTTCTGCTTTTTGTCGAATTTTTCAAAAAATGTACAACTAATTAATTCATTTATTTTTAATTCTAGATTTTAAAAAATGTACATAATATGTACATTTAATGTTAAATATGTACATAGTAATGTTAAATATATAATGAAATTAAATTGAAACATTAAAAAAAGTAATTGTTTTCATTTCTAAAATTAGTATAATATTTTTTAATATGGCAATTCCGTACCTTCCATTTGATACCGATTGGAAATATTTCTTTGCTATCAAGTTGAGAATCACAAATTTCTCAATTTGATAACTATGAACTTTTTAGTCAGAATAAATCATAATTCTAGTTAGATATTGGTTAATATTTAATTAGAAAAAATATTGTGGTGGCATCTACGCAATTATTGAGGCAGTCACGGAAAAATTAAATGCAAGTCTGTTTTTTTTAATATAACAAAAATGGATTTTCCCTTTAACAAAATATGGCAGAATTCTTTATAAATGAAATGCAAAATGGAAAATCAATTTTGTGCTAATTCTTAACAAAATTAATAAAATATATATATGTATTATTATATTTATTAATATTTGTAATTTTATTTGACACAATTTCACACACAGTTTTACAGATCAACTGTTTTAATTAGAAAAAATATTGTGGTGGCATCTACGCAATTATTGAGGCAGTCACAGAAAAATTAAATGCAAGTCTGTTTTTTTTAATATAACAAAAATGGATTTTCCCTTTAACAAAATATGGCAGAATTCTTTATAAATGAAATGCAAAATGGAAAATCAATTTTGTGGTAATTCTTAACAAAATTAATAATATATATATATATGTATTATTATATTTATTAATATTTGTAATTTTATTTGACACAATTTCACACAGTTTTACAGATCAACTGTTTTCAACTGATTTAGAAGTTTTCTGTTTTTGAAACAGTAGTGCCAATTTGTAACATTTTGTGATGTAATGAAAATCGCAGAATAATAAGTTAATACACAATAAAAAATATTAAATTTTTAAGTTTTATATACATATTGCAATAAAAAAAACTTTGGTAAATTTACATTGAAGATGGTCAGAAATGAATGAGAAAAAATATATAGACATTTTAGAAAAGCACATTTAATGTTAAACTTTATGCACAAAATATATGGGTTTTTGTTGTTTCGAATTTAACTGTGGCTCTAAGTGAAAAGTTTTAGACCGATCGTATATTACATCTTGAGGATCCTCACCTAATATTTTCAAATATTTTAAATTCTTTTTAACTCATTTAACCTCATTACGAAAATAGTAAAACAGTAAATATGGAAAATCCACGCACCTCAAAAAATTGTTTTCTATGAAATAAATTAAAGACATTTCATATTATACAATTTTCTTTCAAAAATGTATCAATTATTGCAAATTTGAAATTTGACATATAGTATTTGTACATATATTTGTATAGATTTCGCAGTATGAAAAGAACTATTATTTCTTTATTTAGAATATATGTAAGTATTGCTCGCAAAAAAATGCAACATCATGAATGAAACAAATAGACGACTGCTGGCAGCAGCATTTGTAGTCGTATAGTCAGCTACTTGACAGCAACATATAATACAAATGCATTTTTATTTAAATATACAATTACTTTTACTTATTTAAAATGCATTAGTACAACGTAAAAATAAATAAATTAGTTTAACGCCTTTTGATTATTAATGGAATTATAGCCTTTCATTTTGCGATTTTTTTTTTAAACAAAATAAAATATTTCATAGCACTAACTTCT
Organism: Cordilura impudica; assembly: GCA_963682025.1. Lineage (NCBI taxonomy): Eukaryota > Metazoa > Arthropoda > Insecta > Diptera > Scathophagidae > Cordilura > Cordilura impudica. The sequence goes on along the minus strand of OY821520.1, from coordinate 197,825,784 downwards.
TTTACATATTTTGTTATATTGTCAACACTATTTTTGTTTAGTAGCCAACAAAACACACTTGCAGTTTTTTTTTCTATTTGAAGAACATATGACTGCCATTGTTGATGTTGTAGAGTTGTTTTTTTTTTTGATTTTGTTTCGTTAACTCTTTTGTATTAAAGCACCTCCAATATATGTATCCATTTTAGTTTGCAAATTCAGTATATTTATAATTTATTACTTACAGCAAAAAATAATAGAAACAATTTTATCAGTTATGCTTACGAAACTATATAAATAGACTTGAAGTTGGCTGCAAAAGCAGTAGCCTGTGTAAAGAACAAGTTAGCGACATGTAACTGTTACGTAACGTGTCAGCCTTTTTTTCACATGAAAAGTATTGGGACGTTCCGGTTACGTTCGGTAACTGTTTTAAATGATTTTCATGTAAAAAAAAACAACTGACTCGTTACGGTTACGGTTAGAAAACATTGACCTTTTATATGTATTATAATGCTATGAATGCATTTATCTTTATTTTATTTTATTTATATATTCTTTTTTTTTGTATTGTATATTATTTTTTTTTATTATTATTACTATTTCATTTAATTATTTTTTTCTTTAAATGAATTAATACATAAAAATTTGTTTTTTAAATTATTGGTGAACTTTTACTCCCTTTATTTACTGCCTTTATATTAACTGGTAGTGTCTGCTTGTCGACAAAATTTTGGATCGATTTTTAGCCCCTTTCCCGTGAGCCAATCGATCTGAAATTTTGCATGCAGGCTCGTGGCAATGACAGAAATGATCTAAGAAATTTTTTTAGTGATGCCAAAACAATGGAAACTTTTAAAATTTTCTACCAGAGTTCACAAAAAAAATGTACAAAGGGTTTGTTTTTATTATATTATTACCACAACGACCACAAAAACAACAAGTCCAGCTATGACAACAATGCAACATTTAGAATAACAACAGGAACAATATGGAAACATCATGTTTTTCATTTTTTTTTTTAATTTTTTTTCATAGATTTACCTGGACCTGTTCCACCGATTTTAATGATTTTTGAAGTAGAAATCTTCCCATGAATTTGGTGAATCATTCTCACTAAAAATTATCACCCTAGCTATCCTATTGAGGGCGTGATCGTGACAAGAGCAACATAGAAAATTATATTTTTTCAAGACTTTTTTTAGTTCTTCATTCAAATCTCGGGCCCTAATCGACCGATTTGGACGATTTTAAATAGCAAACTTTTCAGGATGTTAATGAATCATTTTTTATGCCAACGAGCACCCTAGCTGCCCGATTGATGCCGTCATCGTGATTTCCACAGACGGACAGACGGACAGACGGACATCGCTATATCAACTCCGGTTGTTATAAGGATCACAAATATATATATTTTATGGGGTCCAAATTTTTTTTTCTAATTATTACAAACGGAATGACAAACTTATATATACCCTCTGCACACTGGAGTGGAGGGTATAAAAACTTTATTTGACATTAGTACATAATACTTTTTTCAGTTAAGATAGTTTCTGTTCTTTGTTTTTACATATACATACATATACATAAGATGAATATACTTATTCTTTTTTTCTTCTTTATTGGAGATATTTTGTTAAGTTTATAATTTTTGTTGTGAAAATAAATATATCGAATGTATTTAAAATCATTTATAATTGTCTTATGAGTTTTAGTTACACAAAAAGTAAAAAATAAACATAAAAAGTATGATGGAACAAATTGTCGCATGCGACATGTAGCGTGCGACAGTGATTAAAATTAAATAAAAAATAAACTACTAAATATTTTTTAATAAATGAAAAAAAAAATTATTAAGATACATCACTGCATAACATTTTAAAATTAGTCGTACTAAAATATTCCTTCAGGTTTCGCTGAAATCAGTGTTTGATTGTTCGCCCTGAAAGAGACTTCTGTTTCGTCGCACGCGAATGCCTTGGTTGTTTGTAATTATCTTGAAAACGAACAATTGCCCAAAATCAACCTTAACACCAATTATAGCTAATCAAAAGCTATAAGTTTCGCTTTTTGGCAAAATAAAATAATGTTTTGGCATATGTTGTCTTCACTTTGAATGCATACGAATGTCGCATTCGACATTGGAGAAATGCCCATATGTTTTACTACCGTATTCACCACTCCTAATAATAAGTGGAGTTCGGGAGGAGGAATAATGTCTAGTATTTTGGTGTCACTACTAGCTGAGAAGAAAGGCGGATTTGTGGAATTCTTGAAATTTTTAGCATATTTTTTTACGGATCCTGTTTTGCACCATGAATTATTGTAGTCCACAGGCCCGGCCCCAGGAGTTCTGCCGCCCCGAGCGGTATATACGTACGCCGCCCCCCTCAGACAAGGATCAAATAAATTTTTAAATATATTTCTAAAAACTTTTAATTTTTTAAGATGCTTATTATGTTTTATTACGTTATAAACGGAACTACAATTTAAATATTTAGGAATAAAAAAACTAACTTTTAAAAACTAAGTTTCTATTATATTCCCGTTCTTTACCGCATCATTTCACTCTTACTCAACAATTGTAAATTCTACAGTCAAAAAAATTTTTTTCAATATTTTTTTCATCGTCGCCACAAGTTGCCTGCCTACTCGATAGCGTCACAGGAAAAGGGTTAAAAAAGATCCAAAGTTCTTTCGATAGACAAGCAGACACTACGAGTAAAAAAAGGAATAAGAATTACTGTTTACATACTTTACAGACTAAAAATGAGCAAAATTCCAGAAAATGAGCCTCAAATGGTTAAAAACATACTTCTCTTGCTTTTGCACTAGAAAACTACTCTATTTTTTTCAATGTAACCCAGCTATTGAGCTATCTGATGCTCAACTGATATTGTTGCCCGACCGGTTACGCGTTATTCGGACATTGTTCATCTTAGATACGTTTTTATGAGTTTATGTTTCGAAAAACTTGTTTCCCCGCTGTCCACTGGAACAACAGTGCCCATTAGATGTACTCTTAGATGTCACAATAGTTGATATAACTTTAAGTTCATCTTGTAAATCAACAAAACTGATGTCTTTCGATTCACCATAAATAAGTTAAGGCATTACACAGTCTAAAGCACTTGTCTGATAAAACGTCAGATGGCATGTCTTTGATTTTGCTTACATCATATAAATGGTGATTTTTTAAGAGCTATAGGAAAGTTTTCCAAAAAAAAAACACATAAAATTCAGAAAAATGCATGAAATTTTTATTTGAATCGATAGTACGGTCCATATAATTTAATGTTTGAAGATTATTTCATGCAAATGTTGACCGTGACTGCGCCTCAAATGGTCCATCCGCTTAGTCCAATTTTGGCATACTCTTTCCAACATTTCGGCCGGTATCTCACGAATAAATGCTTCAATGTTGTCTTCCAATGCGTCAATTGAAGCGGGATTGTCTGTATAGACATGAGCTTTAACATAGCCCCACAAAAAATAGTCTAAAGGAGTTAAATCGCACGATCTAGGGGGCCAATTGACCGGTCCCAAACGCGAAATAAAATGTTCACCGAACTCGCCTCTCAATAAGTCCATTGTTGCGCGTGCTGTGTGGCATGTGGCACCGACTTGTTGAATCCACATGTCATGCAAGTCAAGCTCTTGCATTTTGGGCAAAAAAAAGTTGGATATCATCTCTCGGTAGCGCTCACCATTCACAGTTACGTTACGATTCGCATCATCTTTGAAGAAGTACGGTCCAATGATGCCACCAGCCCATAAACCGCACCAAACTGTGACTTTTTCTGGATGCATTGGTAGCTCTTCCAATGCTTCTGGCTGATATTCACTCCAAATTTAGTCAAATAGCCCGAATAGCCGCTTCAGTGGGTCGATTAAACTGACCATAAAATGGAAGAAGCGCGCGATGAACTTTCTTAACAAAGCACGCATTTTGATAATAAAATTCAATAACTTGCAAGCGTTGTTCGTTTGTAAGACGATTCATGGTTAAATTATAGACCAAACTAAAGATGTTTGACAATGAAACAAAACACGAAACGTGCGTCAGCTGTTTAAACCAGTGTTGCCAAAAAGATAATAGCTAAAAAATTACCCTTTAGAACACCAAAAAGTTCACTATGCCTTTTAATTTGTTTAAAATTTACACTTAACACACTAATGGTGGTGTCTAAAATTCTGCAGTAAAAATCAACTTTGTACCGCAAATCTGGGTCGTCTACAGATTCATCTCTTTCATAATCAAATTGGGCCTTAATTTTTGTCCTTCCTGCTTGTTTTCTACAGTGGCACCAATGTTTAGGTTTTCCATATCTAATTTAGAAGCAAGATCCTTGGCGTCTACTAAATACCCTTGAAATTTTAAATCGTTTCTCACAGACATGAAAATATCTTTTGTGTGAAGTGAGTCACAACTCAAAATTTTCCAAAAATTGACTTTTTTCCATTAATTAATTCACAGTACACATTTCTACCTACTGGAAAAATTTATTTCTCATAACTATCTTTTTTAACAGGAACAAGTAAGAAAATTATAGTCGGCCTAGACCGACTATATGATACCCTATACCATGGTTTAGAGACCCTATCTATCGGTCCAACTACTTCGATATAGAAAATAAGCATAAACCAAATTTGAGTGGGATTTTTATTAATTTTTTTGGCTGCAGATATGAAAAAGTTCATATCGGATGCTATATCTATAAAGGGATTAGGTCCAAAAATGGACCGATCCTGATCATGTTTGGTAAAGTCTCTTGTATTTTGCAAAAATATGTACAAACAAAATTTGAGAAGAATCAGTGCAATATTTTTGTTTTTTAATAGATTTAACTGAAGATCGGGAAGCAGCTCTATATGGGGTCAAAGGTATCATTTTTGAACTACTCATTAGTGGATTTAATGAACGCATACAAACCCAATTTGAGTAAGATCTATATGACAATTTGGATCTTATGGCAATTTATGTCGATTTCATATGGGTAATTTGTATGGGGGCTAGGTCTGAACATGGACCGATTCTCACCAATTTCAATAGCGTTCATCCCATGGCCGATAAAAGCTTATATACCAAATTTCATCAAAATATATTCATATTTGCGACCTGCAGTTTGATTACAAGCTTTACATGGACACACAGACGGACGGACGGACGGACGGACATTGTTAAATCAACTCAGAAAGTGATTCTGATTCGATCGGTATAATTAAAGATGGGTCTAGGTCAAATATTTTTGGTTGTTACAAACAGCAGCACAAAGTCATTATACCCAAACCACATAGTGGTATAGGGTATAAAAATGCTGTTACATCTGGAGCACAACTTGATATAATATCACTAGTCAAATGAAAAATTTCAGTCAGACAGTCATATTTCCACAAATACAATATAAATTTAAAAAAAAAAGTATAGCAAAACTTTCCTCAAAATGGACATTTTTCATAATGAAACTACATTTTTTTAATAATACAATCATTTTTACATAAACACTTTTTTGCCTCTCCTGAAAATTTGATATTACTACGGAGCACAGAAAGCGCTGAGTTGAAGCAAAGATGAAGTTAAAAATTTTAATTTTAGGCCATAAATTTTAATAAAATTAAAAATTTTAGTCACCAAACTAAAGAAGGGAAGTGCAAATTGAGAAGCCATTTAAAACTAAGTTGAGGGATTGGCTACTACATGGGACGTAATATGTTCTAGGATTAATGGCCAAAATTCTTTTTGAACTCCTATATTTTTCCCTTCATTTTCGAACCGTTGTCGTATCTTTGACCTCTCATATATTCAATGGGTATTCCCATTTCCTGAAATTGTAATAATATAACTTCTGTCAGCCATTAGCCAGTTGCTTCTAATATGGGCACAAAACCAAGAAAATATTCACTTATTTTTACATCTTGAGCAGCATTACCTAAATGAACAAAACAGAAATGTCCGGAGTGCAATCCAAAATGTTGCTGTAATACAAAATTTTCTTTTCAATTTGGTCTTGAAGGATTTGGATGATTTCGTTCTGAATGTTTTTCCGAAAGTTGATGTTTTCTCCACCAATTGTTTTTCTTACATGTTCCTGTAAATCTGAATCAAATCTTCAACCATCTTAAAAAACTTCCCATTATTATGTCGAAAGAGTTTATCAGAGTCACCTCTTGGGGGAAGATACTGCTGAGCTTAAAATTGTATTATGGTATTACACTTCTCCAATGCAAGGTTTCTGCATTTAGTATCTTTAGAGTTCCTGCATCAAAATCTGCCGCCCTAGGTGGTACCGTTCGCACACCCCTGGAGCCGGCCCTGGTAATCCATGATATTTCCGACAATACGGCTTTCAACTACATTTTGTAGTTCTTCTTTATTTTTAAAACACCATGCGCAAGGGTAGTAACTTGAGTGTGGCATAATTCCCAATAAAAAATATATAATTCCCCATTTTAATCAGTAGCTATAGTGCCGCTAAAGATATCAATTTGAAGTTGTTTCCATATTTTATCAACATTTTCATAACATTACTGAGTAGATTTGGATAAACAATTTTTTAACGCTTGAGTCTTTCAACTCATTTGCGCATACCTCATCACTATATTTCTGAGGCTTAGAGAATCTTTCTTTAATGGACGAATCTTCATGAGGGTGCCATTTCGTTTTGATTTTAATCAAATTCAGGCAAGATTTTCTGTACCTGAAGGGCATCCAGGCTATGAAAGTAATCTTTTAAATGCAATTATTGAATAAAACAGCAACCATTTGTAATGTTTATATTACATATTTATAGCAAACATATCTGAACGTAAATTTCCTTTAGAAAATGGTTTTTATTTTATAAATGTATATTTTTATTAATCTAAAATAAATAAAAACATTTCTGAATATTATTGATGAGAAAATAAATTATAAAAATATAAAAAAAAATTTTTTATACTTTTTAATTTTTATATTTCGTACGCACATCAAAATAGGACGCTGAAAGATTAAAAAAAATTTGTTTCGTATTCTAGGACACAATAGATGTATACATCCATCAAAAAATCCGAGGTGCCCGCACTTTTGTGTGGCGAGTAGTTGTGGGGGGTGTGCTGAAGCAAGGTACATATAGCTAGCTGCCCATGAGGAGAACATGGATTTTTCCAAATTTAATCTAATCTAAATTTTTCCAAATTTAACTATTGGCCTTGAATTTAAAATATCATTGGCAATTTTTCATTTTAACGATTTTTGATTTTGGCGAGTTTTGATATTAGCGATTTTTGATTTTGACCATATTTGATTTTGAAGATTTTTGTCTTTGGCGACTTTTATTTTTCGCGATTTTTGATTTTGGCGATTTTTGAATTAGGCGATATTTTCCACGACTACTCACATTGATAATTAATGAAGTTGTCAAAAGTGTCAAGACTTTCGCTTTCGTAGTACTTCATTTTTTGTATAGGAGGTACCACGCCCACTAATCGCATCCCGCCCAATTTTTATCGGACTTCTCACATTAATATGATGGACTCCTTCAAAGTGTCGAGGCTTTCCCTTTTATAGTACACCAGTTATATGATATATATTTACTTTGTATGGGCGATGCTACGCCCACTGCTCCGATACCACCCATTTTTTGTGCGACTACTCACATTAATAATAGATGACATCAAACAATTTGCAAAGCTGACTCTGTCATAGTACTCAAGATACATATGTATATGTACATATAATATTGATAATATCTACATATATATTAATACGTGAAGGTAAATCTTAGTTCCCTTTTTAAGCAATATGCGGGCACGGAGGAATGTGAAAATTGGCATAGTTATAGTTCATATCACAGTACAACATTTTTCTGCTCATTGATTTGGGATTCAATTCTGAATTGCAACTGAAAGTAGCCCGAAAAATAAGAACTTCTGCATCATTAGTTTTGTCAAGTTGGCTGCCGTTATAATTTAATGGCCATACGAATTTTTTTGCTTAAGGTGGATTTTTATCACGTTTTGTATATTTAAACACGGTTATAACTCGGTAATTGTACGGATAATCTCTTTAGTGTCTGAAACAAAGTTGTAGATATTTAATAGGAGAAAAACGGATTAACAAACCTACCCGAAAAAAGTGCATCCAGTGCCTTAAAAATCGGAAAAATTTCCTTCCCCCCCCCCCCATTTTTCCCCATTTTCACCTTTTTTGCTAAATAACTGGAATATCTATTTTGTGTCTGAAACAAAGGTGCTTTCATCTTCAAACTACATAATTTTAGAACTCCACCAAAAAACCTCCGCAAGCACTACAACAATACAATAACACTGTGGAACAAATTCTGATTAGCAAAAGTTAGGTCGATTCTGAGAGTGAGGGATAAAAATAGAGGTTAATTAGAAGACCCGTATCGCGGCGTTTGTTTATGTTAGTTCGAATTTTGTTTTTATTCGACCTTCGAACTTTGCAGTCAAATGCCGATTTTCAGCATATTGTTTATATGGTTTTTTGGCTATAACTCGTCGACTAATTGATATTTTTTCAATCTGTAAAAGCCAAATTATTGCTAGAGACCTGTGCAACAACTAAAATTGATTTAGAAAATTTTTGTGTTGCTTATGAAGCAAAATGTTGGAAAAATAATTTTTTTTTTCATGCTTTTTGAAAATATTTTCGACAAAACTAAGTCTTTTTTGCTTTCTGTTTGATCTATAATACGCTTCTCAGTTTCTACAATAAATTTCATTTGAAAATAAAACAATCATAATACAAAACTTGCGTTTTCCAGCTTAATATTAATTTACTTCTCATTTTTTATGTACTAATTTTGTTCAGTGTTGGTTTTGAAGAAACATTGAAAAAGAAATTATAAAAATATGGAAAAAAATATATTTTTGAAATGTTAATGAAAAGTTTTAAGTAAAAAATTAAATAAATTAAATTAATGATTTGGCCAGTTGCCGTTTAGCAGGCGGCTGTGGATCAACATCACTGCTCTCTCTAATATCTTGGTCATCGTCATCATCATCAGAAAGGTCGATAATTTCGTCCAACAGATATTCTTCCACTTCTTCAAAGGTGTTTTTATACCACCAACAAATTTCAGCGAGTATTGCATCCGGAAATTTCTTTCCTCTGTACCTGAAACGAAAATAGTTTTCAATCGTTAACATGTTTAAATTGTGCACTCTGACAAAGATATTAGAAAAATCTAGGAATTCAAAATATGCACACTCTATAGTTACCTTATTTCAAATGGAAGCGCAGTTTGGCGATAACGTTCGCCTTGCCCATCAGATTCAGTTGGCAACTGTTGAGCGAGTTGATCAAGATGTTGATGCAAGAGATGAATTTTGTACGACATATTAACCCCAATTTCATCGAAAGCAGCCAACATGTTTGCAACAGATTGCCTGTAGTTGTCTTTGCGTTCTTTACCCAAAAGTCCTTTAATAACTCTTTCAATGCGAGCCATGCATTTAATTCTCGCTCTGTCAGAACTTGGTCAAAATCTGGATGACTCATTAGTTTCCGTATGTCGGGACCATTAACAACCCCTTCCTGAATTTTGGCGTTACTTAGTCTAGGGAAAATGTCTTTTAAGCGGTTGAATACTTCTGGTCTTTTTGCGATACATATCAAAAAATTTTTAGCAATGCCAAGTTTAATGTGGAGCAACGGCAACAAAATTATTGTCTTTATGCCATTTCCGTCCAATGCGACTATTCCAGTTATGCTGTTTGTACTGGTTTCTTCCTTAATACCTTCTCCGTATCGTGAATCCCAATCGCACAAAAAACACGGATATTTTGGACGGCCAGATGCTGTTAAGCCTGTAATCAATGAAACTATTTTGAGGTCGCAGCAAGTGCGCCACTGGTGTTCGTTATATTTGTCTACTTCCAGAATGTGTTTAAAATAATCGAAATTTTCACTAGTGTCAGTGCTATACGCAATCGGAGCAGAAGGCATTCTATTTGTCTTGTGCAAAAGCACAACTTTTAAGCTGATTAGTGAACTATCGATGAATAAATGCCAATCATCTTTTTTATAGGTTAACCCTATCGTCTCCATCAACTTTTCAATATCGTTGAAATAAGCGAAATTTTTTGCATCATTCACATTGAAGAACTTTTCTAACTCTTAAAATGAAATAAGCGAAATTTTTTGCATCATTCACATTGAAGAACTTTTCTAACTCTTTTTGGCGTTTTCGATATGCTGTTACTTTGGTACCTTTCGCCAGCAAATTATTTCCTTTCAAAAATGAAGCCAGTAGTTCTGATTTGTTCTGAGTCAAACACAAATTTGCAACAATTCCATCGAATTGGTTTTGTGTGACTAGGGTCCTTTGATGTTTCATAGGATTTACCTTCACCAGGGTCGTATTCTGAGAAGAAATTCATGGATGTAGCAGCGGCGGTTGTAGTACTGATATCTGTTTGAAGATCAATACTTCGGTATGTTGGTACTGGAACGAATTCTGAGTGCGGTAATGGTAATTGGACACTTGGCACTGCTACATAAGTTTTATTCTTTGCTTTCCTTCTATTCAAAGTTTTATGGTAGTTGATACATCCATAGCAATTTTCTTATTGATGCGGGCTGTCGTCTAACCACATCATTGGTATACCAAAAGGCATAGCCTTCTTCTTTTCACTTTTCCATTGCATAAGAGTTGAATATCAATTAAAGCAAACTTTTTTCGGGGCATAGTCTACGTCAGTGATAAACTCTTGCGAGAAATATTGTTTATAGGATTCCAAAAAAAAAATCACTCGCATTGCCACATTTTTCATCGCTTGCTATGAAACGTCCACAAACATTACAAAAATGGTCCATTTTACATTTTGGTTCCAACATTTTTAATACAATATATATTATACAATGTTTATACCCTATACCACTATGTGGTTTGGGTATAATGACTTTGTGCTGCTGTTTGTAACAACCAAAAATATTTGACCTAGACCCATCTTTAATTATACCGATCGAATCAGAATCACTTTCTGAATTGATTTAACAATGTCCGTCCGTCCGTCCGACCGTCCGTCCGTCCGTCCGTCTGTGTGTCCATGTAAAGCTTGTAATCAAACTGCAGGTCGCAAATATGAATATATTTTGATGAAATTTGGTATATAAGCTTTTATCGGCCATGGGATGAACGCTATTGAAATTGGTGAGAATCGGTCCATGTTCAGACCTAGCCCCCATACAAATTACCCATATGAAATCGACATAAATTGCCATAAGATCCAAATTGTCATATAGATCTTACTCAAATTGGGTTTGTATGCGTTCATTACATCCACTAATGAGTAGTCCAAAAATGATCCCTTTGACCCCATATAGAGCTGCTTCCCGATCTTCACTTAAATCTATTAAAAAACAAAAATATTGCACTGATTCTTCTCAAATTTTGTTTGTATATATTTTTGCAAAATACAAGAGACTTTACCAAACATGATCAGGATCAGTCCATTTTTGGACCTAGTCCCTTTATAGATATAGCATCCGATATGAACTTTTTCATAAAAAACCCACTCAAATTTGGTTTTTGCTTATTTGCAATGTCCAGTTAGTTGGGCCTAAGAGATAGGGTTTCTAAACGCATGGTATCGTATAGTCGGTCTAGACCGACTATAATTTTCTTACTTGTTTTTTTTGTTATTTTTATGAAACCGATGCACTTAACTTAAATCACTCACAAAATGAAATAAGTTGCAAAAAAATTAATAGCGAATTTTATCACGACCGAGCGAAAATTAAAAGACATCAGGTTCGGCTAAGTTTCGAGTCTTAACTGAATCTACATTTTTGAAATTATGTAGTTCGCTTGTACGAAATAAAAAAAAATCGCTACCTGTGCGGTGGTTGGAACTTCACTTTTTAATTACTTCTACCTAAATCGCTATTTATTTATTGGTTTTGGGATTTTTAACGCAAATTATCGACTAAGACCATTTTCTTTTCAAATGAAATTTATTGAAGAAACTGAGAAGCATATTATAGATCAAACAGAAAGCAAACAAGACTTAGTTTTGTGGAAAATATTTTCAAAAAGAATGAAAAAAAAAATAATTTTTCCAACATTTTGCTTCATAACACCACGAAAATTTTCTAAATCAATTTTTTTTAAATTTTAATTGTTGCACAGGTCTCTAGCAATAATTTGGCTTTTACAGATTGAAAAATATCAATTAGTCGACGAGTTATAGACAAAAAAAAAACCATATAAACAATATGCTGAAAATCGGCATTTGACTACAAAGTTCGAAGGTCGATTAAAAAAAATCGAACTAACATAAACAAACGCCGCGATACGGGTCTTCTAATTTAACCTCTATTTTCACCCCTCACTCTCAGACTCGACCTAACTTTTGCTAACCTGAATTTGTTCCACAGTGTAATAGTACAGCAACTTGTCCACTCGTGCCTGTATGTCATCTCGCTGTACACGGAGGAAAAATGGGGGAAAATTAGCATATTTGCGATTTTTAAGGCACTGGATCCACTTTTTTCGGGTAGGTTTGTTCCGCTTTTTTTCTCCTATTCAATATCTATAACTTTGTTTCAGACACAAAAGAGATATACCAGTTATTTAGCAAAAAAGGTGAAAATGGGGGGGAAATGGGCATTTTTCGATTTTTAAGGCACTGGATGCACTTTTTTCGAGTGGTTTTGTTAACCTTTTTTTTTCTCCTATTCAATACCTACAACTTTGTTTCAGACACAAAAGAGATATTCACCTTGAGCAAAAAAAATTCGTATGGCCATTAAATTATAATGGCAGCCAACGACAAAACCAATGATGCAGAAGTTCTTATTTTTGGGGCTACTTTAAGTTGCAATTGTCAGAATTGAGTCCCAAAATCATGTGTTGTACTATGTATGGAGAAGCTGAGAATTATAAAATTTATATTTAATCTGTCTTAAAAATATATTAAATTAAATAAAATAAAATATTTATAATAATTCATACGCCCTGTTAATGCGAATGTTTTAAATTATATATCAGACGCTCTGTGTTGAATTGTGAATTGCTAAAATTGATTAACATACCTTTAGGCTCATTTAAATATTCATAAATTTTTTTTTTTTTTTTATATAAAGGGTCCGCCATCTAACGTTTTTTTTTTTTTCAACAAGTGCTTATTTCGTGAATGGTAACACCTAGCTCACGTCTGCTTTGACAGATAATTAGTTTTATCCTTCCGCTGAACGAATATGGTTGTGTATACGCTTGAACAACGCTGGGAAATATTGCGACATTACTTTGAAAATCATGGTAATGTTGCAGAATGTGTGCGAAAATTGCGTACGGATTTTGGAAGAAGAGAAGCACCGTCAGCTCCGTATGTTCGTTATCTTGTGAAAAAAAGTGAAAGAAACTGGCATCCTCATCGATAAACCAAAGCGTGAAAAGCCAAAAACAATGCGTACAGCCGAGAATATTGCTGCTGTGGCAGAAAGTGTGCGTGAAGCGCCATCAACATCAGTTCTCCGTCGTTCTCAAGAATTGAACATTTCGGAGGTATCATTGAGACGAATTTTGCATAAAGACCTTGTTATGACGCCATACAAAGTCCAATTGGTTCAGGAGTTGAAGCCAATTGACCATCCAATGCGTTTTCGCTTCGCTAAGTGGGCCTGCGATCGCCTTACCGATGCCGATTTTGCCAAAAAAAAGTCATCTTTTCAGATGAAGCTCATTTTGATCTTGGCGGGTATGTAAACAAGCAAAATTGTCACATTTGGGTCACAGAAAACCCGCACGCATACATTAAAAAGCCGATACACCCAAAACGAGTCACAGTTTCGTGCGGATTTTGGTCCAGAGGCATAATTGGGCCATTTTTCTTCGAAAATGAGCAAGGAGTGGCCGATCGTTATCGGGCCATGTTGAATGAATTTTTGTTCACAAAAATTGAAGAGGAGGATATTGGCAACATTTGGTTTCAACAAGACGGCGCTACGTGCCACACATCCGAAGCTACACTCTATGTTTTGCGCCCTGTTTTTGAAGATCGCATTATCAGCCGCAGAGCTGATGTCGTTTGGCCACCTCGGAGCTGCGATTTGACACCGTTGGACTATTATTTGTGGGGTGCCCTCAAAGATAAGTGTTATGCCAACAAGCCAGAGACAATTGACGCTTTAAAGGACAATATTCGTGAAGCCATTGGTGAAATACAGCTACACACAATCGATAATGTGCTTAAAAATTGGACCGATTGTAGGCTACTGCATGGCCAGCCGAGGCAGCCGTTTGAATAAAATTATTTTCCATTACTTACCGGAAGGGTTGTACTTTCAAATAAAAAAAAAAATTTTAGATAATATTCAGTAGTTTTTTTTATAGCATTTAAAAAAAAAAAAAAAAAAATGTTATTTGACAGACCCTTTATATTAAAAAACAATGGAAGACAAAAATTGAATGAAAAAATAATATTTCCTAGAATTTGCACTCGAATTTCGAGTGCTGGGCTGTACTAGTGTATTTACATTACTGAAAAATTTTCTTTTTTGAACCGTTTTGGCCCCCTAATTAGAAAAAAAGGGCAGCTAAATAAAATACGGGTAACTTATTTTTTCGTGTTCTATAACATATCTAAGTTTTGTCACAGTCTGTGGGTGCGCTCCTTGTCAATTTGAATAAACTAAAGTTTTTAACCTCAGTAAAATAGTTTAAGGTTATAGACCAGGTTTTTTGGGATGTCAATTAACCTCAACTTAGTACAAACTCACGATTTAAAAACGCATTTCTCAAATAGTTTGAAAGTTAATAGTGTTTAACTAAACTAACTTTAACTGACATTCCAAACACTCGGCCTCATTGTATTTAATAAACGTACCAGGATTAAATAATCAGCAAAAAATAAGATATTTTAAAGAATTATATTATTGGCATACAAATTATAAGCATTGCCTTTAAATTCTTTACTAAGTTCTTATTATTTTTAATAATAATACTTAAGAAAATTTTAAAAAAATATACAAATATATAAAATATTTAAAAGATGTAATATTTAAATATTTAAACTTTAGTATTATTAACAATATTGCCAATAACAGCTTGTGTTGTTACTGCTGCAGTTTGTTTCATGTGAGTTAGTACGTTCTGTTGAAGAGGCGTATCATTTGCAGAGGAATTGGGTACATGAAAGAAATACAACATAAAACCAGCAGCTAATAAGAAATGAGCTGCCAATATCCCAGTAATAAGAAATAAAGAAATTTTGGAATTTCTTAAGGCCGGCGTAAGAACGGCAATTAACACAGAACCCGATAGTAAGGCGCCCGTTATAACCAACAACCACTGAAGTATGGATAACTGTAAAGGGGAAGAAAAAAATAAAGAAAATAATTGAATATGTGGCATATATGTATATAAAGATTAACTTGCCTGTATAACCCATAAAATCGATACAGGAATGTATATAGCCAATGAATAACCATAAATACACATTAGGGTTAATAGGGAGGGTGTATAATCGGCCTAGAAAGAAAGTTAAAGTTGTTTTAAAAGATTTTGTAAAATTGATTTTAAAAAACGTTGATATTTTAATCTATTGTTATTTCGTTTTTTTTTTAACAGGAAATATAGACAAATCTTGGATAGTCTATCCTTAATAATTTGGAGCATGACGGTATGTCCTTTAACCATTTCAGTTTATTAATTTATTTTTAATTGTATATTTGTCTATGGAATTAATCCTTACAGACTCTTAACAAAGAAAAATATTTTAAAATTAATTTTAGCAACGTAACCATTCATTATGAAAACATTTATTTTATTTATTTAATTTCGGTATTTATTATAATGTAAAATTACAATAAACTAATTCTAAAGCAGTAGCAACTTAGGCTATCGGCCTATTTTAATTACATTAGTATTAAATGTGAAATCAATAAATCAATAAAGTTCATTAAATTGAATACACATTCCCCTGAAAGGGTCTGCATAACAACAGGAACTGTTTTTGCACAGATTCCAGACTGTTGGTATGAATTTGGTAGATAGGGTCCCAAATTATAGAAGCATATTTCAAGATAGCTCTCACAAGTGACGTATATAAAGTTTTTGTGACATTCATATTTTGCCCAACGTTTTATGAAACCAAGTACACCTCTGGCTTTGTTGACAGTAATTTTTATATGATGAATAAAACTCAGTGTATGGTCCAATAAAACATCAAGAGCTAAAAAGTTTACTTTATCGAGACAATAATCACCCGGCACATAGTTAACAGATACCTCTTTCTGACAAAATGCATATATTTACACTTTTTAAGCTCCATTAAATTTAAATTACACCACGTACAAAATGAATTCAAATCATTTTGAAGAAAAACATGATCAGAGTATTTATTGATTATAACTGAAGAAAATTTTGATATCACCCGCATACATCAAGATGTTTGAAAACCGAACAACGTTTGGAAGATCGTTTATAAGCAAGCAAAAAATAATCGGTTCAAGATGACTGTCTTGAGGTACTCCCGACATTATATTTTGCACGTAACATTTGCAGTAACATGTTTAAAACATACTTTTTTTTTCAATTGCTTAGTCCCGGTTTACACATGAAATTTTTCTGTCTGAAACTATTTGAAATTCTCTTTTAAACTTTAATCCGTGTCTACACACTGAAATTTTTGTATTGAAATTCAAGTTTTTTTCATGTTTACTTCATCATTTTATCTATTTATTTTATCATTTTATTTCATTAAATTAACTTTATTTCAATTTATTATCTCTCTTAACACAAACGAACATAAAAATTAAAGAAAACATAAAATAAGTTCACATTAAAAATTACGAAGCAAGAAACAAAAGAGAATTTCAGAGTTCATGAAAGTATGTACCCCCTGCCCTTCTTCTCTCCCGTCTCGCCAATAAACTCAAGACTTTCAACAAGAAAACTTTAATGTGTAAACCAGCACTTATATAAGAATATATCCAATTCGCGCTAAGATTATGATTGACTTTATCAAAAGCCTTGCTGAAGTCAGTATAAATAAAAATACAGGAGGAAATTTTATCCGAGCCACTGTTGCAGGAGAATTTAAGTTTTTTCAATTAATTAGAAACCACAGACATAGAAGGAATGGATATCATTTGAGTCGCAGTCAGTGCATATGATCAGATATTAGAATCATCAAAAGTGGCGTCGGAGTAAGTAGTAGAAAAAAAATCTGCAAATAAATTGCATACAATAGTATCATCACAGGATTCATTATGTAGGAATTTGATAATTGCAGAATAGCCATTAGTTTCTCTCTTAGAGTTAACAAATTTGTAGAATGACTTCGGATTTCGTTTAAAATTATTTTACATTTTGTTCAAATAGTTTCAATAGCATAGATTATTATATTCAGCTCGACAAATGGAGTATTTTCCAGGGAACCAGTTTCTTATATTTTTGTAAAAGTTATGTTTTTTTTTATACCCTCCACACCTCAGTGACAGAGGGTATACTTATATACATAGGTTTGTCATTCCGTTTGTAACGCATCGAGAAACTAATTTCCAACCCCATAAAGCATATATATTCTTGATCCCTCTCACAGCTCGAGTCGATATTGGGATGTCCGTCTGTCCGTCTGTCTGTTGAAATCACGCTCATTCACAAAATAAACCATTTACCTGGGTAAAGTTACGATTATACCATTTGCTTTTATTCCCACCAGGTTGGTATTTAAAATGCGGTAAATCGGCTGTCACTGTGCTTACATACAAGCAAAAATATGTAGACACCTCTACAAAAAACAAAAAACCCAGTGTGTTTGTTTTAATATTTTAGTGGTTGAACGTAATAGTTGTATAACCACATTCACAGTTCAAAAAAAAGGCACAAAAAATGATGCAATCATACCAACAAACATAACTACCATGAGCTATGTTAGTCGCCATGAAAGAAAAAATATAATTCTTATGAAAAATTAAAAGTGGTAAATAGAAAATTGAAAAATGAAAAATGAATAATAAATAATGAATAATTAAAAATTAAAAATTAAAAATTAAAAATTAAAAATTAAAAATTAAAAATTAAAAATTAAAAATTAAAAATTAAAAAATGAAAACGAAAAATGAAAAACGAAAAGTGAAAAGTGAAAAATCAAAAATCAAAAAAATTAAAAATGAAAATTGAAAAATTAAAAATGACAAATGAAAAATTAAAAATGGAAAATGAAAAATGAAAAATTAAAAATTAACATTGAAAAATTAAATATAAGTTTTAATTTTTGACTTTAGTTTCATAACTGTTTTTATACCCTATACCACTATGTGGTTTGGGTATAATGACTTTGTGCTGCTGTTTGTAACAACCAAAAATATTTGACCTACACCCATCTTTAATTATACCGATCGAATCAGAATGACCATCTGATTCGATTTAATGATGTCCGTCCGTCCGTCCGTCCGTCGGTCTGTGTCCATGTAAAGCTTGTAATCAAACTGCAGGTCGCAAATATGAATATATTTTGACGGAATTTTGTATATAAGCTTTTACCGGCCATAGGATGAACGCTATTGAAATTGGTGGGAATCGGTCCATGTTCAGACCTAGCCCCCATACAAATGACCCCTATAAAATCGACATAAATTGACATAAGATCCAAATTGTCGTTCTTAGACAAATTGGGTGTGTATGTGTTTATTACATCCATTAATGAATAGTCCAAAAACGATCCCTATGGGACAACTCTTAGTCATAGGCCCCACATAGAGCTGCTTCCCGATCTTCACTTAAATCTATCAAAAAACAAAAATATTGCACTGATTCATCTCAAATTTTGTTTGTATATATTTTCGCAAAATACAGGAGACTTTACCAACCATGGTCAGGATCGGCCCATTTTTGGACCTAGTCCTCATATAGACATAGCATCCGATATGAACTTTTTCATATCTGCAGCCAAAAAAAATAATAAAAATGCCACTCAAAATTGATTTATGCTTATTTTCTATATCCAATTAGTTGGGCCTAAGAGATAGGGTCTCTAAACGCATGGTATAGGGTATCGTATAGTCGGTCTAGACCGACTATAATTTTCTTACTTGTTAAGCATGTTATTGTTGTTTTTCCAAAATCTTCTTTATCATTTCTTACTCTTTATAACATAACAAATAAAGAGACAAAACTAAAATTGTAAACTAAAAGAACCGTTATATTTTTTTTTTTTTGCTAAAAAAAAACTCAAAATGACACTATTTCGATTGGACAAAACAAAAGAAACATTTAATATTATTCAATATTTAGTGAAGAATTCGTTGTTTTTTATAACTTTGCGGCATCTACGTGGCATGGATTCAATAAGGTTGTTGATATTATTGACTGGAATGCTTCATTCAGTTTACAGGGGTTCTTTTAAAGGTTGTTTAGAAGTGAAAGTCCGACCAGCTACTCGCCGCTTTAAAATGCCAACTAGTTTCTCACTCAGGCGATTGGGCCGGCAAATCAAGTGTTTGAACTCCATTTTCAGCGAGCCACTCTTTTACCAGCTTCGAAGTATGTTTCGGGTCGTTGTCGTGTTGAAATATCCAACGAAGCGGCATCTCCCTCTCCGTCAATTTCGTGGAAGAGTCCAATGCCAAAACCAGCCCAAATCATAATTGATCCGCCGCCATGCTTCACAGTTGGCTTGCACTATCGTGGGTTTAAACGATCTCTTTTCTTGCGGCGAACTGTGCACATTCCGTCAGAGTTAAACAAACAGAGTTAAACAAATAAAACAGTTTTTCATTTTTCAGGACTCCAGTTTTTATATTTTTGTGCAAACAAATATTGATATGATAAGCATTTTAGCGAAATAGAATTGAAATAAATAAGTTCTACCTTTTTGCCAAATGTTTCTTAGTGAGTGGTGTTTTTTTGCTGGCCTGAAGCTTCGAAACCTTCTTCTAATGTTCGGCGAC
This sequence comes from Cordilura impudica, assembly GCA_963682025.1. Taxonomy (NCBI): domain Eukaryota; kingdom Metazoa; phylum Arthropoda; class Insecta; order Diptera; family Scathophagidae; genus Cordilura; species Cordilura impudica. The sequence goes on along the minus strand of OY821520.1, from coordinate 197,805,905 downwards.
GAACAGTCCTTGAATCTATATTTAAATTTAACTCATTTAAAATAGTTTTTGATGATTTATGTGGATATTTTTGCACAATTTGTACAATGTGACGGTCTGTCCTTTCATCTGTCTTCCGTAGTGCTCCTCCCAAATGCAATGTTTTTACAGATTTTGTTGTTTTATATTTTTATATAAGCCGAGATATTATACATTTATTAATATTATGCTTTTTAGCTAGTTCAATTTGACTCTTTCCATTCAAAAATTCCTTAATTATTTAATTTTTTAAGTTTTCGGAGTATTTATCACGAGCCATGACGATTTGATTTAAAAATAATCAATTTCACAACGCAACTAGCTGTCAGTCAACTTAAATTAAATTAAAAGAGAATGCAGAAATAAGCCCTTAAACTTGAAAGTAGAGACAGTGCAATTTGTTCTTGATTAAAGTTGCTTTTGTTTTGTCCAATCGAAATAGTGCCATATTGAGTTTTTTTTGCAAAAAAAAAAAATATAACGGTTCTTTTAGTTTACAATTTTAGTTCTGTCTTTTTTATTTGTCATATTATAAAGAGTAAGAATGATAAAGAAGATTTTGGAAAAACAACAATAACATGCTTAAAAATACAATAAAGGTCAATAGTGATTTTGGTTGCTTTTGTTCTGACCAACACTGTATGCAGTGCATTGGGTTAATCTCAGGAAAATAGGTTATGGGAAGGAGGAAAGAGGGAGTAGTGTTTGTGGATATTTGACTTAAATTTTATTAGATTATAACTGTCAGGAAAGACCTGCGCGGGGAGTTTATTCCAGGAGTCGAATCGTCGCATTCGATATCGAAATTTTTCGATCGAATTTATTTTTTTATTCTCCAAAATAAAATACTAATGCCGGTTTTCTCAATGTATTGTCAAACTGGCTGTCACTTAACCAGGACATAAATTTATTGTACCGATAAACTGCCTGTTAACAATTTTGGTTTTCTCAATGTACCGACAAAAACATTATTTTCAGTTGGCAATGCCTCTCAAAATTGATATGAAAGTTGGGAGAATAATTTATCTGTACGATAAATAAATAATTGGCAGATGAGTGCCGGTAAGCTTTGCGACAAAATAAAAGCAAACCAGACATTGAGAAAACCAAATTTCTTTAATCGGCAGTTTCTCGTTGGGATAAAAGATAATCGCCTATTGAGAAAACGGGCATAAGAGTAATTTTACTCTATCACAGCTAAAGAGTTATGGTCCACAGTTAATAGTAAAAGTGAATCGAGGTCTGACGATTGTCCGTCTTCTTTAAATAATAAACTATATATAAACTATATAAACTATACATATATACAAAATTTATTTTCTGTTTGTTTGTTTGACCGCTATACAATTTTTTATTTTTCACTTTTTGTATACAATTCGTTTTCTGTTTCTTTGTATATTTGTTCGCTATACAAATTTTTATTTTTCAACGGATTTCTCTGAAATTTGGTACGCACGATCTCTGTTCTCCAGGAAAGGTCGTTTTATGCTTCGTACCAGCCACGCCTACTTTTACGCCCACTTTTTGTTTACAGTTCGTTTTCTGTTTTTTGGTATATTTGTTCGCTATACAAATTTTTATTTTTCAACGGATTTCTCTGAAATTTGGTACGCACGATCTCTCTACTCCAGGGAAGGTCGCCATATCCTTCGTACCGGTCACGCCTACTGTTACGCCCACTTTTTGTATACAATTCACATTCTGTTTTTTGGTACATTTGTTCGCTACACAATTTTTTTTAACGGATTTCTCTGAAATTTGCTACGCACGATCTCTGTACTCCAGGGAGGTGTAGCCATATGATTGTTGCCGGCCACTTCTACTTTTACGCCAACTTTTTATACAAATTTAATTTTCCGATTTTTGGTACATTTGTTCACTACAGAAATCTTTATTTTTTAAGGGATGTCTCTGAAATTTGGTACACACGATATCTATGCTACAGGGAAGGTCACCATATGCTTCTTACAGGCCACGCCTACTTTGCGCCCACTTCTATGTATATAAAATTTATTTTTTTCCTTTTATTTGTTTCTATGTTTGATTGCTATACAAACTTTTATTTTTCAATGCCTTTCTCTGAAATTTGGAAAACGTGATCTCTCTACTCCAGCGAAGGTCACATCATAATCTTGCTACGCTTACCTTTACGCCCACATTTTTATAAAATTCATTTTTTGTTTTTTGTTATATTTGTTCGTTATAGTAATTTTTATCCTTCAACGGCTTTCTCCGAAATTTAGTACATATTCAAGGGAAGGTCGCCATATGATTTTTACCGACCACGCCTACTTTTACGCCCACTTTTCATATAAAATTCATATTTTGTTGTGTGGTATATTTCTTCCCTATACAAGTTTGTATTTTTCAACGGATTTCTCTGATATTTGGTTTAAACGGGAATAACTTCACGTTGAACAAATCCCCAAATTTAAAAAAGGTCCCCAAAAGAAATGAACAAATTCCCCATTTTTTTTTAACGAAATAAAAAATTAACTTACTCCTCAAATTCATTCTTAAATTTTTACATATTTTTATTTAATGAATTTTGTTAAGTATTTATTTTAGTGAAAACTTGCATACTGCTCTCAACATATGTCCTACAATAAGCACATTTAAAATGAGTGTTCTTTTCAATAGCATCATTTCGGTGCGCGGAAGCTACGCGCTCTCGGAACACAGCTTAGCTAGAATATCGGAATGATCCGAAAAATATATTTTGACAATTAAAATATGTTGGCAACAACTGCGTGGCAGCACAGGTGTGGCTGCCAAACGCGCGGAAGCGGCGCTAAAATATCGCAATGATGCGAAAAATATATTTTCGCGATTAAAATAAGATGACGACAACTAGGCGGCAGCACGGGTGTAGCTGCCAAACGCGCGGACGCGGAAGCGACTCGCTCGCGGAACACAGCTCAGTGAAAAGTCTTATGATTAATTGTATCTACGTTGGTGCAATAATTACAATACATATACTATAAGCAGTTGCTTAAAACAACCTTGCGGCACAATTTTAAACGTCGCATTAGTTTTTCATTTCTGAAACTTGAATTTGATAAGTAATCTGATGATTACTTATTGAATGAAGTAATTCAATTTCTAAAAGTTCTGATTCCTTTAATTTGGAAACGATTCCGTTATATTTGATGTTTATAAATAAACTTAAAAGAAACTTAAAGCCGTTTCGCAGCTTATTTTTGAAGCATTTTTGCTGCAGCATCTTATAAAAAACTTCTAATTTACTGGCCATACAAATTTTTGGGGAGAAAGTTCATTTTATTGGGGAATTTGTTCATTGGGGACTAAGTACTCAGCGCCTGGTAAGCATAGTGAACCATTTTTCAAGTCAAATGCCTTTTTATCCCGCGCGAGACCGGGTAAAAACAGCTAGTAATAAACTAAAATATGGAATTTCGATTAATTTTACTCGATATCAAATGCGACGATTTGCCCCCTTATAAGGCTATTTCGACTGATAATCGAATTTTCTCTGTAATGCGTTGTAGGATCAACTGGACAATAGACTACAAACGGATAAGCGGGTAGATCGAAACTCGGGACTTGGAATAAGTTCGCTAATCGCAAAAGAACATTTTCCATGGTAGTATCTATATAACAGTGATATACAACCCACATTCCGACGATGTTCTAATGAGTCAATAGAGTTGGATACCCTAATGTCATTAATGAGCGTCAACGCTCTCCTCTGCACATGGTCCAGTAGCTCCAAAATAGACTTTGAAGCTCATGCCCATATATGGGAGTTGTATTCCATTTCGGTCGGTATAGATTTTAAGGAGATCAGAAGGAGTGAAGTAATTTTTGCACTGTTTTAGAAAACCAAGACACTTGAATGCATCTTTCGACACTTGAAAAGCATGCTCGTTCCAATGAACATCACATTGAATTCTCGTGCCCAGAACATTAAAAGTATCCGATTCCTCAATACCTACACCACCCATATATACAGATGACATTGTTGAATCCATGGCCGTATGGGTCAACAGACAACATTGATTCTTCAGCGCAATAAAATCAATCCTATTCGCGGAGATTGTTAACAGGTCTTGATTGAGTCTGTCATTGTCAGCCTTTGGCCCCCAACTTCCAAGAGGCTTGGCCTACAATTAAAAGATAATGAATGACAAATACTTTTATCATCTGCGATGGAGTATATAGAATTGAGTTTGGCCAAGGAGGTCGGTTGTTAAGAAAGATAAGGAAAAGTGGAGTAAGAACAAAATCTTGGGGTACCCCTGAATTAAGCTGAAACTCATTGCATGAGGCTCCATCAATAACAACACGTATTGTGCGGTCTCTGAGAAAACTCGATATAAATCGAGAGAAGTCAGTACTAGTCAGTTTCCTGGTTTACAAAGAGGTACAGAAAGGTTTTTCAAAAATTGTTTAGGAACACATAACTCAATAAAAAATACATCTTGTGATAGAAAGCTTCAGTAATTTTATCAATAGCAAGAGTTGCACCAGTACACTTTGGGCTGGCAGACCACTTTTCTTGGCCAAAACTTCAATTTGTTGGCATTCTGTTTTTGTTTTTTTGTTTCTTTATTCTGACATTTTTTTATTCTGATAGTATTTTTGTAACTTGCCGTTATAAAGTTTTTGATTTTGCGTAAAGTCGTAACAATTAGTTCAAACGTAATTTTTTTCAACATTTTTTAATTATTTTTCCTAAGTACAAATAAAAAGTTTTGAAATAAGTTGAAAATGGGGAATAACTCTGATGGTAAGTATTTAAATTATTTCATAATAAACTTTAAAAAAAACTGGAAAATTTTTGTGTTTTCAAAAATTTGTAAGTTTATGTAAACTTGCTAAATTTAATAACTAATAAATCTTAAAAGATGGGAATGAGAACTGTTCTTTTCAGTATGTTTGGTTTTGCACTTTTTCGCATTTTTCTGAAAAATTGTTTTTTTCAGGCCACTATTACTTTAAAAATGCTGATCTTTGGCGAATTTGGCCTAAAAGGAATACGAACGAAAAAGCAAGAATTAGTTTTTAAATATGTGAAAGAAAGAATCCAAAATGTTAAAATTTCCGATGAATATATATTTTAAAAAATTCGTAGCTTTTGCAAAAATTTTTGTGTTACTTTTTATGTTAAGTGTCATAGAAGGCTAAATTACTTTAAAAAAATATATCCAACTTTATTCACTTCTACAATACTAATCGAACACCCAAAAAAAGCAAGCACATCAGAAAGTCCAAAAGAAATTTGTCCGGATGAAGCACTTTTATCACGAGCGGATTGCCCTCGTCTCCATTTTTCTGGAAAGTCTGAACGCAGTAAAAGAAGACAAGCTGCAGAACTTTTAACAAGTAATGAATATGAAACTGATCTTTTCATACACGCAGCTGCAATGTCGGCTCGAAAACAAAAAAAAGTAGAATCTGAGAGTTGTTCTTAAAAAACTGTGGAAAGTCCAACAAAGCCATCAAAAATCAGAAAATTGTGTAACCATAATCTGAAAACATCAACTTCTCTCTCTGAAGAGGAGACGTCAGCATTTATTCCTGAAAACAATTTTTCTAAACATGTCCATATGTACTGCAATATTCGTCTTGACATCAAGCTAAAGAATTCAGATATATGTATTTCCATCTTCCATGAAAATCATTGCAGCAAAAAGTATGTGCAGACCGGATGATATAACAGTAAGCAAACCAAGTACACAAGTCCCTTTACGAAATCTTTTAACGCACACAGCAAAAAGAATAGTTGAGATGCAAAAGGAAGTTATACTAACCGTAATGAATTCAGAAAATAGCAACTATATGTTAACAGAATTTATTTTAAGCTATGGATTTAATAGATGCACTGGCCAAGTTCAATTTAAACAATCCTTTCTTCAGCCAAGTACATCCTGTTCCTCTGATTCATCCTTTTTGCCAACGACAGTAATTCCATTGAGACTATTGGAATCCTCACGAAAAGCTCTTTGGAACAATCGTACCCCCCAATCGACAAGGTTTTGTCGTCCATTAAAATTGGAGTTTACAAAAGAAAGAAATTAAGTTATTTTAAGAGAATCAAATTTGGATAAACATATTAAAGAACTTGAAAATTTGGTCATATAAATAGAAGATAAAACAATCGAAATAAAATTCGATTTGTCCTTTACAATGTTGACCGCAATATTGACGATGACGATGAAGATGGAGAAGAATTAGAGGGAGAATTTAGAGATGAAAATTTAAATTTGGAATGTTAATTGTAAGTTTGTATGTATGTATACTTCTGCACATAAAAATATAATTTATGTTACTGAGTTTTTATAATTTTAGTAAAAACAAAAAAATTTTAATTTAGTTATAACTAAAACGTAAAACGTATTTTTTTTAATTGGAACTCAAAAATGGATTAAACATATAAAAATATATATAAAGTAAATAATTTCATTAATAAAAAAATGTGCATTTAAGGGTTAATGTGTTTTGTTTACCCAAAAAGTATTTTTTTTTTTTTTAATTTTTTAAATTTTGGCCAAGAAAAGTGGGTTGGGAGACCATAGTGCAGTACATAACGATAATAAATCATGCCAGTTTGTATTATTTACAAGTTCATTAAACATAATGTAATTTTTTGAGCAAAACAAAAATGGAATGGATTATTTACTTCAATAGTTTGGTGATATCCATCCTCGGAACAAAGTATTTTTCTTCAGGTAAGAACTTCCACGAAATTGAAGGCAAATTTAAATCTCCAAGAACAATAACAGTCATCCGTATTGGCAGTACTTAGAATAAATTTAGTAGCTTCTACATGTATATCATATAAAGACTGTGGAGACGATGGAAGGATGTATGAACAAGTAACAAATATTTTTTTATGATTGTATTTAATTTTTAAAGCTGTTAATAACGTTTCTAATTGGTGTCTATAAAATGGTTATTTTCCATCCGCTTTTAAAAAAGCAAAAGTCATTCCTATTCATAAAAAGGGCAAAGATCCTCAGCTACCCACTAGTTATCATCCTATTAGTATTCTAAATTTATTAGACAAAGTTTTCGAAAAAATAATTCAAAAACGACTATTACTATTTACAAATACAAATAATATCTTAAATAAAGAACGGTTTGGATTTTGCAAAAACCACTCAACAGTACATCAATTACAAAGAGTGGTCAACATAATAGATTCAAACAAAAGAAATAGACATCGAAAAAGCCTTCGACTCTATTTGAACGATCTCCCAAAAATATTCCTGCTGGTCTTCCACAAGGCTCTGTTCTATCTTCTACTTTGTACTCAATATTTACTGCTGACTTCGTGGTTCTTAAAAATCAAGATGTTTCCTTCTACGCCAACGACATTGCACTCATATGCAAGGGAAAAGCTTCAAATGCTATAATTAAAAGATTACAGGCCTCATTAATTTCTGCTCAAAAATTTTTTGATAAATGGAAATGGAGTAAACCAAAAAAAAACCATGGCAATTACATATATTTCCATTCAAGAAATCACCTAAATGTACACCCACAATACCATTGGAAAAGCAAGGATACATCAATATAAACGACGGACACTTATCCCCCTACTCAATAGAAAATCAACAATAAATTTGAAAAACAAAACTATTTTGTATAAAATGCTTGCCAAATGTGGTATAAAAGAAACTCATACTAAACAGCTACAGATTATCCAAAACATGAATTTAAAAACTATACACAATATTCGACCACGATACTTTATGTCACGCCTACATACTCGTTTTAGTCATAGGATTGTAGACTGCTTTATAGAAGATTTGACCCAGTATTTTAATGAAAGATGCATTCTGCCAAACTTTGATTCAATAAGAAGTTTGCTGACATGAATTCTGATAATGTATCTTATTTAAGAATAACATAATTTTGTTTAAAGTTTCTCATACTTTTTTTTCTTAGCATTTAAAAGGTTTTATAGCACCACAATTTTATCCTTAAGCTGTGATATACATATCCTAGCTTTTATTTTAAAATACACTTTCATATCTATGCTGTAATATTTTGTAAAATCTTATAACTTGCTCTAATAAAATCAAATAAAGGAAATATATATATAACTAGTGGATTGTGTGGCGCCTAGGCGCCCGTTTATTTTGACTTTAACAAACAAATTTTTTTTTCCATTTCAGAATTTTCTTATATTTTACATATTTAAAAAAAATTAATTTTAATGTTTTTAAAATTTCTTAAAAAAAAAAAAAAACGAAAAACAGTTGTAAGAAATACACACCAAAAACTTCGATTTTCAAATGAAGTTTTGTAAAAGGTCCAGTAGCCACTCTTTGCCTTATACTTTCTGCTTCTATACATAAGGAGTTTTTAATATTATATGATTTTAAAAAATATTTTGATAGAAACTCGGAAAATTTAGTCTTATTAAGACAAACTATTAATATGTATCTTTTTAATAATTTGATTTAATAATTTAATAATTTAATTATTTAATAATTTAATAATTTAATAATTTAATTTATGTTTTATAACTTTTTAAAATGCATCAAAATAAATAAACTTATTCAACTAAAAAAAATTTTAAACCTTTCGGACAAAACAAAAAAATACTACGGTTATAACGAACTTAGTCTATAACGAACTAATTTGGCCGGTCCCGCCGAGTACGTTATAACAGAACTCCATTTTATTGTAGAAAAAATAGAATAGCATAGGAAAAAAAACGTTTTAGAGCAAGGTTCATACAAGTTTCTTAAGGGGGGGAGGGGTAAGCTTTAAAAAGTTAATAAAAGTCGTATTTTGCATAATTCTTTTTTAAAGATATGAATACACGTTATAGCATAACATTTGAAGAATCTTTGAAAAATTTTTCAACTAAAAGTTTTAATAAATAAGTCCGTGACAGCCAATATCCGGAGGCGTTGTTGTTTTGTGGTGAACATCATAACTCGTTACCGGACCATGTGAAATAAAAAAAATCGAAATGCGTTTAAAAGGTGACATGTTTCCTGAAGTAGTGACGAAGAGTTTTAAAATTTTTTTTTTTTTGCAGCATTTTGAAGTGAAAAACGTTTTTTGCTATACAATTTCGGGAATTTGTTGTTAAAAAATGGGGAAGAAAATGGAATTAAAAAAACTTTCGTGGCTGCCTGATGATTCATGTGTAGATATAGTGTCTAAAATTTCAAAAGAATCGGTCAAGAGGATTTTGAATTATGATGTTCACGGACTTCGAACATTTATTTGCGAGAAAATCGGTTTAAAGTTTTTTAACAACGGATTTATATACTATATGTATACCGTATAAGGCCGGTCGCTGGAAACGCTGTATCTTCTTAAGTTTTGCTCTGATTTACTTAAAATTTTGACACAACACTCTCGACATATTGTGCATTCAGGAAGAGAAATGCAAAAAAGGTTTTAAAACCTACCACCCCTTAAGGAAATGCAAACACCAATACACCTACACCTACTGAAAAAAGAGAACTACATTTTTTGCAAAGTTATCTATAAATCCAAAAAAGAAAAAATAAAAATTAAGTGTGTATTAGTTTTACTTAAAAGAAAAAAATCACCTTTAATTCCTCCATGATAATTTCAATAAATTATTCAAATTAAAATCTTAAATAAACCTATTTACGTAATTTATGTTTGTCAAAATTTTTTTAAAAGCAAGTTATGCAAAAATTAATATTATGAGTGAAAAAAAAATTATTTTCCCAGCTCTCACTAAAATTACAATGTAATTTAACTATACAAAGTTACAATAATTTAAATTTTAAACTTAATATTGCACTACCTATTTTTTAAGGGTTTTTCAATACAGAGCTATAAACGAAATCATACGTTGGACAACAACAAAATCCACATTGAAGATCTCTTTTTTCTCAAATATTTATCAAAAAAAGCATACTCTTTGGTAAGTGCTGGCCATCAGAGAACCTGAGCGAAAGCACTCATAACAATACAAAACAATTTTGAGATGAAAAACAAAACAGACAAACGGATAAGTTTAGTTTGATAAAAGAAGTATGTATGCATATCGGACGACGTTAAATTTCATTCATTACTTTTTTGCAGAATTTTTTCATTGACCAATAATGGGAATTTAAAAAAGAATTTGAATAGATATTAGTTTTTTGATGAATTTTTTGCGCTCAACTTATTCCATATGTAACACTAAATCTGCATATGTAGTGCTATTGTCGTTAGCAGTGTTGCCAATTTTGACAACTTATTGTAATTTAGACGATTTTTCAATATGTTAAAATGATTTGTTAAATTTATTAAAATGGTGATTGAAGATTTAAAATTTTCAGTAGTATAAAAATTACGATTTCAAGGGTTAACAATTAATGGGTTGTTTATCGAAAATTGATAGTTTTTATTCATTGTAAATGTGTTTTACAAAATATGTATAGATTTAATTCTGGGTCAAGTCGTTTCAAACCGGAAATACCTTGAAGAGCATCTCTATTTAAGATTTAAGTTTTAATTACGGCGATACTTTAAACCTGTATCATATATTTCAGCTATAGATACATATCAATCAAATTATTTAGTTGATTGCTGTGTTAAATTTTTTTCGTTGAAATTGCATCACTAATACATTTTTATATATAGAAATAACCAATGCTGTAATAATATTCGTAATATGAATGATATAAATAAATTTTATTGTTTCCTTTTGTAATATTTTTTCGAGTTTTATAAGCGGTAAAATTTTCTTGACAATATCTTGTTTTAAAAATGACGATTTTGGCGATTTAGTTTCCATTTAGTTAGCAGCACTGGTCGGTAACATAGAAGAGAGAAAATTGTGTGTGGGTTTGTATAAAATGAGAAAGATTAAATTTTGTTTGTGTATTTCGCATAGCTTTTTTATGTGTATTATTTCAGCGTTACAGAATCAGTCAGTCAGTCAGTGAGTCAGGGATCAGCGTAAATATATTATATATATAATATTTGGAAATGAAAATATTGGAGCTCTAGGCCTTGTTATATTAGTTTTAAATAATATTTTTTTATTTACTTGTTGCCGATATTTCGTCTTTCTTTGAAAGACATCATCTGGGCTTTTAATCTAGAAATAACAAACAAACAAAAAACAAGTAAGAGTGTTAAATTCGGCTGTGCCGAATCTTTGATACCCTCCACCTCGGTTTGTGGCAATACTATTAACATAGCTCATGGTAGTTGTGTTCTTGTTATTGTTAATATGTATGAATCACATTTTTTTTGTGGCTTTTTTTATGTTGTTGTATGTTCAACCACTAAACTATTACAAGAAAACACTAGGTTTCATGTTTTTTTTAGAGGTATCTATAAACTTTTGTTCATTTCTCAGCGCAGAGGCTCCCGATTTACTCCGATTTCAATACCAACCTGGTGGGAATTATGGCAAATAATTTTTTCGTAACCTGACCTAAGTAAATGCTTTTTTTTTTGAATGAGCGTGATTTCAACAGACACACGGACAGACGGACAGACGGACAGACGGACATCGCTATATCGACTCGAGCTGTGATAAGGATCAAGAATATATATACTTTATTGGGTCGGAAATTAGTTTTTCGATGCGTTACAAACGGAATGACAAACCTATATATACCCTCTGCCACTGAGATGTGGAGGGTATAAAAACATATATATGTATAAGTACACAAATCAAACACGTATGTATAACACAACAAAAAACTCTTACATTAAACTTATCAAGCACAAAACTTAAAAAACAATAATGAGTTGTTTCATCAACGTCTAATAACTAACTAAGCTTAAAATAAATATTGCACTATGATCGTTTGTTAACGAGATGTCTATATAATCTTGCAGAGTTCTCATCGACGTCGGCTTTAAAATTCATCCTTGTTGTTGTTTTAATAATGTGTAACATTTCTAATATGAATCGTCGTTTATAATTGTTTTCACTCTGTAATACTCGTACGTTGTCGAAATCAGGAGTGTGTTTAGTTTGTGCACAGTGGTTTACTAATGCAGTTTTTTGTGTAGAAATATTTTGTCTTAGTTTTTGGTCTGATTTGTGCGCTGAAATTCTTGTCTTTAGTTTGTTTTTAGTTGTACCTATATAAACTTTGTCGCATATCCCAAATTCGTTGCCATTACATGGAATTTTATAAATAACATTAGATTTATCTAATTTATGTATTTTATCTTTCGTTTTACTGTACAATTTGGCTAGCGTGTTGTTGGATTTGTAGGCCATTAAATATATTTCATTGTTAAATAATTTTGATTTTTCAAATCTCTCAGATAATTCTGGAACAAATATAAGAGATTTATATATTTTCGGTTGTTGTTCCCTATCTAAAACCTTTGTTTTGTATTTTTCATAATCGAAAAATAATTTATTAATAAGATTAGTCGGAAAATTGTTGTCCTTAAGCATCACTTTAATCTTTTTGAAATTGTTTCGCTTAGTTAGTTATTAGACGTTGATGAAACAACTCATTATTGTTTTTTAAGTTTTGTGCTTGATAAGTTTAATGTAAGAGTTTTTTGTTGTGTTATACATACGTGTTTGATTTGTGTACTTATACATATATATGTTTTTTTTGTTTGTTTGTTATTTCTAGATTAAAAGCCCAGATGATGTCTTTCAAAGAAAGACGAAATATCGGCAACAAGTAAATAAAAAAATATTATTTAAAACTAATATAACAAGGCCTAGAGCTCCAATATTTTCATTTCCAAATATTATATGAAAAAGGTCAAATAAAATTAAAAATTATATTTATTATATATATATATAATATAATAAAAAAAATAATAATAAATAAAAATGTTATACTTTTAGGCTTTGGTCTGAACCGTGGATCATGTTATAGTTCAAATTAAGTCTGAATCGTGGCTTTTTTATAGTCCAAATAAAGTCCGAAATGTGGATCTATAAATAGTCAAAATTTAGTTTGATCGTGGATCTTTTAATAAAGTTTGAATCATGGGTCCTATAATAGGTCGAATAAGTCTGAATTGTGGGTAACAATAAAGTATGAAGCGCGGATGTTTTCATAGTTCAAAATAAGTCTGAACCATGGATCTTTTTTAATGCAAATTATGTCTGAACCTTGGATCTTTTTTTAATGCAAATTAAGTCTGAATCGTTGATCTTATAATAGGTCAAATTTAGTTTGAATTGTGAGTCTTTGATCTTTTTAAAGTGCAAATTAAGCCTGAATCGTGGATTTTATAATAGGTCAAATTTTGTCCAAATTAATTCTGAATTTTAATTCTTTTTATAGTCCAAATTTAGCTTGGATCGTGGCTCTTTTTATAGTGCAGCTTAAGCGTGGATATATTTTTTTTAGGTCAAACTAAGTCTGAATGTTGCTTAATTTTTTAACCCAAATTTAGTTTGAATTGCGGTTCTTTTTATAGTCCAAAGTTAGTTTGTGTCGTCGAGCGTTTCATTGTCCAAATTAAGTCTGAATCGTGGATCTATTAATAGATCAAATTAAGTCTGTTTCATGGATTTTTGCATGGTGCAAATTAAATATCAATCGTGGATATATTAAAAGGTCAAATTAATAGTCTAAATTAAGTGTGAAACATTGATCTTTATATAGTCCATATTTATTCTAAAATATGAATCGTTTAGTTAAAATTTAGTCTGAATCGTGGATCTTGTTTTTTAGTGAAGATTAATTCTGAATCGTGGATTTTTTCTAGTCCAAATTAATACTGAATCGTGGATCTTTTAATAGCTAAAATTTAGTCTGAATCGTCGAGTGTTTTATAGTTCATATTATATCTGAATAGTTAATCTTTTTACAGTGCAAATTTAGTCAGAATCGTGGATCTTAAATAGTTCAAATTTAGTTCAAATAGTTCAAATTTAGTCTAAACCGTAGATCTTTTCAGTTTTAATTGAGTCTGAATAGTGGTTTGGGTATAATGACTTTGTGCTGCTGTTTGTAACTACCAAAAATATTTCACCTAGACCCATCTTTTATTATAACAATCGACTCAGAATCACTTTCTGAGTCGATTTAGCGATGTCCGTCCGTCCGTCTGTGTGTCCATGTAAAATTTGTAATCAAACTACAGATCGCAAATATGAATATAGTTTGATGAAATTTGGTATATAAGCCTTATATCGGCCATAGGATGAACGCTATTGAAATTGGTGAAATTCGGTCCATGTTCAGACCTAGTCCCCATACAAATGACCCTTATGAAATCGACATAAATTGCCATAAGATCCAAATTATCATATAGATCTAAGTGAAATTGGGTTTGTATGTGTTTATTATATCCATTAATCAGTAGTCCAAATAAAATCCCTGTAGGACAATTCTTAGTTTTGGCCCCATATAGAGCTGCTTCCCGATCTTCACTTTAATCTATCAAAAAACAAAAATATTGCACAGATTTTTCTCAAATTTGGTTTATATATATTTTTTCAATATATAAATAAATGACTTTACCAAATATGGTAAGGATCGGTCCGTTTTTTCACCTAGTCGCCATATAAATATAGCATCCCACTCAAATTTGGTTTATGCTTATTTTCTATATCGAATTTTGTGGCCGGAAGAGATAGGGTCTCTAAACCATGGTATAGGGTATCGTATAGTCGGTCTAGACCGACTATAATTTCTTACTTGTTTTCTAGTTCAAATTAAGTGGATTTTATATTAGGTCAAATTTAGTCTAACTTTAAATAGTTCCAATGAAGTCTGAATCGTGAATCTTTCAATAGTACAAATTAATTCCGAATCATGGTTCTTTTAAAAGTTAAAATTTTGTCTGAATAGTCTCAATAGTGGATCTTTTAATAGTTCAAATAAGATAACGATATAATATGGAAAAAAAATAGAGTAAAGAATATATTTTCTGCTTCGATTTTTACTTCCATCACCCAAATTTTCTTATGAAATCTATAAGATGGGGAAAATTAAATTTCTACTATGCAGCCTAGATTGTCCAAAAAGAAATTAGCCCTAGCTAACTAAGGCGTTATTACTTCAATCCTCGTTCGCATCCATAGAGCTCCTACGAAAATCGAATCCTAGGGTACCTATGCGTTCAGCCATCATACCTATTACACAGTGTCCAGTAAGCATTCCTATAAGTAAGCTGATTAAGTTAGGACCATATGTTTTTGGATATCCTGCAAGAAGTGAGTTGTGCCTATTTCGCCAACTTAATTTCAACTGTCTCTTCAGTAATATTCGACAGCTCAGATGAAGCGGTTATATCAGTGTCAATTTTCCCGTTTTAATATGGGTCATAAAAACATAACATATCCGTTTGTATAAACTTCAACCATATTGTAGGATATATTCTTTTGAAACGCAATATGTTGTTGGTAAAGTGGTAAAACTCATTAACTTTTTTTTCATGGCTTCGACATTTCTTTAATGAGTTTTACCTCTATACCGACAATATTTTCTTACACTTTCTGTTTCCAAACCCTCTTCAATTGGTTTCAAACTATATTTGAACAAAGCCCACAATGCAGCTGGCAATACATTGGCATAGAAAAATATACAGGAGGCAGCAATAGAGACCAAATGAAAATTATAACGCCACTGATAGCCATCATTGGCATGTTGTAAATAACTGGCCACATTGCCACTGATGGCAATACAGAAAATCTAAAAATAAAAAAAACATATATAAAACTCATAGTATAAACAAAAATTCCAAAGAAAACTTACCAACGTAGTGGTTATCCAAAATGGTCCATACAAATCTGGATTTTGTCCAATAGTTGATTTTAAATAATTTGCTGAAGCCCGTTTTGGTATCATGGAGTTAGCAACGCGTTCCATTACCATTACAGTGTCCACATTGAAAAACTGTTGATAGTATTCCATGGTTAGGAAAGATAATTTTGTGCCAGTGGCCGTGACAGGTTCTGGTAAACCGTCTTTGCTGCTGCCGCCGCCGCCACCAGCACCTCCGATATTACCACCTAAGCCACTGCCACTCAAAATATTAGCCGAATTACTCATATCATAAATTAAATCCTGCAAAGGATCACCTCGCTGCCGGCCAGTCGTTGTAGAGGAATGTGTTGGAGAATTGACATTTATCTGTGCTGGTGGACTACTCGAACTGGGTGTAGTTGAAAAGTCTTTAAATTGCAGTAAATCATCTGACTGCATGTTGCTAACGTGTTTTCGTTACACAAAGTCAAGTAATAAAGTGTTAATTTCTTTGATTTGTTTAATTTATTTTTACATAAAAACCAAAATTTTTTCTTACACGTCTTGACAATTGCTATTTTCTTTATTATTTATACTGTGTTTGCTTGTTTCTTTTTTTTTTATGTGAACACAGAGCTGTATATTATTAGTACTTATTTAAAAGCTTTGTTCGTTTAGTCTGCGCAACTTTTTTTCATTTCTCTTCTAAAGTTGCCTTAATGTTCACACAGAGAAATTTATTGCTGCAACTTTTCGTTTTCTTTTACTTTCAAATTCTTACATTTTTGACAGTTCACTTTATTAGCTTGTGTAAAAAGAATTTATTATTGGTCCAAAGTGAAAAATCTTTTTGTGTGAAAAATGGAAGTCAAAGAAAAAATGAAATAATAAAAAAATAATAAAATAAATGAAATAATAATAATTTTTCACAGCGAAGCAAAGAATAAAAAGAAATGTCAACTAATAAGCTGCAGCTAACTTCGTGTTTATAATTACGAATTGCACAACAAAACGAGTTGCCGAGTACAAGCAACTCCGTACCAAATACCTCTCTTATTTCCCCTCTCTCCTACAAACTCAAGAATTGCACAACAAAAGTTTCCGTGTGTGAATTCGCACTTACTTTCCCAGTAAAAACAATAAAAACCGAAATTTCCGAGAGTAAGACCAATTAGTTCTCAAAAACATAAATATCCAAAATAGTAAACGAACAGCAATTTGTAATGCAGCCCATAGATGATGCGACCGATGCACAGTGGCGCCATTTGAGTTTTTTCGTTGCAAAAATCATATCTTTTGAACCGAATAACATAATTGAACAGTTTAAACAGCATATGATAGATAACTGTTCAGCATATGAAATGAGCGTTTGGAAAGGGTGCTACGCTTTGTAGGGGCCTACTTATGGATTATCAAAGTTAAAATTTGTAGAAAAATCAATTTTATGGTAACTAAAAAAAATTATTTTTACATTTTTAGATTGTTTTTATTTTTTTCTTTAGGGTTTTATGTTTTAAATTATTACCCAACAAATTAAAAAAAATTACTTCTTTTTTAAATTTATTTTTTCAATTTTCTGTAAAATATTCATCACAATTCGTAAGAGAAGGTATATCTAAAAGACTAATCATTTCTAAACTATAATTATTTTCTAACTCTATTCGTGACTTCACATGCCGCAGGGAAGAAATAAGTGGATCGGAAGATGCTGCCAACATGTTGAAGAGGTCCTCATTTTGCCTTACCCTTGATGCTTTGAATGTGTTCTGCAATCTATATTTTTTATAAAATTTGTTAAGAGACTCCTGTGCTTCTTCAGAAAGCTCTCCAATTGGCAAAAACTGGTACTAAATTATATCTTTGCCATGCGCCAATATTGGACGGTCGGGGTCAACTTCTTCTGTGGATACATTTCTGCTAAAAGAGATGCAGTTTTCGATGCATATTCTCCATATTTTGTAGAATTGACATTTTCTTTGCAGTTTAAAACATTCAAGATCGTTCCCAATCTTTTCACGATTTGATTGTCAATTCCAGTGATTCTGGTTACTGCCTCATCATTTTCAAAAAATCTCCTAGAAGCATCCTGTATTTGCTTCGTTCTGATCTTTTCCTTATCCTTTATTGATGTATTTTCATTGAAGTTTTCCTCCTCTTGTGGTATGGTATACGACAGTTTTAGCAAGAACTCCATACACCTTATCCTTGCGTGCAATGGTGACATTCCATATTCGTAATTCTCCTCGTTTGTAGAATCGTTTAAATTACCAAAGTTCTTCTGACTCCTTTTGCAAATCGGGCATGACAATGTTGAGGTTGTTCCTGTCAGTTCGTTTACGACTTTTCCATCAACCATGGTCAGGTGGAACTCGTAATTGCATTCAATATATTTTCCTTCTCCAATTTGCAGCTTTGTAGGCTTAATCTTGCTTATTTGTTCTTCAATGTCCTTCACCATGGTCCTTATGAGTTCTACCGATTCCCTTGCAAACTGAAACATTATTGGTCGGCAATAATGCACTGATGACGGACGTGGATTTTTCCAGTGTAGGGAAACATCAGATTTTAGCCGCAAAGGCACAACAGATGCCATAAACATATTTCCGTCCGATATTGTAGCGTCTTCGGAAGATCTCCTTTGCTTATAAACGCTTTGTCCGGATGATCCATCGCAGCCCCATTTGCTGATCAATGTCAGTTTCTCAGGAAGAATTTTCACCTCATTTTCAGGAAGACTCTCCAACAACCGTTTTGCTGTATGGCCCATGAGATCCTGCAGATTGGCTTTCACAGAGACTTCCGTAAACTCCGTATGCAGTGGTCGTGAATTTATTTTGGCTTGCGTAATATGCTTGTATCCTGGTAAAACGTCAGCCCCGTGTGGCATCAAGGATGCCCGTAGTATCTCATATTTTTCTTTGGAAAGTTGTAAGTCCATAAACAAGGCCAAGGCTTCTTCGGAACCATACTTTTAATGTGTGCGTTTGTGGGCGTGGGAATGCTTTCTTTAATCCTTTTTAGTCGCAGTGGGCTTGCATCAGCAACAGATTTTGTAATCTGCGGCCTAGCTCTTTCACTATCCTTTGTATATTTAATAGACAGCGCGTCCGATAAATGCTTCGTAGTCAAGTCATTGGTGGCATCGGCAAGTTTCCTCTTTCTTGTGAAAATTGAACACTCCTCAAAACTTTTTTTTGGCCTTCCTTTTGCTCCTCTGGTTGATGTGGTGGGTTTATCTACTGCCAATATATCCAGGAAGTTCTGAATGGTTCGATTAGATTTCACCCATTTTGCCTTAATATTTGCATATATCAGATAAAAATTATTTTTTATAATTTCGCTTCTCTCAATATTTTCGTATAAGCTATCAAGTTCTTCTAAAGCAGCTTCCGTGAAAAACTTTGGTGTGGTTGACCTTCTAAACAGTTCAAATAATTTTAAATTGTTTAACGCCATGGTTTCAGTACTTGTTGCGCCAACTTTCAGTCGTAGACTAATCCAGGCATTATGCTTATTTTGCAATATATAGGCTTATGCTACCATGCCTAAAAATTTACCTGTTCCCTGCATACATATGGATTTAGGCTGAATTATGCAATTTTGATATTATGCTCGTGTCTAAATAAGATTTGTGCCTACCTGGAGGGACCATAAGTCAATATTGTTCTTGACCATTTGTACTCCAAAGTAATTTTTAAGTGCGGTGCGTACCTGCGAATTTCAATGAGTAGTTTTTTGTGCATCCTGTGTCTGTAACAGAATATTGGAAGTAGACTTTGGCAGAGGCTCACAGGTAGACAACCGACTTAAAATGCAATTTCAAACTATTAGATCAAACTACTGTCAGTCAAAACATGTAAGGGATGCACGCCATACAGTTTCTGCAACCATGTCTTTTTAACCTTTGTTTTACCTCTAGAAGCCAAACGGGCACGTACGGGCAGATAAAACCTTTTGAATTATGTAAAGAAATAATCAAAGAACATGTTTTGCAAATATGGCAAATATAGAAAAATATAGATTTTTTTTATTTTCCGTCAAAGTTGAAAAATAGTGAAAAAACGGATAGTTTTTAAAAATTGATTTACCAGGATAAACACAGAGCAAACAGTTAATTTTTTTTTATCACTATACATTTAATAAATACATCAATCAAAACAAACAAAAAATAAGGCGATTCGTTAACTATTTTTCGTGATATTACACCTGAAATCGCAACAAATTGACTAAAAATTGTGTGTTTTTTTGAAAACCGAAAGTCGGTCAACTTTGAACGGTTATATCTTCTAAACTAAAAATGTGAGATTATTAAGAGTAGCATAGTTGAAATCGTTGAAAAGTTTCCTATAACATGCGTTTATTCAAAACTTCGTCGGCGAACATGAAAATTTTGATTTTTGCAACCTCGTTTGCTCTACGGGCGCCACTGTGCGACGGACGGACGGACGGACATCGCTAAATCGACTCAGAAAGTGATTCTGAGTCGATCGGTATAATAAAAGATGGGTCTAGGTCAAATATTTTTGGTAGTTACAAACAGCAGCACAAGGTCATTATACCCAAACCTCATAGTGGTATAGGGTATAAAAAGATGCACAAAACAAGTAAACTGCACAAACAAATGTTTTTACTTGCCATTGTTATTAAAGAAGCCACATATTTACTTCCTTCATATTATAGAGTTATTACCAGACTTAAAAAATATTATAAATATTAAGTTTAAAAAAAAAATCTGCAAAAAATTCCTACAATTCGACAAAAGTAAGAAATCTTTCCCTTTTTCCCTACATGTCAAATTTTTTTAAAAAAATCCCTACAATAAGGGAAAAATTCCTAACTTGGCATCACTGGTAGCAGAGAAGAAAAACGAGGTTGTAAAAAATCATCGTGTGAATTGAGTGAATAGCAGCTGATTCTGGAGTCGAATTCTGAATTCCGACGTGGAAGCATGTAAACATTGTTACACAATTGATTGGAAACAGTGTTTCTTTGGTTTATTTACGGTTTAAGTGCTTCCGGTACTGCATATCATTGGATATCCACATCTAGTTTGAGGAGCGTTCATTCAATGAATAGCTTATAATTGACTTTTTTCGTAGTATAGGTACGATACCCTGGCTTCGTGTTTGTACTTTACAACCCAGGCCATAAATAGATTTTCCTACTTTTTATAAGGGATTATATACAATTGTAAGCAAACACAAACATCGTAGCAATCTTTTGTTTTTAGTGTGCACAACATTTATCCAGATAGTTTTATTTTAAATTTGCCAAAATTTCGTCCAAAAATTCTCTTATTGAATCTGCTAGGGAGGATTGCACACCTCCTTTAATATCAAACTCCAAACAAGATGGTTTGGCGACCAATACACTATATAATGGATCCAAGTTCCAGGGGTTTCAGAAATCGCAAGGAAATTCGTATGACGTAGAAGTAATTTTACAGGTAAATGATACACAGACTCTGCTATTTTAAATAAAGTCAAAAATACTTATAATTTCCCGCAGCATATTGACTTGGAAAATTCATTTCTTTGTGGTTATCTTAAAATAAATGGACTCACGTTTGAATTTCCAACACTAACAACTTTCTTTGATGGAGAAATAATATCAAAAAAATACCCATTTCTCACTAGAAAATGGGAAGCCGATGAAGAAACAGACAAAGCACATTGGGTAATATAATAAACAATTTTAAGTAGGAGTGTTATTTTGGAAAATTTATTTTATCCCACAAATATTCATAGATTTTCAAATTCTCAACTAGATTACTACAGGGAACCGTGTCAATTTTGCCTCGCCCAATATTCCCAATTCAAGAAGCTACTAAATTATCGTGTATATTTTCTTATACATATTAGTTTACATATAGTGTAAGGCTTAAGTCTAGTTTACGGGCGACACCCCGATCCGTTCCAAATGTATAGCTTTCCATTTTATTATGATTCTAGAGAAATATTGTTTTTTTGCGGTGGACCATATTTTCCGAATATGGACCGCCAAAGCTTTGACTTTGATTTGTATATAACTTTGCTATTTAATATAGGATATATATATAGGTATATATATATATATATATTTGAAAGCATAATTCAGTGCCTTTTATTTCAAAATTCGAAATCCATTAACTTGTTATGAACCTATTAAAGTTCTTGCAGTCTCTTTTGGAAAACGTGGCATTATCTCATAAAATTATCTATAAAATGTTGGTATTTACAACACTTGAATGAAAGCTGGGTCACTAGCTTTATTTCGATGTATAATTTGACCTAATCCGTTCAGGACCGGATATATTAGGGATTTTACCTACACTTAAGTTTTTTTGAAAAAATATGTTGTTATTTCTAGTTCGCTAAATTTTTTTGGGGGAAATTAACCCATTATTTATTATACTATTCTACTATTATTTACCCGTCCTAATATCTCTAGCGTTTAAAGAGTTACAAAGACATTACATACATCAAAATGAAGCTTATGGTAGCGTTTTGGTAACTACATACATTAAATGTGTTATTTTATGAGCAAAACTGAAATTGGTTCATAACGGGTTAATGGATTTATATATTTTTTTCATACAAAACTTTGAGGTCTACATACCGGGAAATATCTGTGATTTTCTAGAATAACCGCGTATTTCATAAAATAAAATGTTCAGGGGAGCCAAAAAACGTTATATTTGAAATTATGGCCTCGATATAAAGATTTTAGAGCTTTTTATTTAACAATCCTGTATATATGGGCAATAAATACTTTATATAAAATTTTAAGTCAGAAATCTTCTGAGGAATAGATCCTAGAGAAGGACGAAAAAAGCAATATGTAAATAACACTTAAGGTGTGTGCAGATAAAACAACTTATGTCGACAAACGTCGTTTTCTTTGAAAAAGAAAACTACCAATGCAACCACCCATGTAGACATAAGATGTTGTTGCTTGAAAAATGGATTTTTTTGTTCGTTAAAAAAAAGTTAACGGGACAGGATGAGAATACAACAACGTATCAAGAATAATAGTCACAAAAATTAACAGAAATAAACACACAAGTTTTTATAAGTAATTCAGTTTCGAATCTAACTCTCTTTACGAACGGTCGTGTAAAAAATTAAAGCGCTTAGAGTACAACTATTTAAAATTAAAAACAAAAGAAAGCTTGTGAACAAGATGACAAAACTGTTGTTAACCCGAACATTGCGTCAACTTCAAGCAACAGATTTAGCCTGCTTGCTGGCCTCAATGATATGGACGTAACTCCCGTATCAAATGTTAACGATGTTAAGGAACACAAACCTCCACCCATTTATGTAGAAGCTAACGTTTCATTGACAGAAATGCAAAAGCTGCTTGGTAAGGATTGATTGTATTTTCAAACGTACTTCAATTGGTACCAAAATTTTTGCTCCAAGTAATAAAATGTACGAATGCTACAAACAAATACTTAAAGAGAATAAGATAGAGTTTCATTCTTATGGCTCCAAAGAAAATAGGTTATACACCACCTTTTTACATGGTTTACCCCGCATAAGCTCTGAGGAAATCTCCAAGGAGTTAAAAAACTACAATCTATCCCCTTCTTCCGTAACTGAAATAGTCACCAAATTCAGTTCAAACAATAATGCAGTTTACAAAGTTCAATTTGTACGTAAAAATTTTAATCCATCTGCCTTAAAACATGTACGAACAATTTCCAATATTATAATTTCTTGGAAAAAATACAAATCGAAACCCAAGAGCAGACCAACTCAATGCTGGAAATGCTTAATGTATGGCCATGGCGGTGAACATTGCCATCGAAGTGCTGCGTGTATAATATGTGCAGAACAACATCATACAAGTGTGTGTCCGTTTAACACAAATGAAAAAAGACCAGCTGTTTTTACATGCTTTAATTGCTAAAAACATGGAAAAGAGAGAACTGATCACTCTGCAAACGACATCAACTGTTCGTTACGTTCTCTCTATTTGGAAACTAGAACAAGAGTAACTTCCAAAAGTCATAACAACAGCAGGCAACAACAAAATATTTAATTTCAATCAAAGTTTGATTTCCCAAATTTAAGTAACAACAACACAAATTGTAACGTTAACATCAATAATAACACTAAAGCTACATATGCTAACCAGCTGAAAACAAACAACGATTGATTTAGCATTGATGAGCTTTTTGATATTTTCACCACAGCTATGGATGATTTGCATAGGTGCTCTTCAAAAGTACAACAAATCAAAGTTGTAATGTCAATGGTGAAATACGCCCATGGATTATACTAATTTAACTGAATTCAAAATGCTTCGCTTGAATATTAATGGCATTTCAAACTTTTCTAAATTAAAACAATTTGAGATACTAATTGAACGAGAAAATATTAAAATAGCGTCTTTGAATGAAACATTTTTTTCAGAAAATCATAGACCCTATTTTAAAAATTATCATTTATATAGAAGTGACAGAACAGATGCAAGAGGAGGAGGAGTAGCTCTGTTAAATCATAAATCTGTCGCTCATAAAAACCTCCTTATATCAAACACCCCATTAATCGATAACATCTCAATTGAAGTTATTATAAATAATAGACCTATTGTTGTATCTTCGTTATATTCACCAAGATATACCCATAACTTCTGTGCTGATATCTTGAAATAATACTGCAGGAATCGCACTCAACAATCTACAGCAATAAAATAATTTTTTTATACACTATCCTAATAGTCCAACCCTATTCCCCCATCAACACAATCGCGAAGCATCCACAGTAGATATTATTTTAAGCAATTCCGCTTTAAATATAGACTTAAAAACAATGGATTACGAAATACCATCAGACCATCGCCCCATTATATGTACACTTAAAAGATCAATGGCCTTGCAGATTGACCTCAATTATTATGATTATAGTGCAATCAACTGGAACATTTATATGAATTTTTTAGACAATAATATCACGTTATATTCCGATATATACAATACTAAAGCAGTAATTGATCAGGAAATCCAAAAATTTATAAATGTAGTTTTCGAAGCAAGGGATGTGTCTACACCTAAAATAATTACATATAATAATTACAAAATAATTACATATTACCAGAAAGTACTGTGAAATGTATAAAACTAAGAAGAAGCTTTAAAAGAAAAAGCCAACGATCTTCAAATATAGCCGAGCAAACTTTTTATAATCAATGTACTAAGTTTCTAAGCAACATGATTGATAAAAGTATAAATTCGGAACGCAATAAGAAATGGTGTCAATTATTATCCAATTTAAAACTAGGTGATAAATCATACTGGAAAATAAGCAGGAACTTGCGAGGAAAGGGAAAAAATCAAATCTCTCATTTTAAAATTGGAAATACAAAAATATCATCTGATAAGCGCAAGGCTGAAATCCTGGCAAATACATTTGTCCAAGCAAATAACCTCACTTCGAACTACAACCACTCAACGGATACATTAATAAATACAACAGTAAATAATTTTAAAAAGGAAAATCCTAGTTCTGAATCAGCTATTTACACATCTCTTGAAGAAGTAATGAATATTGTCTCATCAATAAAACCCTCAAAATCCCCTGGTTTTGACAATGTTCCGAACCTGCTCTTAAAGAAACTACCACTCAAAGCTCTAAAATTACTGGTTATAATATTTAACAGCTGCATCAAACTCAACTATTTCCCAAACCATTTCAAAAATGCTAAGGTTATAGCCATAAACAAACCTAGTAAGCCAAAAAATAACCCAAACAGCTACAGACCTATTAGTCTATTAAGTAACTTAGGTAAAATATTTAAAAAAAATACATTCTCGTCTTAGTGAATTTGTAACGACCAATTATATTGTTGCTAAAGAACAATTAGGATTTAAAAAAGGACATAGCACTACTCACCAAAGAAACAGAATTAAAAATCAAATAATCACCAATAAAAACAAACGTTCAACGGGTGTAATATTGTTAGATATTGAAAAAGCGTTTGACACCGTTTGGCATAATGGCATAGTATTTAAATTTCTTAATGCAAATATTCCAAAATATTTATGCAAACTTATTTCAGATTTCATTCACGGCAGAAACTTTAAAGTTGCGATTAATAATGAAACATCATCTCCAAAAACCATTACCACAGGGTTACCTCAAGGATCAGTCTTGTCGTCATTGCTTTACTCGATATATACATCCGATTTTAAAGTCCCGAAATATATGAAAGTTGCTTACTACGCAGATGATACTGCGTTAATTTATTCAAACAAACTTACAAGTGCACTCCTGAAGAAAATGGAAAAGGGACTTGTAAAATGCAGTAAATATTTTCACAAATGGAAAATCAAAATTAATCCAAACAGGACCCAAGCAATAATTTTTCCATTCAACAAATCTCCCAAAAGACTGCCAAGACGTCATCTTCTTATTGGAAATAATACCATAAATGTACTTAATCATGTCAAATATCTCGGAGTTGTCTTAGACAAAAAGCTTACTTTTAAACAACATATGGCTACGTGCCAAAAAGCTATAAATTCATTTAAAGCATTATGGCCACTACTAAATAGAAGGTCATTTCTAAACCCCAAAAACAAAAATCTACTCTTCAAAAGTGTTATAAGGCCGATATTAACATACGCATGTCCTATTTGGAGTGACGCTGCCAACTGCCACCTAAAACGCTTACAAATTATACAAAACAAATGTCTTAAAATGATAAATAAAAAGCCCTGGAGGTATCCTACAAATGTTCTTCATGAAACAGGTTATGAAAAAATTATCGATTTCATAACAAGGATTAATAACAATTACTTTGCCAAAATTGAAAATTCCTCTTAACCACTGATAAGAGAATGTAAAGAATTAACGTAAAATAAAAAAGAAATCACCAAATTGAAAATTATGTGCTTATAGAGGTCTATTATTTCTTATAAACTTATAAGCACATAAATATTTTCAGATAGTATTTGAATTTATTAAATCATATAAAGGTTTTTTCCTCCCATTTTCCTTTAAAAATAATTAAAAAATAAAATAAAAACTATTTAATATCTTTAGATCCTATATATTATTTGTTGCAATATCTATATGTAAAGATAAGATCTCATATGTGAATATCAAATTTGTTAAAATATGTAAATAAAGGAAGAATATATAATTGAAAAATTATAAGTGGTTATACACTGAAAACTAATCCAAAATTATTTTGCACTTTTTTCATTAATAACAACGTATGGCGCTATGTGTCGTTTTCTGAGAAAATAATTTGTCAGCGATTAAACGTAGGCTGACATACGTCGTTAGTGCTGCAAATTAATTTAATAAACATTTAAGTTACGTCGTTACTTAAAGAAAAAACTCAGAAATGGTCAATATTTTTTTTAAAAAAATTTAACACATGTAAAGAGCGTTAAAAATTAATATATTTGGCATCATTAACTCAAAACTGACAAAAATGGACATACGCGGTTATTCCAGAAAACCACAGATATGGGCCGCCATAAAAAAATGATGTCTCCTAAATCACCCCATAAACTCCCAACCCTCCAAAAAAATTCGGGGTGTCGACCATATGATTCGCTACACGTTCAGAGAAGTGACTTTAAAAGCAAAATGACATACAAACATAATTTATTATTACATAGTTATAGTTCTGGGAATATTATTAGATCAATCAATTTTCTTAAATTAACCTTAATTGTTGGGTATAAAGCGGTTCAAAAACATCGCCAAAGTACATATTGGATCTGTTATATTTTATGTTATTATTATTTATTTTTTAGTATTATAAATAAATCTACCCCTGCATAGGTCCGCATATGCGAGAGATTACACATCCCTGGTACGAACTACAGGATAAGTTCTGTTGCAACATAAGCTGTATGAACTATGATTTTTGTAATTATTAATTTATTAGTATTATTATACTTTATATTTCCATTTTTAGCTTTGCTTAATTTTCCTAAAATGTTTTAACTCTATTACTAGTTATTTTTTTTACGAATTCTACAATATGTCTTAAATCTGTTTCGGTTATATTCCGTGTTTACATTGTTCGGCAAAGAGTTATAAAGTTGTAGTCCTTTGTAGCTATGGAAAGTTTCCTCAAGGTTTTCCCACCATGGTGGAGCTGCATCCATCCAAAAAAATATAAATATTTTGAAATTTACCACGTTCTTTTTAATCGTCTCCACAAGTGTTGTCAAACATTAAACATATTGTGGCTGAGTTCCTCACTCATTATCGCTTAGGATTTTACTCCGCCACTCAGCCAAGCAACGCAAGTAAAAATGGTAATTGACGGTAGCTGAAGTGTGGCTCTGTACCTCATTTTGACATATTGGCCAGTAATTCTTTACGAAATCAATTTGCAGACAAAAAATTTTCGTTAAAAAAGGGCAACTGTGCATCTAATTCGTACAAGAGTTCAGATAGAGAATCTTCGGTGTGTGTCAACGTAATCTGGTCTTTTGCTTTGCGCCAATGTTTCCATTTAATGGTTTTGTTCATTAATGTGAAATATTTAAGGGGCACAAAAATTTTTAGTTGAATGAAAATTTTAAATAAAAAATTTTTATTTACAATGTGGCGTGACGTTACACACATTTGAAATTTAATATAAAATTAACTATTCGATTAATAACTGAGTTTTTTATTATGATTAGTTTACTTTACTAACCATTATTCAAATGAAAAATTTCACGAATTAACGTCATCAGCGTTCAAATAATTAAAATAAATGGTTTTGTCTGACATGGCGTTATCTTAGAGTATCATTAAAAGAAAATCAAAATTTTACCGTTAATTGATATTTGGTGCTTTTTTGCATTTATTGTATGGTTAGTTGTTGTTGCAGACAGTGCATAAGAGTGCGATTGCACAATTACTTTTAGAAATGTTAATTGTAAGAAGAAAGATACCCTTGCAAATAATCAAAACTGGACAAAACGTGAAATTGAACTTTGTAGCCCGATATCTCGCAATCGCAACTAAGGAAAACTTGACCTTTTTAATTTTACGAATTTTAAATATTTGTCTTTAATAATACAAGTAAGAAAAAACTGTTGGGGAGTTTTAAAATTTTCGGTCATAGTGTACCTTTCTGTGGAAATGCCCATATATAATCAATATGGCTTTTTAAAATTTAAGTTTTTGTCGATTACAAATCCCAAATACTTATTTTTAACTACTTTTTCAATTATTTCGTTATTGCTTTTAAAGATTACAGTGTATCACAAAAGTTTGTGAATTTAACTGTTCTTAAGAGAAACTCCAATTTTTTGTTATGAAAAAACATGTGAGTAAAAGTTTTTATAATAATAATTAGCAAAATTATATAATCTAAGTTAATAGAAAAAACAACAACAAAAAATCATTTACCGTTACCCTGTAAGAACCAAAACCCTGGTTGCTGCAGCGATGTCACAAAAGTATATGAATTTAGGACAAAATTGTTCCGGTAGTTTTTAAATCATGCGCTTTTTGGAAAATCTTTATTAATAATAGTTAATTTATACCTAAATACATAATAATTTATTAAATTGGCGTCATTTCGGTATTTAACGATTGTGAAAAGAAAATCATTTTATATATCCATAATGAGGGTAGATCAAACAAGTACTTAGAAGAAATGTTTGACAGATGTCCATCAGCAATATGTAATTTAATTAAACGTATGAAACAGCGGAATTGTTTGGAAAATTTGCCACGTTCAGGTCGCCCTACGCTATTGTCAATAAGGGAAGTGAGAGAAATTATAAAGTAAATATGCCAAAACCCACATCTCTCAGCTTCAAAAATTAACATCTAGCTCAAGTCAGCCTTACATACAAATGTATCAGATGAAACGGTGCATAGAGTGCTTAAAAACCATAATTTTTACGGACAAACGACTAGGAAAAAACCGTTCATTTCAAAAGTCAACGCATTTAAGCGCATCTCCTTTTATAATACCTAAAAACCAAATATGTTGACTTCTTGGAGAACATTATATTCAGCGACGAAAGTAAGTTCAACATTTTTGGTTCTGATGGTCGTTGTATGGTTTGGCGTAAGCCTGGAGAAGCCTTTGGTTTGTGCAACTTAAAACCAACTGTGAAGCACGGTAGTGGGTCAGTCATGGTTTGGGGTTGCATGTCAGCCTACGGTGTTGGAATGTTGGTTTTTATAGATGGAATTATGGCTACTGCCACGAAACTGGCACTAAACACTTCCCTACCTCACCTCAAAGTCCAGACTTAAACTCAATAGAGAACTTATGGTCATATTTGGGGAGCAGATAAAAAACGTCCCATATCGTCGATGCTTCTTACAAGAAGAATAAGACAAAGTAACACCCGAACTAGGCCGGAAATATTCGGAATTAATGCCCCAACGCTTGGCAGCAGTTTATACCAACAAGGGATACCATATTAATTTTGAAATCTTAAGAATATTGCAAACATTTTTCTATCTTTTCTATTTTCCATCTATTTTTTATGTAATTTACTGTCACATGAAAATTTTTTGCTGAATCCCGACTTATATTTTGATAGTAAATATTTTGATTCTATATAATACTCCAATTGATCTTTTACTTCTTTTTCGATAATTTTCTCGCATGTCTTTAGTGTGTTTATTGGCCTAAATTCTTCACAATTTCTTGTTTTGGAAACCTTCTCAAATATTCCAGTTGTTAATGACTTATTTATTATATTTAGCATTGTTTTCCCAATAATATTCCAGCCATTAAGTATCATTTTATTAGAAATTTTATTATAGTCATGCCTATTTTGGTTAAATATCACAGTTTGGATCACATTTTGTTTTTTTTTTTTTTAAGTATTTGTTTCTAGATTTCCCTCCACATTTTCTTTTGGTCCTTGGTATTATTTATTTTGTTATTTATGTATTTATTTTTTTCGTTTCCAATTTTAATTTTATAAAAATTTCTAATTGTTTTGTAGTTTGCCCAAATACTAGCGAAAGTATTTTCTATTATTGCAATTTGATATTTTATCAATTTTTTATTTTTTTAACTCTCTTATTTCGTTATTAAACCATTTGTTTTTATTGTTGTTTCTAATTGTCTTTTTGTATGTTAATTTTCCAACTGTCTCCTTCAAAGTTTCATCGAAGAAACATACGTTATCGTTCAAATCATTATTAATATTAATATTTAAAATTAATATTAATATTAATAATTAATATTAATATTAAAAATTAGACACTGCCATTAATAACTGTTATAGAACTGCAACCTGCCTATTAAGATCAACCCCATTGGAACTGCTTAGAAACGAGGCTGGATACAGAGACTTTCAGTTCATTTTGGAAAAAAGAGCAATTAGTATGGCGTCTAAATCAATTAAAATTTCATCGCCAGAACATTGAACCACCATCTCTGCCATTGCAGAAATCATCATGTTATTAAGAAAATACATCATAGCCCTGCCTACAAAAGCAAATGCCTCAACTATTGCTACCACCTTCGCTAAGACGGACGTGGGTTTAAGCATCCACAATAAAAACAACATCGACCAACGTATATTCAAGAAAATTCTGCAACAGAAGATAAATTGTTTTGATCCTGAAAAGATAATTTACACAGATCGTTCCTTTAATAATGGTATAACATCATATGCAATTGTTGAACAAATAAATCCATCGCAATTTCACACTGTTGTGGAAGCTCGTATACCTGACCATGCGGGAGTCTTTTCGGCTGAATTAGGGGCCATTGGGGCAGCAATTAATGTGACGAATAAAATTACAGATCATGAAGCAATCGATATAATAATAAACTGTACAAATTACTCTAACGAAAATATAAATAATGAAATAGAAGCATTTAAATATAATGAAAATACATATAATAGAGAAGTAGAAGACATTCGACAAATTAATATTATTTATTTATTTATACTATATTCAACAAATCAATTTATAGAATATACAAGAGACGCCGGGTAACTAGACCATGTGCGTCTGAGGAGAGCAGACTATGTTTATGTTCTTATTTAATATTAAATAAGTTAAAAATAAAGTTTGGAAGTTACAAATAAAAATTTAATAAAAAATTATTGAATAATGGATTTATTCATACATCTTGAATGCAATGTTTCTGAAGACCTTATTGATGGTAGATTTACGTTCGTAGAACAGTCGATGATTTTCTCCAGGTGTTCGTCAATTTTGGAGTTTGGACATTCGGTTTAAATATGTGAAACAGATAGTATAACATCACAAAAACTACATTTCGCCGGCTCTGTGTGATTATAATAGTGCTGAGTGTTAAAAATAGCTTTTCTAACCCTAAGACGACTTAGCATCACGCATTCACTTCTTGACAAATTAAAATTGTATTTAGGCCTAAAACGAGTAGAGTGAATTTGCCTCTGCAAAGCATAGAATTGGTTTGAAATAACATTTGGTATGCATGGAGTTTCCGTAATATGTGATAGATTTTGTACATTTTTTGCTGCCCTATCCGCACATTCGTTTCCTTCTATGCCAATGTGTGAGGGGATCCATAATATTAAAATTTCCGGGTTTTCACTATGTATTGCGATGATGTCGTTAAAAGAACCGTTGTCATTTTTGGTTAGAGCCTTAGTTGCACTAAGACTGTCCGTGCAAATGATGGTTTTGACCTTCTCTTGGACCGCATACTTAATTAAAAAACTCCCGCATGGTCAGTTTTACGAGCTTCCACAGCAGTGTGAAATTGCGATGGATTTATTTGTTCAACAATTGAATATGATGTTATACCATTATTAAAGGAACCATCTGTGTAAATTATCTTTTCAGGATCAAAACAATTTATCTTCTGCTGCAGAATTTTCTTGAATATACTTTGGTTGAAGTTGTTTCTATTGTGGATGCTTAAACCCACGTCCGAAAGTGGTAGCAATAGTTGAGGCATTTGCTTTTTGATGATGATGATTTCTGCAATGGCAGAGATGGTGGTTCAATGTTCTGGCGATAAAGATGATTCCAAAGATTATTATGAAGACTATCAGATGAAATTGTAATTGATTTAGACGCCATACTAATTGCTCTTTTTTCCAAACTGAACTGAAAGTCTCTGTATCCAGCCTCGTTTCTAAGCAGTTCCAATGGGGTTGATTTTAATTGTTAAGTAATGCTTGTATATTTGTGTATATGCCATTTATTTGCCATGATTGTTAAGCATCTCTATCCATTGTACTGTATTTCATTGATTTGTGATTACCTTGACATTTGAAGTATACTTCTTGATTTTTGACCCTATTGATTTATGATTAAAACCTTTACATTTAAAACATTGTATTATATCTGTGCCATCAAAAATCCTGAATTTTTCTCATCCAATAATAACTTTTTGTGCATTTGTTATCTTTATATATGAATCATTGTCTATCTTAATTTTCGCGTTAAATGTTGTTTGATTATTTCTTTTGTATTCATATAATTGTATTACCTCTAATTCGCTGTTATTAAAATATCGCTTTGTTTTTTTAATTTTTCAATAGTTTAAAATTCGGTCATTTTAAACTTCATGCCCGTTACTTTAATTTTCCTTTCCGCTTCTTTTGGTATTTAAATTTCATATGTTTCGCTCATTTCGTTTTGTAAACCCTCTTTTATTTATTTTCTTTCATCATTGCTTTCACTTTGAAAAACCATAGATCAATTTTTTCTTCGCTCAATATTTATTTAAAATTTGTTGTATCACTTTGTCATTTTAGTCTCCTTTAGTTTGTTGACATCCTGTTTTTCTTTGGGTTTCACAATCAGGGGATTTTGTTTATTTTTATCAACAACACTGCAACACTGTTTTACTTTATAATGCATCTGAAAATGTAAAAAAGACCTCAGGTCATTATTGTTGATAAATTGCAAGTAGTAACCATTTATTTTTGATAAAAAAAAACAAAAAAAATCACCTTTTCTGAAATTAAAAAACAGTTGAGTTTGACAGCATGCCACGCCCATAATTTGCAATAGTTTAAACTAATTTTTTGGCTACTTTAATCTGGATATATTAGCTACAATATGGCGTTAAAATTTAAAAAATCGGTAACAAAAAAAATTTTACTTTTGGCCAAGGAAATCAAAATTTCAGCCACAATGCGCCGTAATTAAGGTAGAACCTCCCTTAAAAAATTATGATATTGTTCAATGCTTTAAATGCCAATAATTTGGCCACACCAAAATATATTGTAGAAAGGTATTTAGATGCGTGAAATGTGGTTTAAACCATCCTACAACAATGTGCACAAAAAGCGACAATATACCCACACTGCAAGCTACGAAGGTTGTGGTATATATAAGGAACTTCTTCGAAAGAGAAATTTCGTAAGACAAAATAGTCTGGATCTCGAATTTAACATTAATGCCCATAGCTTTCCTAACATAAATAGGGTTAATAATGAAATGTATAACAATCATTTAAATACAAACCAAGTGTCATATTCTCAAGCACTAAGAGATAATAATCACCAACATGATGCGTTTTATAAACAGTGATAGAGAAACAAATAGAGAACACGAAAACTCTCATCATCATGATGTCTCCATTTATAAGTAAACTACAACTGAACTTACGTATAGCAATATGGAATGCCACAGGCTTTCTAACCATCTTCATGAAATTAAAATCTTCCTCAAACATATCACATTGATATTATCTTAGTTTCAGAAACCCATTAGAAACCCCGAGTAGATTATACTTTTAAATTAACCATCCAGATAATCGTGATCATGCAGGTTCATGCACATTAATAAAAACTTCCATTAAATATGATGTTATACCCGAAGTTCAAAGAGATTTTTTGTAGGCAACTTGCATTAAATTAAACTGTAAGGAGGAGGATCTTGTAATCTTTTCTATATACAAGTTATAGTACTTCTGTTAGTTAAACTACAATAACATAGTTACTTGCCATACTAATATCGAAACAATTAATCACTGGCTTGATAAAAATATTAACCTGAACACTCGTATAAAATCTGGTAAAGAGCTTGATGATGCTGTTGAACAATTAACAAATGCCATTCGCGAAGCAGCTCAAATTGCAACTCCTTTTTAAATATTTGGTAGACTTCCATAAAAGGTGTCCGTCATATTTGGAGTCATTTATTGTTTCATTAAAATCGACAGTAGCTTTGTTTTTATGTTCATATAGTAAATTTTTAAGATGATAAATTGCCTTATCTCTGTTGAAACTTGTAAAGAGCATGGCTTTACTTTTGTCTTTCTATGACGGACGAGTATGAATCCTTGAAAAAAGAGGAGCGGCCACCGACCTCCCACATGGTCGTCAAGGGTTTATACCACCGCTGCGATCGATGTTGGCAATGCAAAGCGAAAGATCACAAATGCGGTGACTGCCATCCCAAAAGGTTTTGCTCTTATTGCGGACAGGATGATACTCTAACCCGGGACTGTCATTGCCATAAGCAACAACCGAAACCCAACACCGTCTCCCTCCCAGAGCAGGACGGCTGATACTATCTCCAAGTGAAGCTGCAAGGGCACACGGTTCAAGCGCTCGTTGACACAGGTGCCTCCTGCACCTACATCAACAAAACTATTGGAGAACAGAAAGGCTGAACGTGAAACGAACAAATAGCCGTGGAACGGTTCAAATGACCGACCAATCCCTTGTAGACTGCATAAACGTCTATACCGTGCAGATCGAGTATAACGCAAGGAAGGTAACCCTGCCCGGTAATACCCACCCTAGCTGAACCCATATAATTTTAAACGGTACCCCTGCCAAAACCAAAGGCCCCAACCACCCACGGCCGGGGGCCCATCGAGAACGACGAGCTAATGGGGTTAATACAGGACCAAAAAAAAAAGCTGTTCGCCCAGATCAAAAAAGGCATGTGCACTATTGCCAAGCATGAAATTCGCCTACGACACAAAACACCCATTAAACAACAATATATGCCCCGAAACCCAGCTATGATGAAAATAATCAACGAGGAAATTGATATGTCCCTCGCCGAAGGTCAAATTGAAGGCTCACGAAGCCCCTATAGTTCTCATATAGTTCTGGTCCGAAAAAACAAGGGGGTGGAGAATGTG
This sequence comes from Cordilura impudica, assembly GCA_963682025.1. Lineage (NCBI taxonomy): Eukaryota > Metazoa > Arthropoda > Insecta > Diptera > Scathophagidae > Cordilura > Cordilura impudica. Next base: position 197,770,218 of record OY821520.1, on the reverse strand, counting down.
CATCGACTACCGCCAACTAAATGCCGCTAGCGAGCCAGATGCCTACCCTTTACCACGCTGGACCAACTCCGCGAGGCCAAGTTCATTTTATCCCTAGATCTAAAGAATGGTTACTGGCAGATACCATTAGAAGACTCATCCAAACCATTTACCGCATTTATGGTCCCTGGCCGAGGGCTTTTCCATTGGAAAGTCATGCCTTCCGGGCTCCACTTGGCCCCAGCCACGTTTCAGCGGACCCTAGATAAGATCATCGTGGTCGACCTATACCCTTGAGCATTAGTATACCTAGATGATATACTCATATTGGGGAAAACTTTCAAAGAGCCTACTAAAAACCGTCCTTCATCGACTACAGGATGCCCGGATGGTGGTAAATTTCGACAAATGCGACTTTGTCCGAACCAGCGTTCGTTATTTGGGCCATGTGGTAACCCCCGAAGGCATAAGTACCGATCCCGAGAAGATAGTAGCCATGAAAAACTTACTCGTCCCTACCAACCTGAAAGAATTAAGGCGCGTGCTAGGGGTGGCTTCATGGTATTGCCGCTTCGTACCCTGCTTTTCAACCCTAGTGGCACCCCTGAACAAATTACTGAAGAAGAAGGTGAAATGGCACTGGGGCGAAGAACAAGAGGCATCATTCACCAAGCTAAAAGACACCCGAGCCCCCGTACTAGGAACACCCATTTTTCCTACAAACCGACGCCAGCCAAGAAGGTCTAGGGGCTGTACTTTCCCAGAAGCCCTCCGGAGTTGAATCCGTCATCGCTTATGCCAACCGGTCATTAACAGACCTCGAAAGAAAGCACTCAACGACCGAACAAGAATGTCTCGCAATCATATGGGGAATCAGTAAAATGAGGGCGTACCTAGAAGGCTACAAATTTACTGTAATAACTGATAATCATTCGCTAAAATGGTTACACTCCCTACAGAACCCCTCGGGCTGTCTAGCTAGATGGGCGCTAGAACTCCAGCAATACGATTTTAATATCGAATACCGGTAAGGGAGCCTAAATATCGGGACCGACGCACTCTCGCGAGCCCCAATGCCGGTAACCGAAAGTAATAAACTACTGGCCATCTCCACACCCAACTGGTATGACCGATTGTTGGCACTCGGCACCACTAAACCCGACGGACACCTTGAATTTTCGGTCATTGATGGTCGACTATTCAAACATATCCCCCGGAGACCAGTGATATGCACAAGGCCCGAGGGGAAGTTATGTATCCCTCCAGACCTCCGAGAGCAGATACTCCGAGAAACTCACGACACTCCAGCGGTGTATTTAAAACACTAAGGAGGGTACAAAAACAATATTACTGGCCAGGACTATGCCAAGATGTCACGAAGTATGTCCGTACATGTGAAACATGTGCCCGGCGCAAACCCGAACAACGTAAAGCAGCCGGCTTCATGAACACTACAAAGTTCTGCCCCCTGGCAGATCGTGGCAGCAGACTTCGTTGGCCCCTACCACGCTTTACTAAGGGTAACAACTCATTACTTGTCATAATAGATATATTCAGCAAGTGGGTAGAATTAATGCCGACCAGCCAGGCCTTGGCCCTCAACTTGGTAAGCAGCCTCAAAGAAAAAGTAATATATCGATTCGGCTGCCCGAAAATATTCCTCTCGGATAATGGGACACAATTCACGAGTTGCCCAACTCGGTATAATTCACCACACCACCGCCCCATACGCTCCGCGTGAAAATCCGACCGAACGAATGAACCGAGTAGTAACAACAATGATTGCCCAACACACAAGTGCTGACAATCGCCAATGGGACCAACGGCGTTCAGAAATCGCATTCGCCGGCAGAAATCATATACGGGAAGAACATCCTCGACCCAAACGAAACAAAACTACAAACCAAAACCTTAGTTGAAGAGACGGGGACCCGCAACATGACCGAACTATGGCGAGAGGCCCAGAAGAATAAATTTAAATCGACAAAACCACAAGCTACCTACTACAATCTCAGAAAGAGAGCGTGGAAACCAGAGATAGGGGCAACAGTATGGAAAAAGGAGCGCCACCTCTCCTCGGCAGTGAATAAATTCGCGCAAAAGTTAGCCGAAAAGTATTCGGGGCCCTATACTGTCACCCAACATCTGGCATCAAACATAATAGAAGTGGGGGACAACAAAGGAAACTTGACGAGAGTCAACATCCAAGACTTAAAACCACACCATAAGAGAGGGGAGTAAAAAAATATATATATACATATGTATATAAATTTATCAAACATAATAAATAAATAAACCCTACACGAAATATATAAAAGGAGAACGAAACAAAGAACACAACTCATTATCAATTCATCCGTCACACCATCAATATCAATAAAAGGAGAATGAAACAAAGAACACAACTCATTATCAGTTCATCCGTCACGCCATCAACATCAATAAAAGGAGAACGAAAAAGAACACAACTCATTATCAGTTCATCCTTCACACCATCAACATCAACATCACCATCATAAGTAATATGCAGCGAAAAATTACAAAACCGGCTCGACTAGCAACACCAGAGCGTCGGGTCCCATATCGGCCACCAACCGAAGCCATCACCAGATAGGAACTACTCCAACGCCAGGTAAAGCCCTCAACCGCAGTACCAGTCCGGAAAGTTCGGATCGCTCATACCCCACGCCCTCACTGCGTCCACGCTATAAAACCAATCCCATACCAGACTGGTGGTAACCCCCTAAAGTAGCACCAAGACAACACTCGATACCGGTAATAACAATCACCCCTTTCCTCAAAATCTTCGACACCAGCTCCAACACCATCACTACACCGTGTAGTCAACCCACCACGCCACAACAGCCCGGGCCCCCAGTACACAGCCGCACAACTGTTTGACGGAGTTCGTATTAAAAAACCAGAACGGTACGTAAAGCACCGCCAGTTTCTATTGAAACGAACAAATAACCAAACAGTGAAAGTAACATTCTAAATCGCACCTTGGCAAGACTGGAATGCCGAGGACACCAACAGTTGGTTAGAATGGCCTGAAGAGGAGTTTTACGCATTCCTGAAAAATTTTAAGCTGTAGAAATTTATTTAACGTGTAAAATGAAAAAATTATTATTAAAAAAAAAAAAAAAAAAAAAACAAACAAAAAACAAAAAAAACTAGAACAGTAATTAATTTCGGGCTGAGCCTTTTCATCCGAAAAGGTAAAATTTACCAAAAATAAACTTTTGGTAGACCAAAAAATCGCCCACCGCAAAAACTGCAACTGCAGCAACATCACTGACTGCAAATAACACCTTTTGCATTGTACATAACAGCCATCACCAGAACCAACCACCCAACAACCAAACACCATACCTAATAGCTATAACAAAACAGCTATACAACCGCATTAATAATTTATACACAATAACCATAGCCCCAACAATACTCCCAATACTCCACAGCACAGCCGACTAGTAATAAATAAATATACCAAACAAACTACATATAACAAACAACATTTACCTACATTCAACATAAACGCACAACCACACATCATTTCTCAATAGTCAACATCTACGTCACAGCAATAAATATATACATTAAACTAAACCTGAACTAAACCAAAATAAATAAATGTACGTACAACCACACACTATTTGAATACTAGGAAAATCCTGCCTGCTAAAAATAGTTATCAAGTGGAAGAAATAAATGGTATGTTACAATTCTCACTAAGTTAGTGAATTAATTTGAATAAGAAAACAAGGTTGGCCTGAGTATGGCAAGTTGGTTTTCGGCGAAAAGCTGAGTGGTGACATCTTGTTATACCAACAAGATATGCCGAACTTTTTATAGACGATCGGTACCGGTTGTCATCTATTTGAATCCAGCGGCTGCACGGCTGACTGCTGCCGAAAATCCAGCGGCTTCACAGCTTACTGCTCCCGATAATGCGGCGGCTTCACGGCTGACTGCACCCGGTAATCCAGCGGCTTCACGGCTGACTGCACCCGATAATCCAACGGCTTGTGCTGACTGCTCCCGACTAACCCCGCTCTTATCATTACAGGTGGCCATAACATAGGGTAAAGCTCGCGACAGCCAATCTAGTCGAGCCCTCCCCTACCGTCAGCTGCCGACGCTATTGCCACTGCTTAACCGATCGTGCTGCCATCTACTGGCCAGCGTAGCCGCACCGCCGATACTCTCGACACCTACCGACCGGCGGATCTGAGCCACTAATCGTTCCGCCATCTACGGACCCGCCTAGTCGGGCCACCCGCCTTTCTGTAGGCTGTCGACGCTATCGCCACCGTTCGACCGATCGTGTCGCCATCTACCGTCCAGCGTAGTCGCGCCGCCGATACTGTCGACATCTGCCCATCTATCAATACCTCCGCCGACCAGCGTAGCCGATATCCCGATACCGCCATAGTTACATATATATATCTGTGGTCACAAGTGATAACCGCATAAGTCGACTTAAGAACGATTTGAGTTATATATGCTGTTATATTATACTAAAACGCTTTATATTTATGTGAAATCCCCATTTCTGTAACACTGTTTAATAAAAAGTTATTAATGAAAACATACTGACCTAAGTCGTAATGAAGCCCCATTACATTTATATAAAAAGTAATTTTTCTCGAAAGCATGGTATTCGACGATATGGGTTCTCTTTGCTATCATGTTCTACTAAAAACGCTTCATATTTACGTGAAATCCTCATTTCTGTAACACTGTTTAATAAAAAGTAATTAATGAAAACATTCTGACCTAAGTCATAATGAAGACCCATTACATTTATATAAAGTCATTTTTCTGAAATGCATGATTTTCGACTTAGGCGGTTAATGGTTGTGACCACAGATATATACAGTGTTGGAAAAAATAATAGGGACGATATCTCCTTCCTCAGTAATGACCTATTTTTGTTGACACTCACTGTTAAATTCTTTCAAATATAACGGGATTTAATTATATGTTTCCTTTTTTTACTTTGTTCTCTTTAAATTAATTCTTATTTACAGAAAAGTTAGAAAAGAAGTAAATTTACATGGAAAAAATAATAGGGACATATTTCTAAAATTGTGTTTAAATAAAAAAAAAAGAACGTAAAATTTTTTCATAACATAATTAAAAGTGATAAAGAAACTAAGTTTGATCATATTTTCATTTTCGAGTTATTCGTTATTTCTGTTTAACATTGGGTCGGGGTGTTCATACCAATGATGCTGAAAAAATGTAATCCTTGATTCACTCAAAAAAAAAAAAACATCGAAACCAGGGGAAGGGAGCGTAAAACATCAGCACGTTTTGGCCAACTTTTAATTCGAAATTAAAAAACAACCCCTTTGCGTCATCAAATAGCCTTAAAAATGAACTGTGTGCTCCCGTAACAAGTCGTACGATAAGAAACAGACTGCAGGATGCTGGACTTATAGGTCGAAGTCCAAGAAAAGTACCTCTCCTTAGTAAACGGAATATAAAAAAAGATTGGAATTTGGCAGACAACACCTTGGCAGTAAAAATTGGACAATATGCTGTGGTCTGATGAAACAAAGTATACAAAAAAGACAGTCAATCACGGTGGCGGGTCCTTGATTTGGGCGTGTTTTTCTACATCTGGCGTTGGTCCAATTGTCTGGATACAGGGAAAAGTGACGGCTGTAGATTATTTGGAAATCCTCCAGAACAAAATGCTCCCATTTGCTGAGGACGAAATTCCGTTGAAGTGCGAGGTTATGCAGGACAATGATCCCAAACACTCCGCTAGAAGTGTAAAATCGTGGTTTCTAGCAAATCAAGTACCCGTAATGGAGTGGCCATCGCAATCACCGGATCTAAATCCCATAGAACACCTCTGGGGAGTTCTAAAAAATAAAATTGGAAGTTTTAAATCAAAAAATAAGCACGAATTGTGGAGTAAAATTCAGGATGCTTTGTATTCCATTTCCCCGATTTTTTTTGGCATTCTTGTGGGTTCAATGAACCGGCGATGCCAAGAGGTTATCAAAATGAAAGGAGCTTCTACCGAATATTAAAATAATATTAGGATTTGATGGTAATATTTAATAAAAACATATATTTTTATTGCCAATCAAAAAAAGTCCCTATTATTTTTTCCAGGCATTTTTTCCAAAAATTAAATTAATTCGGACTGTTACTTTGTTTTTATTGTTTTACATAGACAATTGGAATATCTTTAAGTTAATATATATATTTAATTTTATTTATGGAAATGTAAATAAAAATTTGAGAAAAAATTGAAAATTTAATGTGTCCCTATTATTTTTTCCAACACTGTATATATACATTGAGAATTTAAATAAAACTATTTTGTAACCCGAAAAGGGACAAACATATTTCTATTGCACAAGGTTTGAGGGTCCTTAGGCGGACCCTGGAGACGACTAAACTACTCCAGCCGTAGATCAAAACCCCGTTACAGTGTTCGCAATTGGGCAATGGTAGCTGATGGTGGAAAGACGACACTTTCTCGATCACTATTAAAATATTTTCTCGTACGGTGGCAAATGTAAGAGTACCCCACACCTAAATTTTAATAATATTTATTTGTTAAAATTTAAAGTACAATGTTTTATTTAAGAAACACGTTTTCACTCTTATGATACTTTTTTTTGTTCTTAATCGTTGATCAGTCTGGGATAAGAGTGAAGTTGGCTGCATTACAATCAACTGTTTCTTTTTCACGGTTGCCAGACTTAGGGCCATTATTACAACTTGCCAATAGCTAAAGTTAGGATGCTATCGGACAGATTATTAGTTTTTCGTTATTACAACTATACTTTAAGCTAAAAGTGACCGATAAGCTAAAGGGAAGATATTGTTGGCTTTAACTTTTAACGTGAGGTTTATGTATTTAATGTTGCCACATTTTCTGATCTATGAAGAATAAATTCACACCAATTTAGTTTTGGAAATAAATTTATTTGCATATACTTAAATATATGCTTGTATATGTTTTAAAAAGTTTTATTACACATTTACAACAATTATGCAACTTATAATAAAGGTTTTCAGTTTTTATTCTATTGTTTGCTTGCGAACAAATAAAGGAACGTTGCCACTACGTATTTTATAAAGCAATTCATTTGGTCAAAAGTAATCGGTGTTTCCTTTGGTGTTGCCACAATATCAAAAATATTAATTTTATTTTGCTGGGAAGTTGTAATAACGAAAAGAAGTTAAAGGTAACTTTATTGCTCACTTTAGCTAAAGTTACCTTTAACCAACATTTACTTTAAAGGGAAGTTGTAATAATGGTCCTTAACGTTACAAATTATTTATTTTATATATATGGATTTAATTTTTATTTAAAAATAAATAAAAAAATATGTTTTTTATATTTATTGCAGTTATCTATGCAATTATTTATGAGTGACACTGATAAATGGTTACTTTAAACAATAAGAAAAGTCTGAATACCATTATATCAATTGAATATGACAATTTATACAATCGAATTTATTTTATAAATCAGTTGTGTTAGACTTCGTATGATAATTCGGAAAATATTCAATAATCACAACATAATAATGTGATAGTACACAGAACTACCAAAATTCGGTTGGCTACAAATTTTGTTGCCACAACGAATCCGTTCTCTGTGTGTGAATACGAAACAAATCAAACATTTTTAACAATATTTAATGCAATTAAAAAGGCCAATGAATTAAATGAAACTCTCGCTGACAAAAATTATTTTAAGGAATATTCCAGAACCAATTGTTTTATAATATTGTACGCTATCCAACAACATGCTTAATGACGCTTACTTTCCTCATGCGTCGAAATTGGTAAAAGTTGGAGGTAATCCAAAAAACCTTCCTCTTTTTTTCAACGGCGATTTATAAAATCACTTGTCACTTTGTTGAGATTAGAATAAGAATAATAAAACAACTTGTCAAGAAAATAAAAGAGTGTAGAAAGAAATGTAAAAAAATCTTCAAAAACAGAAAATGAGACTTTTTTCTACCCGCTTGCTTCTCTACACCGTTCGCCTACAAACACGAAACGCAAGCCTTTTCGCGCAGCGTTTAAACGAATCATGTAAATGCCCTCTTAGTTTCTAAAATTTAATTAAATAAACGATACAAAAAAAGATCGAAATTTAACTTCATTTTTTAACTAATTTTACTAAATTCACGCACGTTTGTATTAATTTTGAAGGATCATGCATTTAATTTCACCACATCAGGTTTTCGCGAAAGCCTAACCAGAAAATTGCAAAAAAATATTTTTCATTAATCACTTCACTTTACTACGCCACGAATAATTTTTTTATACAGGACTCGGTAATGTATCGTAAATAATTTCTCCATCACTCACTGTGAGTTCAGATTCGGATTCAGCGCACCATAAATTTTTAGAAAAGTATACTCTGGCCCCTGTGTCGGCAGTTTTATCATATTTTGTGGGCCTGTGTAATCACACAAATTATAAATACATTTTTGATTCTAATTTTTAACTTTTTTTACATTTTCAGGGAAAATTTAACGCATTTGCAGAATACCTTATAACCTTCAACTCCGACAACTTCGATTATGACAAGCTATTCAACAGTGATTACGTGTTTATGCGATGGAAGGAGCATTTCCTTGTGCCTGACCATACCATAAGAGACATAAATGGAGCATCATTTGCAGGTTTTTACTACATTTGCTTTACGAAATCCACAGGGAAAGTAGAGGGCTACTATTACCACAGATCTTCGGAACTGTATCAATCCATTGAATTGCATCATGTTCCACAAAAATGTATTCAAATATATGAATTTAGATAAATATAAGTTATCATAAAGAACTATTGAAACTTATGTTTTATTTCACATTTAAGAAAAGTTAAATAATTATTTCATAACATTACACCGAGCATTTTTATATTGACCCATTTTGACCACCTACCTACGTTAAAAGATTGCCGATAGATTAAAATTGTTTTTAAATGATATCCAGAATGATGCACTATAAAATTCTGACCTATAAAAATCACAACACATATGACTGAATAAATTATCGTGGATAAACGATACAACATCTGCCTGTTACACCATGGTAACACATAATAACATTGCCCAAATAACAAATAACACGTATAATGGTTGAAACAGCGAAATCTGAAAGCAGATATTGATATTTCTGATTAAAGTTTAATTTCTTTTTTTGCCGTCCCGTTTTGTCCACTCTGCTTCAAACCTAAGAACTGGTCTAACTCTATCGGCTGAGTCCAGATTGATTGATCTATGTGGTCAAGATGAAAAGGTTTTGCCTCGCATATACAGATGTTGTTGACGTTAGAGGGGCCTACTCCAAATACTGGACAAACGCCATGGTATCGTGGTCTACCATTAATCACCAGGATTGTAGGTGAATATACTATCACGACCCTAATTGTGCCAAGGCCACTCGTTTTCAATGGGGTTAATGGTGTTTAAGTTTCGGATGTTGGTGCATAAATACGATCAACGATAAAACTAACGCCTTGTTGGACTCGCATTTTATTGTACATAGTTTCGGATTATTGTTCTGGAACGCACCTTTTCGTACTTTTACGAAAAATGTTGACGCTTAACTGTCGATGTCATTGACAAGGCTACCTATTTTCCTAATTAGGATGGAAGTAACAAGTTGCATTCTATCCAAGAAAAAAAAAAAACAAATGTACTTTCCTCTTTAAATTATTTCACAATATAGTCCACGGTTCGATGCGATACTTTGAGCTCCTTTGCAACTGCTTGATTGCTTTTCCCAATTTTATGAAGGGAAATAATATGGTGACGAGTTCCAATTGCATTTTTTTAATTTTCACTTTCACATTTTTAAATTATTTATAATTCCTTCCGGGTAAAAAATTAAAATACCTGCTACTACCTGGTGGTTTGAAAAAAGCCCACGCTAATCCTTTCCTTTCCTCGTGAACAAAAAAATGAATAAGTGGCATCATCGAATTTCGAAGTCAGTTGTTTTGCTTATTGACAATAAATTTTCTATTTTTTTTTTGTGTGCAAACGCAAATAAATTTATTTTAACCCTTTCCGTCCCCGGCTACACAAACGTGTAGGTAAATTTAACGTATTTTGAAGAGAGAAGTTTATGTAGAAATGTCTCATTTTTCTTACTGCTTTGAGTGTTTACATGTTATGTGTTATGTCTTTTTCGTTCTCTAATAAGTTTCTGCGAGTTTTTTTTAGTATTTGTGTGTACGCGTGCAAGAAAGGTGATCATGTTTCGCAGTGCGGGAGACAAGAAATGTACATATCATTATTTTGTTTAAATTAAACTGAATATATGAAGATTTTGTTATTATTTTGTAACAAAAGCATCATATTTTCAAATTATGTGCAAATATTTTAAAATGCACAAAGAATTTTTGAGTTTTTGTAAGCACAATATGTGCCCACACATATGTGTAGTATGGGTTTCTACTAGTTCAATTTGTCTTCGCTTCAGCAAAAAAGTACAATTTGGAGAACGAGGCAGATTTGGAAGAAGTCCTCAAAATAATTTCTGACTTATCCGATTTTGAAGACGACAGTTCATCTGACGAACGTGAGGATGAATTGCGCGTGCAGTCTCCGCACTCCGACCATGATGATGAAGGTAGCACAGAATCGGACCTAGTCGACACACACACAAGTATGATCGAAGCCAACAGTGCCGCTGAGCCAATAAATAAACCATTATTGTGGAAAAGGGGAACGCTCAACTCCCTTAATAGTACACTGCGTGACAATTTTCATGAACCAATGGTCCCCCTTCTGCCCATAAAGTATTTTGAGAAATATTTTACTGCTCAGCATTTTGAGGAAGCAGCACAGTTCACCAATATGTACCACCTAAAACCATTTGGCACTGAGCTGAAGACAGATGCATCCGAAATTAGAAAATTGTACGGCGCTCATCTTTATTTCGGTTGCATCAAACTCCCTCGTTTAAGGATGTACTGGGAGCAGAAGTTCGGCAAAAATATTGTTTCCTCAAAGATGGCACGAAATCGCTTGTTTCTTTTGCGAAAATGTCTTCACTTTGTTGACACAGCTGAAGCGTCAGAAGAAGCGAGTTCCAACTACCTGTGGAAGGTTCAACCCATAATTGATGCGGTAAGATCACGATGCCTTGCCATTCGCAGAAATTTCGCCAACTATTCCATAGATGAGCAAATGATACCGTTCCTTGGAAGATTGCCAGGTGGCCTTCGTCAATATGTGCGCAATAAACCGCGACCAGTTGGTCTAAAAAATTTTGTTTTGACTTCGGCATGTGGTACTATTTATAATGATTTATTGATACATTTAATATACTGTTTAATTTTGCAGGTATTGTTTTAGATTTTGAAGTCTACCAAGGCTCCAAAACAGCGTTAGGCGAGAGAAAACTGGGATTAGGTGCAAGCGCTATTCTGCGTTTGGTAAGGACTTTGCCAAATAATTCTTCTGTCATCTTTGATCGGTATTTTACCAGCTTACCACTTTTGGAGCGATTGGCTGAAATAAATGTACATGGAACTGGCACAATACAAAGAAATCGTTTGCGCAAGCTAAATCTGAAGGATGACAAGTGTTTAAAAAGAGGAGAGTCTGATCAGATTATTAGATCAGATGAAAAAATTGTTGTTGTCAAATGGATGGACAACAAATCTATCACACTTGCTTCCACAGCATACGGCCAGGATCCAGTAGGTACCGTGAAAAGATGGAATGAAGAGAAGAGGTCCCGAATTGAAATTACTTGCCCTGCCATCGTCATGGAGTACAATAAAAATATGGGGGTGCTACAGAACATGGGTGAAATCCAAAAAATGGACTTTGAAAGTGGCACTCCATTTTCTCGATTTGTCTGTGGTAAACGCGTGGATGGAGTACAGGCTCGACTGTCGATCGAAAAATATGCCACGCAAATTCATCAAGGATCTGTTGTCTTTCCGACTGGAAGTTGCAGAAGCTTTGCTTTTTACGCCAAAAAGACAATTTGGTGAATTAGATGAAAAACACCAAGACGAAGAAGAACAACAACAACCAGTCAGATTGAATAGTAAATGCTCTCCTTTGCCAGGAAGCAGCAAACGGTTGGATGGAGGGGGTCATTGGCCAGTGGTCGATAAATTAAAAACAGCACGAGCGTGCCGTTTCCAAAAATGCAATAGTCGCACGCGAACTCGGTGCGAAAAGTGTGATGTCTATTTGTGCCTTACGTCAGAAAAAAACTGCTTTAAAATGTTTCATACTGTGATTTAATTTTTAAGACTTTTTAAAAAAAACCAATGAATTATTTTTGTTTTTTCATTTTTCTTATTTATAAGAATTTTTGAAGAAAACCACTGATTTTTTTTTATTATTTTTACGCTTTTTGTTATTCATAAGATATTTTTTAGAGAAAACCAATGAATTGTTTTTTTTTATTTTTTGTTATATATGTTTATATTATTATTTTTTTTTATTTGTTTTTTAAATATGAAATAAAAAGTTTATATTTTTTCCTATTTAAAAAAAGATAATATTTTGTCCAAGTGAAATCCCAAGGTACACATATGTGTATGTCCTGTTTCTAAGGAAGTGAGCTTTGTATGGACATTAAAAATACATTTTTATGTTATCTTAGGATGAATTAGCATGTACCGAAAATTTCATTGAAATACGCCAACTTTGAAATCGCTTGGGACTGAAAGGGTTAAAGAAAAATTAAATAAAATGTGAATAGCACAGCTATGATGCGAGCACTTGTGGAGGAAATTGTGTTGTAGAATAACAACATAGAAATAGTCAAAGTATTGCTACAAGACAATTGTGGGCTGAATCTATGGAAACCGTAATCAATGCCTGAATTGGCTTTCATTAAAGTTAACAATACAACATTTATTTTTCTAATTTAAATTTTGTTTTATCAAAATACTTCTTACCCGTCTGTTTTTGCAAGGGAAATTTTTTGAGGGAAAAAACAAATTCAAGTGTATTGAGAATAACTACTTTTTTCCCATCGAATTTTTTTCCGAAGCAATTTTTATTCATAATAGGGGAAAAGGGAGAAGTGAGAAATTTCATGTGGAATTTTTGTTTAGAATTGGGCTGAATAAAGTATGTACTCAATAATGAATGAAAAACTCCACCTGTAATAATTTTATGACTTAAATGAAAACTATTAGAGAATAGACACATATATTAGGAATGGCAAATAGTTTTGGGCGGTAGAGTATGCTTAAATATTGTTTTTATAAAGTCATTTATTAATTTGATGCAAATACAGGAGTCATAGTTAAAAAAAAAAAAATACCACGGAATGGAGGTAGCCCTATATTACTCTGGCCCCCAACCCTAATTCTTTGTTACACTATTTTTGTATGTGTTATTTTATGTACATATATTGTTGTGGCCAGCTAAACTCGTAAATCGTGAAAAAAAAATTATACACTAAAACACAATTGACGGTTTCCCAATATAATTGATACTTTCTGAAAATCAATTGATGTTTCCTGAAGTGAAATTGGAAAAGGTGTAGTTTTTTCATGAGTTTTTATGACTATATTTAGAATTAGGAATAACTATTTTGGTTACTAAAAAAAACTCATCAACGGTTACTGGTTTTGTTGAATAAATGTCTTTAGACAACCGACTGTTTACACAAAAACTAAAATATCTAAACAGCGAGCAACAAAGGATCAGTTTTTTCTTTTGTATATGAGAACTTCTTTTTATAATCAATGGACACGTCTCCCTCAACCCCTCAGATTTTGTTTGAAATTGGTACAAATATTGGACTTTAGAAATATTAAAAAAATTCCTCAAGTCTGCATCGTTTACTAAAGCGTATGTAAAAAAAATAATTTTAATAAAAAATATATTAATAATAGCTGTTTTTACCCGGTCTTGCCCGGGATAAAAAGGCATTTGACTTGAAAAATGGTTCACTATGCTTACCAGGCGCTGAGTACTTAGTCCCCAATGAACAAATTCCCCAATAAAATTAACTTTGTATGGGCAGTAAATTAATTTTTTTGCTTCAATTCAAAATTTTTTCATTTTTAATTTAGAATTAAGTTTAAGTTTAAGTTTAAGTTTTAAGTTTATTTATTTTGTAAACATCAAATATAACGGAATCGTTTGCAAATTAAAGAAATCAAAACGTTCAAAAATTGAATGACTTCATTCAATAAGTGATCATCATTGAGCAGAGACGTAAAATTTATAGAAGTTTAAAAAATGGAAAATGAATGCGATGTTTAAAATTGTGCCGTAAGGTTGCTTTAAAAACTTCTTATAGTATATGTATAGTAATTATTGCACATACATAGATACAATTTATCATAAGACTTTTCACTGAGCTGTGTTCCGCGAGCGAGTCGCGTCCGCGTCCGGATGTTTGGCAGCCACACCCATGCCAAAATATATTTTTCAGATCATTCCGATATTTCAGATAAGCTGTGTTCCGCGAGCGCGTCATGTCGCGTCGCGTCCGCGCGCCGCTTCCGAGCACCGAAATGGTGCTATTGAAAACAATACAGATTTTAAATACGTTTATTGCAGGACAGATATTTGTTCATCGGGGAATAAGTTAATTTTTTTGTGGGAATATATTCCTTGGGGACTAAGTACTCAGCGCCTGCTTACCATTACAACTATGTTTATGCATGGATTATTTTGAGTGTATGATGTTTGGCAGCCACACCCATGCCAAAATATATTTTTCAGATCATTCCGATATTTCAGATAAGCTGTGTTCCGCGAGCGCGTCATGTCGCGTCGCGTCCGCGCGCCGCTTCCGAGCACCGAAATGGTGCTATTGAAAACAATACAGATTTTAAATACGTTTATTGCAGGACAGATATTTGTTCATCGGGGAATAAGTTAATTTTTTTGTGGGAATATATTCCTTGGGGACTAAGTACTCAGCGCCTGCTTACCATTACAACTATGTTTATGCATGGATTATTTTGAGTGTATGATGTCTAAAAGTAATGAATTTTAGTTATTCTAGAGCTTTGGGATATACAGAATTTCTGGTTTTTCCTTCTGGTGCATATACGAAAAAATTATACTCTGGAGTAGGCGACATAAAATTGTCTATGAGAAAAACAGTCGTTTAAGGAGTTTCCGATTCCCTGGATTCAGCTTGTCTTAGCCGCTAGATTTCTAGATGCACTTCAAGCATTTCCTGTTCTCTTAACAAAGCTTGCTGTTCTTCGTTCCGCGAGCGCGTGATGCTATTGAAAAGAATACAGATTTTTAATGCAGGACTGATATTGCGATCAGTATGCAAATTTTCTCTTAAATAAATATTTAACAAAATTTATTATATAAAAATATGTAAAAATAAAACAGAGTAAATTTTAAAGATTAATATGAAAGAAAAATAAATTGTTTAGTATTATTTAACAATTAAAAAATACATAACCTTTTTTTAACAATAATTTTTTTTAAATTCACAAATTAAATCAGCTGTTGTTTACATTTAGAGGTTATGTCATACGGAAATGCATATGCACGTGTGATAGCAAAAATTATGAATCGTATGTAAGACAATTTTGACAGACATGAGGAATTTCATATGGATAAAAAGTGACAGTACATATGTAAAAAAAACACTTCGTGTAATAGCACCTTTAAAGGTGTGTTTACACTATGTGTATTTTCCATATGTAAATTCAGTTTTACGATCCATACGTAATTCCGTTTGTGTGTCAAAATTGGCGTTTTACATACGATCCATAATTTTTGCGTTCAAACGTACATATGTATTTCCGTATGACATAACCTCTAAATGTAAACAACAGCTGATTTAATTTGTGAATTTATAAAAATTTATAGTTAAAAATAAAGTTATATATTTTATATATTTTTTAATTGTTAATTAATATTAAACAATTTATTTTTCTTTCAATAATAATCCGTTTTTCTTTCACCACAAGCAGTGTTGTATTTCCATATGCTTGTCTTGCCAAAATAGAACCTGCTCTAATTGAAAAATTTACATATGTCTTGCAAAATGTGTTGTACATAAACAATGTTTGAAAGGGTTCACACTATGTGTATAAATTACTCTTGCTAAAAAAATAAGAAAAACACAAGCAAAACACGTAGTGTGAACGCAGCTTAAGTATGTACATATGTATATGTACATTAAGCTATTGAAATAGGTAAGACAATATAAGAAAATGCATATTACCGACAATAGGTGATTTCTCGAACATGGAAATTATCTATTTTTATGTTTTATTGCCGTAAGCAGATCCTGTGCTACCTATGATTTTAGGCAAGGTTATCTCCAGATGTTTTGTGTCTAGATGACACGCGCTTTGTGATGTAGGTGTCTGATGTGTTTTTGTAATCTTATCCTCGCACCAAAAATGCTTCAAAAATAAGCTGCGAAACCACTTTAAGTTTCTTTTTGTTTATTCAGAACTTTTAAAAATTTAATTACTTCATTCAATAAGTGATCATCATTGAGCAGAGAAGTCAAATTCAAAGTTTCAAAAATGAAAAACTAATGCGACGTTTAAAATTTTGCCGCAAGGTTGTTTTAAGCAACTGCTTATAGTATATGTATTGTAATTATTGCACAAACGTAGAAAAAATTTATCATGACTTTTCACTGAGCTCTGTTCCGCGAGCGAATCGCTTCCGCATCCGCGCGTTTGGCAGCTACACCCGTGCTGCCGCGTAGTTGTCGTCAACTTACTTTAATCGCGAAAATATATATTTCAGGTCATTGCGATATTTTAGCTAAGTTGTGTTCCGCGAGCACATCGCGTCCGCGTGTGCCGCTTTCTCGCGTTTGGCAACTACTACCCGTGCTGCAGCGCAGTTCTCGTTAACTTATTTTAATTGTCAAAATATATTTTTCAGATCATTGCGATATTCTAGCTAAGCTGTGTTCCGCGTGCGCGTAGCTGCCGCGCACCGAAATGATGCTATTGAAAAGAATACTCATTTTAAATAAAAATACGTATAAATTGAGGAATGAATTTGAGGAGTAAGTTAATTCTCGGTTAGCGAGAAGGTCCCTGGGGACCTTTTTCATTTTCAAACTGAAATTACTATTTCGGCCAGGACAAGGTACCCCAAAGGTTACCCTGTTTTCCAAGAGAATTTTGTCAAAAATCGTTTAAAAGAAAATTCAAGGTGATACGCCCAATAGTTTAGTTTTTATTGAGGTTTAAAGGTGAGTAGTACGGGAACGCATGACAAAATCCGTACTGAAATTACAAGAAATCATTAAGACATAAACTTTATTTTGGCTTCTTTTTAGCTGTTTTATTGTTTGAACACATTTTAAACGAGTTCTTCGAATTTAACATTTGTTTTATTACCTTCTAATACTAATCTCTATTTGTAGATATACGAGGATGTTCAAGCTAGAACACAAGTAGGCAACGAAAAGGGTATAAATGCGGTTATAGTTTCGTAAGCAGCTGTTTTATTGTTTGACCACATTTCAAACGTGTTCTTCGCATTTACCATTTGTTTTATTACCTGCTAATACTAATCCCTATTTGTACATATACGCGGATGTTCAAGCTAGAACACAAGTAGGCAACGGAAAGGGTATAAAAGCGGCTCTAGTTTCGTAAACTGAATCATACACAGTTTAGACACTGAAGACTCAACATCTTGTTAGAAATTTCAAAGTGATTATACGAAGGAAACTAAAAGCGATAAAATAATATGGCAGAATCAAACATTGAAATAGCTGAAATGGTGGTGCGTCGTAGCACATGCTACCAACAAATGTCTGAGGAGGAAAGACGTGCCGTAGATAATCAATTTGCTGATTTTATGAATGCAGAGGATCATGACGAGGAACTTGATATTCCGGCATTTGATGCTGAAGAAGATGATGGCGACTTGCCCTTTCTACCAAATTTATCTGCTGTGGACTCCGATGCTGAAAGTGAGGTAGATATAGAAATCAATGAGGAGGTTTATGAAGAAGAAGAAACACCAACAAGCGAAAGTTATTTTATTGCGAAAGTCGGCACCCAATGGAGTAAAAATGCACCACCAACTTCCCGTATTCGTGCTCATAACTTGGTCAACTACACAAGGAGGAAACCAGGACCAGTAGGAACCACGTATTATCCCTTTACCATATTTCGCTCGCTCTTCACTGAAGACATGGCGTACATAATAATACACGAATCTAATCGCAAAGGTAGGGAAATAACAGATGCATATAATTTGGCAAATCCAACAAACAAAAAGGAATTTAAAACCATCACACTAAAGGAGTTTGATGCCTTCTTGGCTATACTCTGGACTTCTGGACTCAATAAATCAAATAATGAGCCTTCTGCACAGTTATGGGTCCCAACGCGTTGTCCAATATGTCCATAAAACAATGCCTTAGATTCGACAATGGAAATACGCGACAGCAGCGACTACTCAACAGCAAAACTGCGGCAATTGATAATATTTGGCAAATGTTACAGTCTAACTTAGCAGCAGCTTACACTCCGCATGATTCACTGACAGTTGATGAGCAGTTATTCCCATACAGAGGCCGAACCCGATTCACACAATATATTCCGTCGAAGCCAGCCAAGTATGGTATAAAGGTATGGTGGTTGTGTGACTCAAAATCATTCTATCCTGTCAAAGGAATGATTTATTCTGGTAAATTGCCTGACCAGGAGCGTGAAATAAATCAAGGGCAGAACGTTGTACTTGCTCTTGCGGATAAATATTTGGATTCTGGCCGCACAATTTATGCTGACAATTTCTTCAGTACATTGAACTTCGCGCGTATTCTGATGAGAAGGAAAACTGCATATGTTGGAACAGTACGCTCTAACAAAACATTTTTTCCACGGGAGTTACATAAAAATCGTACGCGGCCAATCAACAGCACATTGTTTGGGTTCAACGAAGGCGATATAGCACTATGCTCATATGTGCCCAGGAAGAATAAATCAGTAATTTTGCTATCTATACAACATTACACTTGCGATGTGAACATGGAAACTGAAAACTGATACTATGGACCAGATGCTTGGTACGTATACATGCAAGCGCTCAACAAAGCGCTGGCCGCTTGCCATGTTTTACAATATGCTCGACATCGCTGCATTAGCTGCATTCATAATATTCAACGAGATGAAGCCAGTGAAGAGAAGTGACAGACGTCGCTCATTCCGCCTTATGCTTACTAAGCAATTGGCATTACCCAACATTGAAGAACGTGCCCTGAATACTCGCATAACTGCATATCCAAGGATACGGAATGCAATGGAGGAATTTGATGTCAAGGTAAGAATTAAGAATTCTAAAGGTCAAAAGCAGAATGATTATATATATTTTTTCATTTTAGATAGTACCAAGACCAACAGAAGCAGCACCGTCGTTTGCGCTAAGGACAAACAGGCCATCATGTCGACTATGCCGTACAGAGTACGGTCGTCAACGCAAAACAAGGGCCTATTGCTGTTCCTGCAACAATGCAGTTTGTGCAGAGCATTCAAGATTAATGCATCGGTGCTTAACCTACACTCTAAATGAGGAACAACCATCGCAACAATAGTTTTTTTAAGTTTTATTCATTGTAAAACTAAATTTTCATAATAAAATTCATAAAAATTAATTATGTTAGTATAAAAAAAAAATAAATATTTTAATTTATTTATCAACACTTTAATAAACAATAATAAAATAACAAAAAAATTTTAAAATGTCTTTTTCATAGAAAATGTCATATCAACAAAAATAGGTCCCTACGGACCTTGTCATGCGTATAAGGATACCAGAAGTGTTGTAGAGCGTTGAAAAATAAAAATTTGTATAGCGAACAAATATACCAAAAAACAGAAAATTAATTGTATACAAAAAGTGGGCGTAAAAGTAGGCGTGGCCGGTACGAAGCATAAAACGACCTTTCCTGGAGAACAGAGATCGTGCTTACTAAATTTCAGAGAAATCCGTTGAAAAATAAAAATTTGTATAGCGAACAAATATACCAAAAAACAGAAAAAGAATTGTATACAAAAAGTGGGCGTAAAAGTAGGCGTGGCCGGTACGAAGCATAAAACGACCTTTTCTGGAGTACGGAGTCGTGTGTACCAAATTTCAGAGAAATCGGTTGAAAAATAAAAATTTGTATAGCGGTCAGACAAACAGAAAATGAATTTTATATATATAGATTAATTAATCAAAATTTATACAAAAAACTAAGAAAAAATATTTAAACACCCTACAATAACCAAGAAGTTATTATGAAAATAAGTTACTATATAAGTGTAATATAATATAATATATAATATAATATATGATATAATATATAATATAATATAATTAATATAATATAATGTAATATAATATAATATAACATAATATAATATAATATAATTTAATATAATATAATATATCATATATAATACTAGCAGATTACAGCCCTCGATATTCGAGTGCAAATTCTAGGAAATTGTATTTTTTCATTAAATAAAGACCCTAAAGGTATGCTAATCAATTATAGCCAATTCACAAATCAATACAAAAAACAAAATCATTTTTATTACAAACACATTAACAAATTTAATAAAAACATACATACGCTATAAGCAAATCGGCTACGAAAAGACACACTTTTAGTTAACTTTTATGAACTAACTACAATTTAATGCAGAACTTCCCCAAAAATAGAAGCATGCATATTGTGTGCTTTCCCGAAATAGAAGTTTGCATATTTGTTGACATTTGTTTAGTGACTTTTTCACTTTTTTTGTCATTTTATATTTAATTTTCGTTTCTTTATTACAATAATCAGTGTTCGTGCGTGCAGTTAGAAATATTTTTAAAATGTTTTAAATGTTAATTATTAAAACTAAAATGAGTGGTACAAATAAAAGAAATGTAATGCTTTGTACATGTTAATATGATGAAGTCATTGTTAAAAGGATGCCTGCCAAAAACATTAACAGAGGTCATTTCTATGAATATCTGTTTAGAAATTAATATGGAAAGAATCTATGGCAAGAAGAGACTAAGGGTATTCAAAGTTTTCTTCAAGCTTTAACGGATAACCTTTATATTAACAAGTAAGAGTGTTAAATTCGGCTGTGCCGAATGTTTTGATACCCTCCACCTGAGTCTTAAACTGTATATTCAGTGAATATTATTCACCCAATGTCGAGTACGGCTACAACTTTTAAACTTTGCCGATACTGAAACATTAATTCCGAATACCAAAATTCAAATGATTCTTGGTTAAAAATTATTATTATTAAGAATAAGCTAATTTTAAAATATTTTTATCTGAATTATTTTTTATTTTTATCTGCATTACATATACAAAAAAAAAATACATAATATACATGTAAGAAACTAAATATAGAAATCTAAACTTTTAATATTTAATTCTTAATTTTTAACTTTTAATTTTTAATTTTTAATATATAATTTTTAATTTTGAAATTTGAATTTTTAATTTTTAAGTTTTCATTTTTAATTTCTTATTTTTAATTTAAATTTTTAAGCTTTTATTATTAATTTTTAATTTTTCGTTATTCATTTTTCATCTTTCATTACTCATTTTTCAATCTTAATTTTTCATGTTCAATTTTTCAATTTTCATTTTCCACTTTCCTTATTCCATTTTTCATATTTCATTTTCCATTTTCAATTTTTCATTTTTTAATTTTTCATCTTTCATTTTTTAATTTTTATTCATTTTCCACTTTCCATTTTTAATTTTTCAATTTTCATTTGCCATTTTTCATTTTTAATTTTTCAATTTCCATTTGGCATTTTTCAATTTTCGTTTTCCATTTTTCATTTTTCAATTTTCATTTTTAAATTTTCATTTTCCATTTTTAATTTTTCAATTTTCATTGTCGATTTTCCATTTTTCATTTTTAATTTTCATTTTCCATTTTTCATTTTTTATATTTCATTTTCCTTTTTTAATTTTTAATTCTTAACTTTTCATTTTTCAATTTTCATGTTTCAATTTTCATTTTCCATTGGCCATTTTTAATTTTTCAATTTTCATTTTCCATTTTTATTTTTATATTTTCATTTTCCATTTTCTATTTTTCATTTTCCATTTTCTATTTTTCAATTCTCATTTTCCATTTTTCAATTTTCATTTTCCATTATCCATTTTTCAATTTTCATTTTCCATTTAACATTTTTTATTTTTCATATTTCAATTTTCATTTTCCATTTTCAATTTTTCAATTTCCATTTTCCATTTTTCATTATCCATTTTGCGTTTTTACTTTTTCAATTTTCATTTTTCATTCTCAATTTTTCATTTTCCATTTTTAATTTTTCAATTTTCAATTTCCATTTTTCATTTTCCATTTTTCAATTTTCATTTCCCTTTTTGCCGTTGCCATTTTCCATTTTGCGTTTTTCATTTTTTAATATTCATTTTTCAATTTTGATTTTCCATTTTTCATTTTTAATTTTTCAATTTCCATTTTCCATTAGTCATTTTTCATTCTTCAATTTTCGTTTTCCATTTTTCATTTTTCATTTCCCATTTTTGCGCTGCCATTTTCCATTTTGCGTTTTCCATTTTTCATTTTTTAACATTCATTTTTCAATTTTGATTTTCCATTTTTCATTTTTAATTTTTCAATTTCCATTTTCCATTAGTCATTTTTCATTCTTCAATTTTCATTTTCCATTTTTCAATTTTCATTTTCCATTTTTCATTTTTCATTTCCATTTTCCATTTTGCAATTTTCATTTTCCATTTTTCATATTCCATTTTTCATATTTCAGTTTTCGTTTTCCATTTTCCACTTTCCATTTTTCAATTTTCATTTTCCATTTTCTATTTTTCAATTTTCATTTTCCATTTTTCATTTTCCATTTTGCAATTTCATTTTCCATTTTTCATTTTGCATTTTTCAATTTTCTTTTTTCATTTTCCATTTTTCATTTTCCATTCTCTATTTTTCATTTTCTATTTTAGATTTTTCATTTTCCATTTTCCGCTTTTCATATTCCATTCTGCATTTTCCATTTTTCAATTTTCTTTTTTCATTTTCCATTTTTTATTTTTCATTTTCTATTCTCTATTTTTCATATTCCATTTTTCATTTTTATTTTTCATTCTCCATTTTCCATTTTCATTTTCCATTGGAAAATTTCCATTTTTCGTTTTCATTTTTTCTTTCATATTGGCGATTTTTTTATTATAACGTGATAACGATAAAAAAACAAGTAAGAAAATTATAGTCGGTCTAGACCGACTATACGGTACCCTATACCATGCGTTTATAAACCCTATCTCTTAGGCCCAACTAACTGGACATAGAAAATAAGCAAAAACCAAATTTGAGTGGGATTTTTATTAATTTTTTTGGCTGCAGATATAAAAAAGTTCATATCGGATGCTATATCTATAAAGGGGCTAGGTCCAAAAATGGACCGATCCTGATCATGTTTGGTAAAGTCTCTTGTATTTTTCAAAAATATGTACAAACAAAATTTGAGAAGAATCAGTGCAATATTTTTGTTTTTTAATAGATTTAACTGAAGATCGGGAAGCAGCTCTATATGGGGTCAAAGGGATAATTTTTGGACTACTCATTAGTGGATGTAATGAACGCATACAAACCCAATTTGCGTAAGATCTATATGACAATTTGGATCTTATGGCAATTTATGTCGATTTCATATGGGTAATTTGTATGGGGGCTAGGTCTGAACATGGACCGATTCTCACCAATTTCAATAGCGTTCATCCCATGGCCGATAAAAGCTTATATGCCAAATTTCATCAAAATATATTCATATTTGCGACCTGCAGTTTGATTACAAGCTTTACATGGACACACAGACGGACGGACGGACGGACGGACGGACATTGTTAAATCAACTCAGAAAGTGATTCTGATTCGATCGGTATAATTAAAGATGGGTTTAGGTCAAATATTTTTGGGTGTTACAAACAGCAGCACAAAGTCATTATACCCAAACCACATAGTGGTATAGGGTATAAAAATATGTGGCAATACTACTAACATGAGCTATGTTATTGTGTTCTTGGTATTGTTAATATATCTGTGGTCACAAGCAATAACCGCCTAACTCGAAAATCATGATTTTGAGAAAAATAGCTTTTTATATAAATGTGATGGGCTTCATTACGACTTAGGTCAGAATATTTGTATTAATATCTTTTTAAAAAGCAGTGTTAGAGAAATGGGGATTTCACGTAAATATAAAGATTTTTTAGTAGAATATGATAGCATACATAACCGAAATCGGCGAAAATCATTCTTTCGAGAAAAATAACTGTTTATATAAATGTAATGGGGCTTTATTAAGACTTTGGTCAGTATGTTTTCATTAATAACTTTTTAAATAACAGCGGTAGAAAAATGGGGATTTCACGTAAATATAAAGCATTGTTAGTAGAATATGATATCAAACATAACTTAAATCGTTCTTAAGTCGACTTAGGCGGTTAACGCTTGTGACCATAGATATATGCATATTATTTTTCTGGCATTTTTTTATGTTGTTTAATTATTATGTTCAACCACTAAACTGTTACAACAAACACACTGGTTTTTATGTTTTTTTTTTTTTTTTTTAGAGATATCTACATATTTTTGCTCGTATCTAATCACAATGATGCCCGATGTGGCCCATTTTCAATATCAACCTGCTGGGAATTATGACAAATGATATTTTTGCAACCTTATTCAGTTAGATGGCTTTTTTTTGTGAATGAGCGTGATTTCAACAGACAGACGGACATCGCTATATCGACTCGAGCTGTGATAAGGATCAAGAATATATATACTTTATGGGGTCGGAAATTAGTTTTTCGATGCGTTACAAACGGAATGACAAACCTATATATACCCTCTGCCAGTGACGTGTGGAGGGTATAAAAACATATTAATAATATAGGACATAATATAGGACAATTATATTTTAAACAGATGACTGTCGATCGCTTGGCTCTAATGAGGTGGAAAAGGACATAAGAGTTTTTAAAAACGGCATATACATATGTACATACATGCTGAAAGCGTTAAAAAGAAAAAAAGAAAATTGTTAAATTCGGATATGCCGAACCTCTAATACCCTCCACCTGAGTTTTACGTTTTATAAATATCTACATATTTCACTATTTATTTATAACAAATGTAAACAAAATATTTGAAAAAGTAAACATTTTGATAAACTTAATACTAAATTTTGTATTTTTACATTTAAATTTCTTTTGGGATTCTACTTTTGACTAAAGTAAAGAGTATTATAAGCAAACTAATAGAAAGCAAACTACTATTTGATTTTAATTAAGTCAGCTTATAGCCAACTATAATATATAAAATTTAATTAGTTTGTAGCTAACTATAAATTAGGTAACTTTAAGTTACTTGAAAAGTCATGCAGACTCGGACAATTGACATTGCAATGTTAAAATAGTCAGTTTGCTTCATTGAAAGTAATCCAAGTATCAACCAGCACTAGTTGCGTAATAGTTAGATATAAGTGCATTAAAAGTTAGTTGAGTTGCCGGCAGGGTAGCATTGTATAATTTTATGTATGTGTTAGTAGCAACTTTAAATGCAATTTACTCAAAATAAAGGAAAAAAATTTAAAATCTGTAAATCTGCAAAATGGCTAAAAATAAATACCTTTCAAATAATATACGTTTGTTCAAAATCGAGATAAAACGGTAGAACAAAACATCGATCACAAGAAATCGCCTAGCCTATTAATATTATCTATATATATAAAATTCATTTTCTGTTTGTTTGTTTGTTTGATCGCTATAGAAATTTGTAGTTTTCAACGGATTTCTCTGAAATTTGGTACACACGATCTCCGTATCTGAGGAAAGGTCGTCATATGTTTCCTACCCGCCACGCCTACTTTTACGCCCACTTTTTATATACAATTCATTTTCTGTTTTTTGGTATATTTTTTCGCAATACAAATTTTTATTTGTCGACAGATTTCTCTGAAATTTGGTACACACGATCTCTGTGCTCCAGGTAAGGTCAGTATATGCTTATTATCAGCCACGCCTACTTTTACGCCCACTTTTAATATACAATTCATTTTCTGTTTTTTTTTATATATGTTCCCCACACAAATTTTAACTTTTCAACGGATTTCTCTGAAATTTGGTACACACGATATATACCCCAAAGACTGTCTTACCGGCTGTGCCTATTTTTACGCCCACATTTTTTTAAATTTTTTACGGGTTTCACTCGAATTTACTGCACATTATTCTCATATCCCAGGCAAGGTCATATATATTTTTATCGGCCACGCCCACTTTTTTTAAATTTCTATATACGTTTTTAGTGTTTGTTAATATATTTTAATTTTTCAATGGAGCTCCCTAAAACTTAGTGCACATATCTCTTAACTTACTACTCTTGAGTTTACACCATTATGAAACAAATATTGTAAATCAACCTATTACAAATATTCCCCTCTTGCCTTTTTTATTATATGAGTTGTAACACCCCAAAATTAGTGCAGATTTATTTCTTGGGTGAATATTGTAGGATTACTCCTATGAGGTTAATTCGTACAAATATTTCCATCTCGTCTTTTTAACTACATTGGAAGACAAAAATGGTGGAAAAAGAACTATTTTCAATTGTGACTTGCACATGAAAACGTAGCATATAGGCCGTACTACCTCAAATGCGAAAAGGCTTAAACTAAACAGAACTCTAGAGAACCCGATCAGATCCAATCTCGAATCGAGTCTCAATGAGTTAGACAATCTAGTCGAGAAATGCTGAAACATCTGAGCAAACTCAATAACGTCTTGAAGCCCAAAAATCAAGACAAGCTTTATTAAGAGAAGCGGAAATGCCTGAATCAACTCAAGTGTGTCTAGAAATCCAGCGGACAATCTCTTACGTTAGCAGGTATTAACTTAGAATCGCCATGTTTTTCTCAAAGACAATTATATGTCGCCTGGTCCAGAGTTGGGAGCCACCACAATCTTTTCATATATGCACCAGAAGGAAAAACCAGAAATGTTGTATATCCCAAGGCTCTAGAATAACTAAAACTTTTCGACATCATACACTCAAGATAATCCATGCATAAACAAAGTTAGTTGTAATGGTAAGCAGGCGCTGAGTACTTAGTCTCCAATGAACAAATTCCCAAAAAAAAAAAAAAATAAACTTATTCCACAAATAAATTTGGGAATAACTTCATGAT
Source organism: Cordilura impudica (assembly GCA_963682025.1). Taxonomy (NCBI): domain Eukaryota; kingdom Metazoa; phylum Arthropoda; class Insecta; order Diptera; family Scathophagidae; genus Cordilura; species Cordilura impudica. The sequence goes on along the minus strand of OY821520.1, from coordinate 197,743,067 downwards.
AAACAAATTCCCAAAATTTGTTAAAAAAAAAAGGTCCCCAAAAGAAATGAATAAATTCCCCATACTGCTCTCAATATCTGTCCTGCAGTAAACGTACTTAAAATCTGTATTCTTTTCATCAGCATCATTTCGGTGCGCGAACGCGACGCGACGCGCTCTCGGAACACAGCTTAGCTAAAATATCGGAATGATCTGAAAAATATAATTTGGCAATTAAAATAAGTGGACAACAGCTACGCGGCAGCATTGGTGTGGCTGCCAAACGCGCGGGAGCAGCGCGCGGACGCGTACACGACGCGCTCGCGAACACAGCTCAGTTAAAATATAGCGTTGATGTGAAAAATATATTTTGGCGATTAAAATAAGTTGACGACAACTGCGCGGCAGTGGCGTGCACAGAACACAGCCCATATATCGGAATATTCTGAAAAATATATTTTGGCGATTAAAATAAGTTGACAACTGCGTTGTAGCTGCCAAACACGCGGATGCGGACGCGACTCGCTCGCGGAACACATCCCAGTGCAAAGTCTTATGATAAATTTTTTCTACGTATGTGCAATAATTGCTATACACATACTATAAGCAGTTGCTTAAAGCAACCTTGCGGCGCAATTTTAAACATCGCATTCATTTTCCATTTTTGAAACATCTATAAATTTGACGTCTCTGCTCAATGATGATCACTTATTGAATGAAGTTATTAAATTTTTAAAAGTTCTGTTTCCTTTAATTTGCAAACGATTCCTTTATATATAATGTTTACAAAATAAATAAACTTAAAAAAAAAGTTTAAAAAGATTAAAAATTCAAATAATTTTAAATTGAAATAAAAAACAAGTAAGAAAATTATAGTCGGTCTAGACCGACTATACGATACCCTATACCATACATTTAGAAACCCTATCTCTTAGGCCCAACTAACTAGACATTGAAAATAAGCAAAAACCAAATTTGAGTGGGATTTTTATTAATTTTTTTGGGTGCAGATATGAAAAAGTTCATATCGGATGCTATATCTATAAATGGACTAGGTCCAAAAATGGACCGATTCTGATCATGTTTGGTAAAGTCTCTTGTATTTTGCAAAAATATGTACAAACAAAATTTGAGAAGAATCAGTGCAATATTTTTGTTTTTTAATAGATTTAAGTGAAGATCGGGAAGCAGCTCTATATGGGGTCAAAGGGATCATTTTTGGACTACTCATTAGTGGATGTAATGAACGCATACAAACCCAATTTGAGGAAGATCTATATGACAATTTGGATCTTATGGCAATTTATGTCGATTTCATATGGGTAATTTGTATGGGGGCTAGGTCTGAACATGGACCGATTCTCACCAATTTCAATAGCGTTCATCCCATGGCCGATAAAAGCTTATATACCAAATTTCATCAAAATATATTCATTTTTACGACCTGCAGTTTGATTACAAGCTTTACATGGACACACAGACGGACGGACGGACGGACATTGTTAAATCAACTCAGAAAGTGATTCTGATTCGATCGGTATAATTAAAGATGGGTCTAGGTCAAATATTTTTGGTTGTTACAAACAGCAGCACAAAGTCATTATACCCAAACCACATAGTGGTATAGGGTATAATGAATTTACTCCCCAAAAAACGTAAACATTGGCGAATTTTTTCAACATGAACAAATTCTCCAATCCCATACAAATTTTTGGAGAGAAAGTTCATCTTTTTGTGGAATTTGTTCATTGGGCACTAAGTACTCAGCGCCTGCTAAGCATAGTGAACCATTTTTCAACTCAAAGGCCTTTGAATCCCGGGCAAGACCGACTAGTAGATATATGGGGGATTTCATGTCAAGTGCACCAACGTTTGAAACCGATGTCTTCCGATCGGGATGAAATTTGCACCAAGGTTAGTCCTATTGGATAGTAGTTTAGACAGAATTTTTCAACAAGATCGGTCCAGATCTCTCTGAGTTAGAGGGGATCAAAATTTGACATTTTGGCCAAACAGGTGTTTTTTCTCATCAATGTAACTTATTACCCATTGTTCTTAGAAAATTTTCTCCCAAAGAGTTTAGATAGCTATTTCTTCAATATTTCGGAAAAAAATACTTAAAAAAAAAAAAAAAAATTTTTAGACTTTTTTTTTGCTAAATTAAAGCATTTTTTGCCTTTTTTTCCAAAAAGGGCATTTTTTTTTTTTTCACAAGAAAGCTTAGGATTTTTTCTTTAAGAGCTTTTTGGTCGCTTAGTGGGATGGGAGTGGGATATCTATCAAAATAAATGTTTTGTAACTCAAGACAACGGTTTTTCAATTTTTCACAAATGCACTATTTTGAATTTTTTCTTATTTGTTCTAAAACCTTACAAATAAAACTTATACTGAGAAACTAGACAAACTAAACTTTCCGAAGGTATATAACATACCTAACTAAAATTTTATACCCTCGATACTGTAATACCCAGAATATGTTAACCTCAGGAAAAAAATCGCTTTTTTTCTATAGAAATGTTGAAAAATTATTATTTTTTATTTATTTTTAATAATAATTAAATTAATGTATAATAATAATAATATTAAAAATAAAAAAGATAAATAATTTATTAAAATTTAATCTTAATTGCATTAGATCCATTTATATCATAACTATTTTTATACTTAATTTATTGTAGCTGATGAAGTATTTAAGTCTTGTAAATTTTTAAATACCCAGTCTTACATCCAGCTTTTTTGTCGCCTTTATTTACTGCGTTTTTTTGTCAATCCTTTCTTGGCGTTACTAGGTTCAGCTGTTGATTTCGCTGCTGGTTTATTTGTTGTCTTTGGAAAGAAATCGCATTGAATAGAGGCAGAAAACTTTTTCAAATTGAGTCTTCCATCGACAAGCGGTATAAAATCATGGTATGGAGCGGTGCCATCGATTGTTACCGCAGCATCGAATCTGCTCTTCAGTGTTTTCAATATTTCCTGATGATCCTATTTGCTTCTAAAAACTATTTTAGTTTCTTTACAATAATTCTTTGTCCAATGGAATAAAGCAGTCGCATCTAAGATGCGATCTTGATGAGAGCACTGGAGGCTATACTTCGCTGCATTTCTTTTAAGGTTTGCTCCAATACCATCACATGCTCCTTTACCATGAGCAGTAGGATGAAAATGCCACTTAGCTGGCATTCCAAAATCTTTTTCATGGGCCATAAGATTTGCCAAGCTACTTTTGTTTTTAAAATGTTGACGAGCTCCGTCCGAAACGTAGTATACCTTCTTTACTGTAAATTTAGATTTTAGAAATTTTAGTATACTCTTCTGGTACTCATAAACTGTAACGGTATCATGTTTTAAATCATCGGATATGATTGCCATATTTTTGTGTTCCAGTTTTTCATCTTTCATGTAGTAAATAACTACTGTGAATATAGTTGCTTGGTCGTTATTGAAGTAGAATGCTTGTATGGCATCCTGAAGAACATATTTATAGTTTTCTGCGAAATCATATGAAATAACGAATTCACCAGACTTCAAATGTATCTTCAAATCCTTGAAGAATGACCACTGCTCTCTGACTAAAAAGTCATGGTTTCTCAAGTTTGGCAATCCTGTACACATTTCTTCCACAAAATCATCCACATTAAAAATGATTGTTTTCAATGTGCATCTGTCAGTCTGAATCCAAGAATCAAATTTGACCTCCTCTATATATTCTCGATCTAAAGAGTTGATTAAATTTTCTTTGATGAATGTGGTTTTCGGGCAATTGGTACATTCACCTAAGTGGCAAGAAGTTGTTGCATTAGGACACATAGTCAATTTAAGGCAATCGCGGTAATCGTGTAAATCTTCTGCCGAATCATCTGTTCAACAGTTTAACATTTTCAACATCAGTTTAACATTTTCATGGTAAATTCAAACGCATACTGTGTGAGTTCCGCTGCTTTCTGCCAAAACGCAATGTTTTGGCCTCATTTGGGTTAATTTCGTGAAGCCAATTCTAACATCCTCGTGTTCAGATTGAAATGTTGCAAATAACTCTTTCAGGTTACAGATAACCATTCTCTTCTGTTATGTTATGAAGGTATGTTACATACCATCGGAAAGGTTAATTTGTCTAGTTTCACAGTATAAGTTTCATTTGTAAGGTTTTAGACACAAATCGGAAAAACTTCAAAATAGTGCATTTGTGTAAAATTGAAAAACCGTTGTCTTGAGTTACTAAACACTTATTTTAATAGATATCCCACTCCCATCCCACTATGCGACCAAAAAGCTCTTAAAGGAAAAATCCTAAGCTTTATTATGAAAAAAAAAAAAAATGCCCTTTTTGGAAAAAAAGGCAAAAAATGCTTTAATTTAGCAAAAAAAAAGTCTACAAATTTTTTTTTTTTTTAAGTATTTTTTTCCGAAATATTGAAGAAATAGCTATCTAAACTCTTTGGGAGAAAATTTTCTAAGAACAATGGGTAATAAGTTACATTGATGAGAAAAAACACCTGTTTGGCCAAAATGTCAAATTTTGATCCCCTCTAACTCAGAGAGATCTGGACCGATCTTGTTGAAAAATTGTGTCTAAACTACTATCCAATAGGACTAACCTTGGTGCAAATTTCATCCCGATCGGAAGACATCGGTTTCAAAAGTTGGTGCACTAGACATGAAATCCCCCATATATTTAATTACAAATAATATGTGAGTTTTTTCAAAGTTAATAAACGTAATATTTTTTAACAAACATATAACTAGTGCCTTTTGGCAATGTTTTGAGCTTTTTGCTTCGTAAAAGTTGGTATCGCTGATAAAAAGTACTCTGGAGCAATCGGTTACTTTAATGAACTGTTTTAGATAATAAAAATGCGAAGTATAATATTTACAGTATTATCGTATTAAATGCTCAAAAACATTTTTTTAATGTATTAAAAAAACATAATAAAATCCATATAAACAAAAATATGAAATTAACAACTTTAGATAATTAGGTTTGTGTTTAATACTATAATTATACATATATAAAAATAAATACTTCGTAAATATATTATTAATGTGCTGCAATTGGTTCAGTTGTTATATACAATCACGCAATGCAACAACTGTTTCGTCCACTGCTAGTTGGTGTTTTACATTTATTTTTGCTTTTAGAGCTGTTGCCTAAAGTATTAAAACACTGTGAAGTAGTCAGCGCGTAAGATTTTAGTGTTGATTTCACAGATGGAGGCAGTGGTAAAGAATCGATTGCGTAGACACTGGTGCGTCTGACAATTGAACGGCAGCATAATTCTTGTAACGATAACACTGAAATGAGAAGATTACAAAATATTAACGAATGTTTCTAGGTTTTTTACCAAGTTAAAATTATTATATTTGTCGATCCCAACAAAACCGAAAATGTGATTTTCAAATTATAATTATAAACAGATCCAAACTCTGGCAGCGAGACTGGTATTCAGTCTGTAAAAATTATAAAGGTGGTCGGTCTAGGCCGACTAGATGATACAATTAGTTCTGGAAAATGTACAGTGGCACAGAGAGTATACATACCCCATAGAGAAATGCCTTTTATATTTGTAATTGTAATTGTATGTATTTTACTAACAAAAATTACTTTTCATAGTTATTTCAAAAAATATAATAGAATTATTTTCAAAAAATTAAAGATATTCAATATTCTAAACGCAGAAAAGAATAACTACATACTTCATTTTTAAAGTTTATTAAAATAATATATAATAAGATATTAAGACCGTGTTTAATCTATTTTTCATGCTTGTCGTTTCTGCGGAAATTTTGCACCATTAATTAATAAGAGCATTTTCCAGGCCCTGCTTATTATTTGTAACGGGGTTTTTAATTCGGAGGTCTAATTCGTCCCATAAATTTTCTATGGTGTTTAGGTCAGGCGACTGAGGAGGTGAATTAAGCTGAGCACATATAACAACCACTCTCTTACAATGGCTGCAGTGTGCTTCGTGTCTTTGGCTTGTTGGAAGTACCAGTATTTACATATCTTTCACATTGATTTTTTAACATTGGACATAACTGGCCATTCAGCATGCATTCAAAAATCAACTCAAGTTTTTTTTTTCTTCTTAATGAGTGAAATTGAGTGACATTCCTCTTTGAGCATTAGTCATGTGTCATTGGATTATTCTTCAACTTAGTTGAAGTTCATTGGCACCGTTTGAATTCTTACAAATTTGTCACTTTGGTTTCAAGTGGAATTCAATTACTTTAAACAACACAATAATTTATTATTTCGAAATATGACTCTTTACTCAAGGTTCGTGTATATTTTGGAATGTGTTGAATGCAAGAAAAGAAATGCATAAACAAAATAAACAAAATAAAAGTAAACAAATAAATATGTGTGTAACATCACCACACCCTTACCCTTAAGATGAAATTTATGGGTTTTAAAATTTATGAATTTCATTTGCTAAATGTGTTTATATATGTTGTTTCTTTTGTTTGTTCAGATATACATACTTATTTTGTTTTTAAAAAGATTTGTTTTTGTTTTTTTTTGTTACTTTCTTAAAATTTGTGGTCATTTCAAATTTTGTTTTTGTTATATAATATCATAAAGGGTCCGCCATCTAATGTTTTTTTTTTTTCAACTAGTGCTTATTTCGTGAATGGTAACACTTAGTTCATGTCTGATTTGACAGATAATTAGTTTTATCCTTCCGCTGAACGAATATGGTTGTATATACGCTTGAACAACGCTGGGAAATATTGCGACATTACTTTGAAAATCATGGTAATGTTGCAGAATGTGTGCGAAAATTGCGTACGGATTTTGGAAGAAGAGAAGCACCGTCAGCTCCGTATGTTCGTTATCTTGTGAAAAAAGTGAAAGAAACTGGCATCCTCATCGATAAACCAAAGCGTGAAAAGCCAAAAACAGTGCGTACACCCGAGAATATTGCTGCTGTGGCAGAAAGTGTGCGTTAAGCGCCATCAACATCAGTTCTCCGTCGTTCTCAAGAATTGAACATTTCGGAGGTATCATTGAGACGAATTTTGCATAAAGACCTTGTTATGACGCCATACAAAGTCCAATTGGTTCAGGAGTTGAAGCCAATTGACCATCCAATGCGTTTTCGCTTCGCTAAGTGGGCCTGCGATCGACTTACCGATGCCGATTTGCCAAAAAAAAGTCATCTTTTCAGATGAAGCTCATTTTGATCTTGGCGGGTATGTAAACAAGCAAAATTGTCACATTTGGGGCACAGAAAACCCGCACGCATACATTAAAAAGCCGATACACCCAAAACGAGTCACAGTTTCGTGCGGATTTTGGTCCAGAGGCATAATTGGGCCATTTTTCTTCGAAAATGAGCAAGGAGTGGCCGTTACAGTCAATGGCGATCGTTATCGGGCCATGTTGAATGAATTTTTGTTCACAAAAATTGAAGAGGAGGATATTGGCAACATTTGGTTTCAACAAGACGGCGCTACGTGCCACACATCCGAAGCTACACTCTATGTTTTGCGCCCTGTTTTTGAAGATCGCATTATCAGCCGCAGAGCTGATGTCGTTTGGCCACCTCGGAGCTGCGATTTGACACCGTTGGACTATTATTTGTGGGGTGCCCTCAAAGATAAGTGTTACGCCAACAAGCCAGAGACAATTGACGCTTTAAAGGACAATATTCGTGAAGCCATTGGTGAAATACAGCTACACACAATCGATAATGTGCTTAAAAATTGGACCGATTGTAGGCTACTGCATGGCCAGCCGAGGCAGCCGTTTGAATAAAATTATTTTTCATTACTTACCGGAAGGGTTGTACTTTCAAATAAAAAAAGAAATTTGAGATAATATTCAGTAGTTTTTTTTTATTCAGTAGTTTTTTTTTTATAGCATTTTCAAAAAAAAAAAAAAAAAGTTATTTGGCGGACCCTTTATAATATGTAATAAGTAATTTCTATATTTAGTTATTAACAATATAAGTAGGTTTACTATGTGATTTTGTGTGTAGTGATTCACAATTTATACAATTTTACATTTTCATTTACGTTTTATAATTTTAGGGTTGATTATGATATGATTTCATGTTTCCTTTTACATCTAAAATTGAATTTTCATTTTCAGTATTTATAATTTCATATGGACCATGAGTAGGACAAGTATTTTTTCTCCTACTCTCATATTTTACTAACACTAAATCTCCTATTTTAAAGTTGCTAACATTAGTGTAACTATCATATTGTATTTTTCTTTTCTCTTTTGCTACTTTAATTAATTTTTTAGCTCTATCAATGCCGATGCTATACTAGCTTTGAACTCATTTGCATAATTTTCTAGATTATAAATTGGTTTGTTATCTGTAATTTTGTCTGTGGGTAATCTCGCTTATTTGCCAAATACTAACACCAAAGGTGTGTACCCTGTATCTACGTGTGGAGTTGTGTTATATGCAAATTGTGTAGTATTGAATCCAACAATCCCATTCCTCATTTTATGTGAAGTTCAATAAGTATTGGTTTAGAACTCTATGATTTCTTCCTAAAGAACCTATTGTTTGATGGTGATAGGGAGTGGAAAATTTCTGTTCTATTTTTGTAACATATCGCATATTTCCTTTAATAATTGGTTAGCAAATTCTGTACCTCTGTCAGATTTCAAGATTTTAAAAGTGCCATATTTAAGTATGCATTGTTCTACCAAAACTTGAGCAATGCTCATAGCTTCCTTTGTTTTCACAGGATAGGCTATGACATATTTGCTTAAATCGCATTGTAGCGTGTGAATATACCTATAATTATTGGATAACCTAAGTGGACCTATCGTATCGATAGAAATTATTTCAAAAGTATTGTCTAGCGTGTCAGTGATTCGCATTCTTTCTTTTATCTTCCTATTTTGCTTAGGTTTTAAGCATGAATCACAATTATTAATGTATTTCTTAACCATCTTGTTCATAAGTATGCTTCCATATGTATCTTTGTTTTAATCTTAATATGGTTTTTCTGATTCCTTGATGTCCTCCAATTGGACTATCATGATATTCTTTAATTAAATTTAATTGCATGTCTTTATCTACTATTCTTCGCAACGGCTTATATAAAATAATATTCAAATAAAGATTTTTTTAATCTTTTCAACATTTTATTATAAGTAGACGTGTAGGTTTCCTTATACATTTTCATTGACACGTGTTCAAATATTTCATTATCTACTGACAATGCGAAATCTCGGACCCGATTTTGATTCATGTAAGTAATTAATTTCTCCATAGTCATGTCTAGACATATAGGATTATCGTTAAAATCTATGATAAAATCATCTTTATCTTTATTAATTTGACCGAATTTAAACTTCATAGAAAACATCATTTTGTGCAAATTGTTGACATCTGAAATGGACGTACATTCCCATATATGAATATCTTTGGTACTGTCACTATTTTCAGGAATTAAATTTTGCCTTGCTTGCATACTTCTTGTGATGGGTAGTAATTTCTTTTCATTACATGTGGGAATCATTGTTTTTAAAATATCAGAATTAATTTGAATTCTCGATAAGGCATCTATCTGCATTAGTGTTCATGCTGCCTTTTTTGTAAACTATATCGAAATCGTAATCACATAAATCCAATCTAATTCTTGTTAGTTTAGAAGATGTGTTTTTATGTGTAAACAGCGAAACGAGTGGTCTATGATCTGTTACTACTGTAAATTTTCTACCGCAAAGGTATGGTCGGAAAAAATTTATGGACCAATGAATAGCTAGTAGTTCTTTTTCATTACGGATTTGTTTAAATCGTGTTTTTGAAGAGATTTACTTGCGTATGGTATTGGTAAATCGTTACCATTGTTATCTTGCGAATTTACACCTCCTAATGCATAGTTTGATGCATCAGTGGTAAGCAAAATGTTTTTGAAAAATCTGGATATTGCAAAACAGGTGGGTTAGTTAACTTCAATTTTAGAGTTTCAAATGATTTTTGGCATCCGTCAGACCAGACGAATATTTGACCGTTCTTTAACAGATTATTCAAACATTTAGTTAAATCTGCAAAATGAGGTATAAATCTTCCATAGTAATTACAAAATGCCAAAAATCGTCGAACTTCATCCGCATCTTTTGGTACGGGATAATTTCCAATTGCCTTATGTTTTGCATGATCGGTTTTTATGCCGTCTTTGGTTAATAATTGTCCTAAATAAACGACTTCAGATTTTAAAAATACACATTTACCTGCGTTTAGTTTTAGATTATATTTTCTTAATCTTTCAAAAACATTAATTAGCTATTCATTATGATGCTTTAAACTACATCCAAAAATAATGATGTCATCTACGTAAAGAAAAGCTTTGCTATCTAAACCTGAAAGCGCGATAGTTAACATTCGCTGGAAACTATTCGATGACATTTTCGATGCAAAAGGTAATCTTTTAAATTGATAGTGGCCATTATGGTGTCCCAAAAAAAAAAATTATTTTTCGATTTTCTGGGCACCCATGCCCTTTTTGAAAGCTTATAGGGTAAAGTATTTTTGTGATTTTTTTCAGATTTTTTGGAAGAGGTTTAGAGGTCGCTAAAGTCGAATTTTACCCAAAAATCAGGATTCCCGGACATTTTTGAGTTTTACTTATTACTTGACCCATAACCACGATTTTCTTTGTTACAAAATCAATATTTTAAAAAGAAGAATGTTCAAGCTTTACTTTTCTGTATAGAAATCGTAAGTTTCGGTAATTTTTTTTGCTCATTTGGGTCCCCTTAATGATATTTTTTCGTAAATTTTGCATAAATTTTTAAAGTAATGCTTTGTAACTTTTAAAATTTCTATCAAAGTTAAAAAAAACTAATGACGCAGTTTAAAATATGGATAAAGACTGAGTCATTTAAAAAAATATTGAATTTGCTCTTACCGTTCCAAAGTTATACCCTTTTTACGCTTTGTACCCATTTTGTGAAATTAAAAATATTCTAAGGTGTTTTTGCCAGTTATGCATCGGATTTGTTTTAATGTTAGTTTTTATTTTTTCTTATCAAATATTAAATATGGGTGGTTCTGTTGCAATGAGAGTCAATATGGTTGATTTTGAAATTTTTTGCAACTCCCCCCAAACTCTAGGCAGCTTACTTCTCATACCAAAATAAATTAAAAAAATATTTTTTTTTTTTGCTTTGCAATTATTTATTAGAGCTTTTGCGATGTAGTCCTATGCCCTGCAATAAATTCTGAAAGTCTGTTTCAGAAGTTGTTACATTTATATAAGAATGAGCCTCAAATAAGCAACAGCTTTGTGCAGCTCCGGACTGAACTGGAATTAGTTGCCGCAAAGCCGCACTTGTAGTGAATTCCTGCTCAGGGCTTGGACACAGCAGACCAAAAGCTGCATGCTCAAAGAGTTCAGGATATTTTCATCACCAAAATCTCTCAATTGGGTGGAGTTCCGGAAAAGTTGGTGTATTTGCTTTTTTGAAAACGAAATTGATATTGATTGTATTTTACCACTCTATTATGTCTCTGGCATAGTGACTGGTCGCTAAATCTGGCTAAAATAGCACAGAACCATTGTGTTATTGAATAAAATCCTTCAGAGACCCCTTTTCGATATAAGTTTTTGAGTTTATTTACCCTTTTACGACCACTACCTTGCTTTGTATGCCGCAGCTACAAATTGCCTGCCAAATCATATACTTTTTGGAAAATTTACTTATTTTTTGCGAATATCTTGCCTTGACACCTTCTCTTTTACAAGCGGTATAAAATTCAAGTCCAGGTAACTGATTGCAGTAAGTTTCATCACTATACAATCGTATTTTGTAATAAATTGAGTACAAAGTTATCTTTCTGGCTCGTCTTTTGGCAATCTTATGCTTATCGACCGATATATCTGACTCTCTCGTCTCTCTGTATGTGTACAGATTATAATAATATTTATGGTCATAAGACTTCGATGTTCCTTTTTTGCCATATCTCGAACCAGGGTTGTATAGTCGTCAACAAAGATTTCCAACTCCAGCTCCGACTCAAGCGCTACAAAATTTTTAAAGTCTCCGACTCCGATGCTAAATGTATATGGACGTATTTATAAAAACAGTGATAATTATGCTGTGGGTAATTGATGCAAGTAAATCAATATAACATTATATTTTTGAAATATTTAATTTATTTTTTCTAATTCTTTTAATAATAAACAAGAACTATACCATCGGAAACTGAAAATAACAAAACTTCAAATGAAATAAAAAAACTTTAAATGTTAAATCTTTGATACACTTTTATATTATTTAATTAAAGTACTACATGGAGTGAAAACTCTGCGGCCTAACAATGAAAAACCAGTTTTTTTGGATTTGAAATCAATTTTATTCTTCGAAGTAATCTCTGTTAAGTGAAATGCGCTTGATACCCTTGAAAAAATACGATTTGTCAATCTGTTCAAAATAGACTTCCGTCTCTGATACGACTTCTTCATTTGTGGAATATATCTTTCCCTGGAACCATCTTTTCAAATTTGGGAACAAAATAATAATCGCTGGGGGACAGATCTGTAGAATACGGGGGGTGGGGAAGCAATTTGAAATATAAAGACTTCAATTTTTCTAAAGCCAAAGCAGATGAATGCGCCGATGCATTGTCATGTTGGTACAAGATTTTTTTCTAATTTAAGTGGGGTCGTTTTTCTTAATTTCTTCATCCAATCTGTTCAATAACCCAACATAGTACTTGGCAGTTATTGTTTTTCCTTTCTTCTAGTAATCGTATAGGCCATTACTTTCCAGCCGATTGTTGAGTCTTTGGCCAATTTGGTCGGATTTCGCACGCTAATAACCACTCCGCAGACTGTCTATTGGACTTTGGTGTATAACAATGAGTCCACGTCTCATTCATTGTTATAAATCGACGTAAAAATTCAGTTAAATTTTCTTCAAACATCTTCAAAGAATACTTTGAATCATGAACACGTTTCAGTTTTTGTGCAGCTGTTAAAAATCGCGGCACCCATTGAGCAGAAAACTTTTTCATATTTAAATGATAATGTAATATATGCCGAACTCACTCTGTTGATATCTTTATGATGTCAGCAATCTCACTCACTTTAATCTTTCGATCATCCAATACAACTCGATGTACTATTCCAACGTTTTCTTCGGTAACTGCCTCATGTGGACGACCAGGTCGATTTGCAGCATTTGTGCTCGTACGACCACGTTTAAATTCGGAATACCATCTTTTAACCATTGAATATGACGGCGAAGATTCACCATAATGTTTATCAACCCATTCTTTGCATTGGACAGTATTTTTTCCCACCAAAAAACAATGTTAAATCAAAACAAAAAACTCTTTGCAATCCATTTTTTTTCTCAAACTTTAAAAGCAGCATATTTTTTATATCGGTAACTTTTTTTAATTAATGAAATGTCATGAAAATTTGACACAATTGTTCTAGCAGTTGGCACTACTGAATAAGCAAAAAAATTGACACTTGTCACGCCATCTCTATGTGAGGCCACGTACTTTTCACTCCATGTAGTACTTCAATGAACTTACTCTCATAAAATAAATTAAAATCTATTTATTTATAGTGATCTGTAAAATATTACGTCGCCTATTTCAAAGAATTTTTATTTCGGCAAATATTTGAATTTATTATTTTCAATTTTTACAGATATAAAAATAAAAAATCTTATTTTCGATCTCTATTGTGGAAACCCTTGTCAAGCAACCGAACACAACCATGCTTAGTTATGAACAACTGTTTGGAGTATTGTAAAAGTATATCTCGATCAGTGTAAATGGTTTTTGTAATCAAATTAATAAAAAAATTCATTAACGTATCATTAAACTCTTAAATAATATATTGTGTTTTATTATCCAGCAATCGTTATTTGACAGGTTGTTATAGTGACGACGAGATTGGGATCTTTTTTTTTTAAACACAATTGGGAAGAAAAATATTATTTGTGAAAAGTTTGCTGAAAGGTGTGTAAAATAAAAAGCGTGAACAATCAAGATAACACGGAGTGGGGCAGATCTCAATGGAGCTTTAAGTTTGGGACTATTAAAGGATTATGATAATGGGAAGGAAAGAAGTTTATACTTCGACCTGGAAAAATGTGTATATATTAGTATCCGTTTACATATAGATGGATAAGTATTATGTTCATACTTATATAGTTGCAAATCTTTTCCAATATCTGACAAATGAAGAAGGCGAATATGATTATTTGACAAAGGTCAGAGGTTACGGGCTAGAAAGAAAGAAAGAATGTATAAATATATATACGTAGGGGGAAACGTTTGTGATCTGACAAATGTCAGGGGCTGGTCGTTAAACGCAAGCCAATATTAAACAATCTGACAAATGTCGAATGCTGTATGCCGATGTATCTGTTTTAATCTGACATGTGTCAGGGGCCGAGCGTAGAACGCAACCCAACATTTAAAAATCTGTCAAATGTGTGAATGTATATTTGATTTTTGTTTTTACATTTCAGGTGCGTGTTAAATCAAAAAGAATATTATGACTGATACTATAAAGCCGTTTTTGTGTGACTAAATTGAAAAATCATTGGTGCGTACCGAGTGGGAAAGATGGCTTCGGTCTTTTCAGATTTATGTGGACGCAGAAGAGATGACCTCTGTCGTTCGGAAACGAAATAAACTACTCCACTTTGGAGGGCAGCAACTGCAAGCTTTAGCCGATTCTTTGCCGGTGGTGGTGGTTCCATATGACACAGTGAAGAATAATGATGTGTATACAGTTCTAGTCGATAAACAGAGTGAATAATTAAGGCCAAAAAGAAATTCTGCGTTTGAAAAACACTTTTTTCGTAACATTAATCTCTTAGTTTTTGAGATGTCAGTTAAACTTAGTTTAGTTAAACCGAGAATTAATTTTTTCAGACATGTCCAAATTCATAAAGGAAGTGATGAATAAATTCTGGGTTTAACAAAACTAAGTTTAACTGATATCTTAAAAACTGGGTCTTAGAGATCGAAAGTTTTAACAAGTTTGTTTTATGATTGCGTCAACAAATAGTCAAGTGCTCATTTGGTAACACAAATGCCGAGATTGAGGAGATATGCTTAAAGGTTAAGATTATCGATGTACGGGCACCGGTAGAGCTTAAACGCAAATTGTTAGAAAAAGAACACAGCCTTGATGAGATTTTGGATGCATGTCGCGTCGATAAACAAATTAGTAAGCAGGCACAATCAATGATGTCCAAACCGGATGCAGAGATTATCAGTAAAATCGATAGATAGAAATGGCGGTCAAGATTTAATAGCGTCGAGTGTAACAGATGTGTTCGTAATGACCATGCTGAAAATTCAATAAGCTGTCCTGCACGAAACATGAAATGTAATAAATGTTCCCGTGTTGTCCATTTCGCACGCAAGTGCAGAACGAATATTAAACGATAAATTGCACAAAGGTATAATTCAGATGCGGAGCGTCGGCGCACTATAATAAAAGCTGTTGATGATGAAATACCTGAGGTTGTCTGTAAAAAAGTCAGCAGTATCTGTTTTAATATAACAAGTGATGATGAGACCGAAGAAAATGTAATGTGTCAAATAGCGGGTAACACAATTTCAATGATTATAGGCTCGGAATCGCCTGTTAACCTTTTGAGCTACACAGATTGGCAATGCCTGCAGGGAGACAACGCGATGCTATTTAGCACTCGTTCGAAATCTATGAATCAATTTCGAGCATACGCTTCTGAAAAATTTCTTACTGCCATACCTAAACAAGAGCGGAAAGCTGAACGTTTTCTACCGCCTAGCGTTAACGCTGAAATGCCATACCTAAACAAGAGCGGCAACGCAACGTCAAATCGATAAAAACAGGGTTATCAAAAAAGAAAAAAAATAACCACCCTGATTAAATTAAAAAAGAAAGATGAAACAAAAAAACATATACTACATATAATTTTAAAGATTTTACTTATCTCCATATTCTAATAACAAATATATTTTTTTCGCGCTTAATTTTTCTCCTGCTTTATTTATTTGTTTACATTTGTTGTTTTTGCAGCTAACTTCACTATTAAACGCGCTGCCAAAATCGGATTTTCCAAGTGCAAATTTTTGTCGCCGCGTTACCACCTCGTTATTTCGGGAAGCTACATACAAATTGTATGGGCATGAGAATTTTTGACAGCTAGAAAACGCTTGCCGCTCTTGTTTAGGTATGGCAGTTAGTGTAACACTGTGGAACAAATTCAGGTTAGCAAAAGTTAGGTCGATTCTGAGAGTGAGGGGTGAAAATAGAGGCTAAATTAGAAGACCCGTATCGCGGCGTTTGTTTATGTTAGTTCGAATTTTTTTTAATCGACCTTCAAACTTTGCAGTCAAATGCCGATTTTCAGCATATTGTTTATATGGTTTTTTGGCTATAACTCGTCGACTGATTGATATTTTTTCAATCTGTAAAAGCCAAATTATTGCTAGAGACCTGTGCAATGAAGCAAAATGTTGGAAAAATTATTTTTTTTTTTCATTCTTTTTGAAAATATTTTCCACAAAACTAAGTCTTTTTTGCTTTCTGTTTGATCTATAATATGCTTCTCAGTTTCTTCAATAAATTTTTTTTTGAAAAGAAAACAATCATAATACAAAACTTGCGTTTTCCAGCTTAATATTAATTTACTTCTCATTTGTTATGTACCAATTTTGTTCAGTGTTGGTTTTGAAGAAACATTGAAAAAGAAATTATAAAAATATGGAAAATATGTCAGAACTTGGTCAAAATCTTGACGACTCATTAGTTTCCGTATGTCGGGACCATTAACAACCCCTTCCAAATTTCTTGGGAAAATGTCTTTTAAGGGGTTGAATACTGCTGGTCTTTTTGCGATACATTTCAAAAAATTTTTAGCAATGCCAAGTTTAATGTGGAGCAACGGCAACAAAATTTTCATTTCGGGAACAAGACTTTCTTGTAGCCTATTGTCTTTAGGCCATTTCCGTCCAATGCGACCATTCTAGTTATGCTGTATGTGCTGGTTTCTTCTTTTAATACCTTCTCCGTGAATCCCAATCGCACAAATAACACGGATATTTTGGACGGCCAGAAGCTGTTAAGCCTGTAATCAATGAAACTATTTTGAGGTCGCAGCAAATGCGCCACTGGTGTTCGTTATATTTGACTACTTCCAGAATGTATTTCAAATTATCGAAATTTTCACTAGTGTCAGTGCTATACGCAATCGGAACAGAAGCCATTCTATTTGTCTTGTGCAAAAGCACAACTTTTAAGCTGATTAGTGAACTGTCGATGAATGTCATCTTTTTTATAGGTTAACCATATCGTCCCATTGACTTTTCAATATCGTTGCAATAAGCGAAATTTTTTGCATCATTCAAATTGAAGACTTTTCTAACTCTTTGTGGCGTTTTCGAGATGCTGTTACTTTGGTACCTTTCGCAAGTTTTGTATTATGATTGTTTTCTTTTCAAATGAAATTTATTCAAGAAATTGAGAAGCATATTATAGATCAAACAGAAAGCAAAAAAGACTTAGTTTTGTGGAAATATTTTCAAAAAGCATGAAAAAAAAATAATTTTTCCAACATTTTGCTTCATAAGCACCACAAAAACTTTCTAAATCAATTTTTTTAAAAATTTTTATTGTTGCACAGGTCTCTAGCAATAATTTGGCTTGAAAAAATATCAATTAGTCGACGAGTTATAGCCAAAAAACCATATAAACAATATGCTGAAAATCGGCATTTGACTGCAAAGTTTGAAGGTCGATTAAAAAAATTCGAATTAACATAAACAAACGCCGCGATACGGGTCTTCTAATTTAGCCTCTATTTTCACCCCTAACTCTCAGAATCAACCTAACTTTTGCTAACCTGAATTTGTTCCACAGTGTAATTTGCGTCTTTGAAGATCCCGTTTGCATTAAGGGAAATCCTGAAATAATTTTTACATTTTATCATTGAAAATGGAAGAAAATCACTTCATAGAAAGAAAGATGTAATCGTAAAATTGTCCATCTACCTTGAAGTTTTGCCAGTTCAGCAGCCTATGCGGCAGGTGCCCACTGCTGTAGAAGAAAAAGTTATACAACAATTCGATGCTCCACTTAGACGAGATATTATCGAACCGGTGTTTGCTCCAAATCCCTGGATATCACCAATAGTAGTAGTGTTTAAGGAAAATTCCGACATCGGTTTATGTGTAGATATGCGCAGGGCAAATAAGGCTATACTGAGAAAAATTACCCACTACCGACATACGAAACTTTTATGACTACGCTGAGGGGAGCCAAGCATTTTTCACGGATGGACTAAAAAAAGGCATACCACTAATTGAAACTTCACAAAGAGAGAGGGAAATCAAAACCTTTATAACCATTCGGGGATTGTTTAGATTCAAACGACTACTATTCGGAGTAAGCTCCGCTCTTGAAATTTTTCAGCGGATGCTGGAGGAAATGTTAACACCATGCCCAAACGCCATGAATTACATCGACGACATTATAAGATTCGGAAATAATGAGCAAACTCATGATAAGGCAGTCGCGGTAGTACGTAATATATTTCGAGATAATGATGTTTGTCTAAATGAGGAGAAATGCATTTGGAAGACTCAAAAACTCAAATTTCTGGGTCATATGTTGTCCGATAAGGGTATTGAGTCGATCTGGAAAAAGTACAGGTAATAGCATCGTTTAGAGACCCTAAAAATAAGGAAGATGTACGAAGAGTTTATGTTTAACAGGATCATTAGAGACAAACTATCTGGAATACAGGATTTGGCGGGAGAATATGCTGACTCCGCTGAAAGAGATCAGGATTGTATTAACAAGCAAAATGGTAAAAAAATTGCTAATAGGAGAGGTGCAAAGGAAATGGATATAGCTGTATAGGTGAGAAGGATCTATTGAAAAATATTATATTTCCTCATAAGTTGACAACAAACTTTGACACAACCGAATATGTGGTAACGGCAAAAAGACGTAATATGTTAGAAGTGTCGGGTGGAGGTAAGGTTTTTAGTAAAAATGTGGGTCACCTCAAGAAAATTCCTGTAGTTACACTGCCCCTGTCATCATCAGCAATTTCTTCGACCTATGAAACAGTTCCTGATGCTGTAGATCCAAAGTGTTCATCGGCGAGCATCCAGCAGCCGTCTGAATGGGCGCGACCGGGAAATCGGCAGCCGAGTGTTACATCTGTAGGAATGGTTTTGGTCGGTGGAGAAGATTTGAAAATCCGTCTTAAAAACAACATTGGAGGGGTGTGGCAACCCTTGTCAAGCAAACGAACACAACCATGCGAAAATCTACTGTAGTTTTGAACAACTGTTAGGACTATTGTAAAAGTAGATCTCGATCAGTGTAGATGGTTTTTGTAATCAAATTAATAAAAATAATTCATTAAAGTATAATTAAACTCTTAAATAATATAGTGTGTTTTATTATCCAGCAATCGTAATTTGACAGGTTGTTACATCCATCATTTCACTGATTGAGTAAGAAATTAATCAGTCTCACGATCAAATATTTTTACTTTAAATAAAGCAAAAGCATTGGCACATTTGTTTCAAAAAATTTTTATATTCTCCATAAATTTCTCATGCACGTGCAATATCGGTCACTACAAAAACTCGCTACTCCGACTCCACAACTCCGACTCCATAGCCCTGTCTCGAACCAAGATGTTAGGATTTCGATCAAATCGTTCACCCCGTTTTCTCGCCGGTTTTTATTACTGGGTCCACTTCTTCCGGAGCCGCGCATTTTCCCAGTTCATAATTTTTCTCTGGATCGACGTACTACCTTCTTAACTGTAGTTATTAAGACTTTTACATCCCGAGTTTCGACACTTTTATTGTATCGATAGCACGTAGGGTTGCCATGTAATCTTAATTTTAAAAGGGACAGTATTTCGTCGACATGCCTTAAAACATTTTAAATTTTACAACGATAGAATCGATTAACCATACAAAATTGGTGTATAGTGTCAATTTCATTTATAAATATGTATGCGATTACGTACTTAAAGTACGTAAATTAACCAAACATTTCAGCTGTTTGAATAATGTATGTATATATTAGGTATTATTTTGTAATTTTGAATTAACGAACATTACTCTTAATTTAAACGTAATTAGTACATAAAAAAACAACAATATGATAATCCTTCAAGTAAATATTTCTTAAGCGATCACAAGTTACATAATAAAGTATTATGCGTTACGACAAGTATTTGGTCGATCTTTATAGATATATATTTTATAATATTCCTTACCCTTATTATTGCGCCATATTCTTTCCATTCCATTTCTGTGCAAAGCCATCCGAGCTAGTTCACAAAACGATTCTCTGATATTAAAATCACAAAGAGGAGAAATTTCAAAACATGACATTTTATTTCGGGATGCATATAACTCGGCTTGTTTTGCTGCAACCTGCCTTTTAAACGCCAAATGAAGTCTATTTCCCACAAGAACTTTAGGTATACCTGGAGCATGCTATTAAAAAAAATAATTGAAAAAGTAAAAAAATTATAAATAAATAAATAAAAAATTTATCGAAATTTATTTATTATTTGCATTTTTATCACTTGAATTTAAATTTTTTTTATACAAAAAGAGGATTTATTAAATTGAAAAATATTTGGATTCAATTGTCTAAAAAAAAGAGCACATTCACACCTTGCAATAAACGCCGCAACTTTTGCATGCAACTTCTCGTTTGTTGGTAACAGGTGTAGCAAAGAAATCGGGGTTGAAAATGTTGCATATCGATGCCTGTCGAAGCACATTTTTCGTTTTTGTTTTGTTTTATTTTCGCTTTTAAACAATGTGTCAAAATTTATACTATTCTAAGTGTTGTCAACTTTTTTACTGTAGAAAAAACTGGAATTTTTATTTTTACGAAGAATGTTTTGTGTCGAAAGATTTTGAGTTATAACTAATACGAATTTTTCAGCCCTACTAATAAATGGTCCGGATTCGCTTAAAGGAAAATTGGTTCATATCTTGAGGGCCAGTCTTGCACTTAGTTATATTTCAACTAAGTGGACAAAGGTGAAGGTTGTATTCCTTCCCAAGGGAGGAAATAAACCTGTTGATCATCCGAAATCATATAGACCAATCAGTCTTTCATCTTTCATGCTGAAGACTATGGAGAAGATGATCGATCTATATATTCGCAATGATCTTCTGAAAAGTAGACCGCTACATAATCTTCAATTTGCCTACCAAAAAGGTAAATCAACGATCACAGCTGTCCACAAATTAACTTCAATGATTGAAAAAACACTGGAGTTGAAGGGTGTAGCCTTATGTTCCTTTATGGACATAGAAGGCGCTTTTGATAATGCCAGTTTCAATCTATGGAAGGAGCTGTGATCAGATTGGACTCGGATCCAATTGTGACAGGGTGGATAAAAAAGTTGCTCTCTAGGAGACGAATAGTGGCTAATCTTGGAGATGAAGAGAGAAGGATTAGCATTATAAAAGGATGCCCTCAGAGGTGTACTTTCCCCATTACTGTGGTCAATCTTGGTGGTTGACCTCATTGTAAAACCAACTGTGGGTTATCCAAATGATATCACAGTGTTTGTAGGTGGAACACATGACCAGATAATTGGGGAACAAATGCAAGAAGCCCTAAGGCTTACATGGGAATGTTGCGAAGACGAGGGACTTTCCATAAATCCCAATAAACCACAATTATCCCGTTCACTAGAAGAAGGAATCTTTATATTCCATCACTTCATATAAGGAACACGGAGGTTCAACTCAAGGAGGAGGTAAAATATCTGGGTATATTACTTGAAAGAACACTCACCTGGAACCCTCATCTAGAGTCGATAACAAATAAGGCTATAAAATCTATCCCCCGAATTCATAATGAAAAGTTATGCAGTATCTAGCATGAGTATTATTTATAATGCAATTGCTGCAGCGTTTGCTAAACTCAGATCAACAACCTTTCAAACACTGACTAAGTATGTATGTAAAAACAGCTGATGTGTGTCAAATTGAAAAAAACAAACTACATACATATATAAATAAATAATTTTTAAGTGCAAGAAAATATTTTTTTTCATAAAAATAATGGAAACGCTTACGAATTTGGATATGTTAGAGTTGTTAAGGAGTAGAAGCAGTAATCGATTGACGAAAGTTTATAAAAAAAGAAGAAACCCATTTTTGGTATACAACACCATTGATTTTCGCCAAAAATACAGATTCACAAAGGAAAACGCAAAAAAAATAATTAATTTGGTTAAAGATCTCAAAGGAAATCAGAAAAAGAAAGGAGGACAAATTCCTGTGTATTTACAAGTCTTAGCAGCTTTAAGGTGTTGGGGGCGCAACAATGTACAAGAAGACTGCGCAGAGTTCCATGGTTTCAGTCAATCCACAATGAATCGTATTTGTCAAAAGGTGGCCACCGCACTTGCCAAGAAATCCGGAAAATTTATTAAAATGGCAATGTTAGCAGAAGACCAGATTAAAGTTATGGACGATTTCCAAAAGATAGCAGGATTTGAAAAAGTTATGGGAGCAATTGATTGCAGTCATATTCGTATCCAAGCTGTGGGAGGTGATGATGCACGACTATATGTTAATAGAAAAGGCTATTTTTCATTTAATGTGCAGGTATGTACGTGAAGTTAATATTGTTTATACGCAGTAGAAAAGATTCCATTTTCCGTGTTTGGAATCCAGTTTATGTTTTTTTTCCTTGATATAAGGCATATTCGCGTACTATATTTCCAAATATGTCGAAATTATATATTTTCTAATTATTCGTACTTATCAAGGTTGTTTGCGATGCCTCGTTAAAAATAAGAGATATCGTTGCGTGCTGGAGAGGAAGCACCCATGACTCACGCATTTTTAATGAGAGCAAAATAAAAGAAAAATTTGAAAATGGAGATTTCATGGGGCGTTTGTTAGGAGACGGTGGCTACAAGTGTACCTATTACCTGTTCACTCCGGTACAAAATCCGAAAGACACCAAAGAAGAAATGTACAACAAAGCTCATATTAAAACTAGGAATGTTGTTGAAAGAGTTTTTGGAATTTGGAAAAGTCGCTTCCGTATACTTTTGGAAAAAATGCGACTTTCCAGAAAAAACGCTAAAATTGTAATTGTGGCCTTGACAGTACTTCACAATTTATCAATTATATACAAGGAAGACAAATTTGGTGAGTTCGAATTAAAAACGTTGTTTTTGCCAAAAACTCTGCCATTTTCGAATCATAAATGACATAATTCTTATAATCTAAATGATATCATAATGATATCCAAGCAATATCTTTTGTTATATCATTTACATACATATTTTAAAATTTTGATTACAGATGAAACAGATGTAAATCTTGATCAAATAAGTCATGAAAGTTCAACTGACACAAATCTACATCACAATTTAGATGATGATATATCTCGAGCAATTTATATTCAACGAAATTTCTAAAACTTTTTTTTTTTACTTCATATTATTTAACGTAAATTTTTATTGCATGTATCAAAACAAAAATAAAATGTAAATAAACTAAATAAAAAACAAATAAATAAAAAGTAAAAAAATAATATTAAATCGGGTTTGATAAGATGTAAGCTTATGTAAAAAAACCGTTTTTTTTAAGATTTTCTATTTCAATTTTTATCTTTTCTATTTTTAGTATATGTTCTTCTCGCATTTGTAATGTTTGTAGTTCTAAAAGTTTCTTTTTTTTCATCAAATTCCTTTTTTGTATATTCCATTTCTAACTTCTTTTGATGTATACTTGTATCAAGTAACTCTATTCTTTTTAAATTCTCTTCACACTTCTCGTCCTTCTTTCTTTTTAAGACTTTTAGCTTCGGAGTTTCTGATTCGAAGTTTATTGAGCTTTCATTTATATTTATTAACACTTCACTGATTGAATTGTTTTCTTTTTCTGATGGGGTAAGTTCATTCACTGTGCTGTTTTCCATTTTCTGTGAAGGCGATACGATATTTTGATTATTGCTGTCGAAAATGTTAAAATCAATTTCAAAATGGGAAGGCAGTCTGGAAACTAACTGCTCTTCGACATCAGTTAAAGGCTCCGGTGCTGGACCACCCCCAGTCTGCTTCATTTGTCTCATAAACAATGAATTTTTTGATTTTGCAACAGATTTTGTTTTGCGCCACTGAGTTTGAATTTGATCTACACTTCTATTTGTTTTCGACACTTTATTAAATAATTCGTGGATGGTGGTCCATGCCTCCTTTTTCTTTTTATTTGTATTGGTGTCAATTTTTGTATTTTCAATTATTTCTAATTTGTCCAGCATTAGGGTTGAAAGCAAATCCTACAAAAACATTTTGTTAGAAAAAATCCATTTGGAAAGCTATATGTATGTATGTATGATAACTTACCTTTTCATCCTGATCCCAATTTGCGGATCTTTTACAACATTTTTTTTCCATAATTTTCTCGCAAATTTAAATTATTTTTTTCATAAACTGTTTGTTAGCACTTGTAAATAAAAATTAAAAGTTAATGAGTGAAATCACACAAATTGAAATGTAAACAGAGTTGATTTCCACTATATCAGGTGGCATTAATGCAAAAAAATATGGTGGCATTACAAATTTCAGAGTGGTTTTTAAGGATATTAGATGACAGCAAAAAATTGATTATGAATAAGCTATGTGCTAACTACAAACTAAGGCTAATCGGTTGACTAGTAAGAACCTCGTTGAGCGCGACATGTAAGCAGCTGCTAACTTTTCATTATGAATTCGGGGGTATATGGCTAGCAATCAACTTCTAGGCAAATCGTGGGGCCTAAACTCTAAAATGTCATTGTGGATATATAAACAAATGATCCTTCCGGGTATTTTATATGGCTCAGTTGTATGGTGGCAGAAGACAAACCAGACTGCAGCCCGTTTAAAATTATCCAAAATACAGAGGTTAGCATGTTTGAACATCACGGGAGCAATGAGAACAACTCCTACGGCAGCTATGGAGGTTATCCTAAATCTCACTCCGCTGCACTTACCAATCCATGGAGAAGCTTTTAAACAAGCTATTGACCTTCACAGACTATACAAATTTAAAGAAGGCGATCATATAGGACACCTGAAGATCCTTCATAAAGCCAAAAGTATCAAAGATATGACTTTATGTAGTGATCAGATAGATCCTGTTTTGGAACTTAAAAAGAACTACACTGTTCATATCCCGAGCAGATTCGAGTGGAAATTTAACACTACATGGCTGCATGTAGATGCCCAGAAATGGTATACTAACTGATCCAAAACAACAGAAGGAGTAGGAGCGGGGGTTTACGGACCAAGGTGCAAACTCCATATCCCCCCATGTAATGATTCCACAATATTTACAGCGGAACTATACGCACTAGATGCTGCTACTGCTAAACTAATGGAAAGAAACCTGACAAGGACGAAGATAAATCTCATGTCAGATAGCCAGGCTGTTATAAAAGCACTGGACAAATCGGTATGCCACCATAAATCCGTGCTCGAAAGCCATAGAGCCCTAAATAAACTAGCTGAACTTAATAAAGTGACGCTTATATGGGTACCAGACCACAAAGTGTATGAAGGAAATGAGAAAGCCGATGAACAAGCAAGACGAGGAGCGGAAAGACCATTCATTGGTCCAAACCCCTCAATTCGGATTCATCAGAAAAGACATAATCGAGAAAATCGACAGATGGATTAAAGACGAATCAGTTGAGTATTGGAATGGACAAGTACTACATCAACACTCAACAAAATTCTTGCATCGAAGCGAAAAAAGGAGCAGGGATGCCCTAATATTGAACAGATCCAATCTAAGACTTCTATGTGGGGCACCCACAGGGCACTATGCGTGCAATTACATCCTATACAAAATGCATTTGTTTGCGTCATTTTTCCAGACTACTTTTTCTGCACATAGTAACTATTCAAGTGTAGATCAGTCAGGTGCTCCATTACTAAGCAACCTTGTCATAGAAATATCTTTATCTATTCTATCTTTAAACGATTATCCCTCATGTATATTTGATTCAGTTCCGCCTTTATTAAAAAAAAATGTATAAGATTTTTAGTTCGCCCTATAATATTACTTTTTAATGCATGTTTAAAAACTGGCAAATTTCCAGATCAGTTGAAAAACTGTGTTGTGTGATTCCTATATTCAAATCTGGTGATAAATCAAATGTTTTGAATTATAGGCCCATTCTTAAACAGTGTGTTCTAGCCAAAGTCTTTGATAAGATTCTGTATAATAAATTATTTCATCATGTTTCATCAAAAATTTCAGTTTTGCAAGATGGGTTTATACCCTGTCGATCAATATGTACAAATTTAGGAATATTCACTAATCAGATTATAGTTTCTATGGAGAATAGAAAACAAGTTGATGTGATATATACTGAATTTTCGAAGGCTTTTGATTCAGTTAATCATGATATTTTATTAGACAAACTTCACCAATTTGGTATTAATGGAAATTTGTTGCAGTTTTTTAAAAGTTTTATTTCGAATGTAATTAATGTATATTCTGGTATTCCTCGAGGAACACATATAGGCCCATTATTATTTTTAATTTTTATAAATGACTTTGCCAAGGACCATATGAAGTCATTAATATTGATGATTTGAATGTGACCATTAAAATTAATAAGACAAAAAAGAATTTGCCAAAATATAATAAGAAATTATAAACAAAATGAGAATTTTGTAATACAGTGCCAGCTCGCTAATCCGAATTAATGATTGCAAACCCTGATTCGGATTAACGAAATATTCGGATTAGTGGATTGGCTGTTATTATTTATAATATCGCACCTAACACTATATTCGAAAATAACACAGCACAATATTTTTTCAGCTCATTGATTTGGGCCTCAATTCTTAGAATTTCAATTGAAAGTAGCCCGAAAAATAAGAACTTGAGCATCATTAGTTTTGTCAAATTGGCTGACATTATAATTTAATGGCCATACCAATTTTTTTTGCTCAAGGTGGATTTTTATCACTTTTTGTATATTTTAACACGGTTATAACTCGGTAACCGTACGGAATATCTCTTGTGTCTGAAACAAACTTGTAGATATTGAATAGGATAAAAAAGCGGACCAAACCTACGCGAAAAAAGTGCATCCCGTGAAAATAAAAATTCCGATTCATATTACAGCTATTCTTACACAGAAAATATGAGATTTTTATTTGTTATCTATGCATGGAAACAAAATTTAGAACATTTTTAATTATTGTCAATATCCATCCTCATTGTTCATATTCATGGTCTGATTCTGTATCATCATCCGAGTTAGACATAATATTTAAGGGCATGTTTTCTTCAGTGTGTCCACCAATTTCAGTGTCAACTTCATCTTCGGTGTTTCATCTTCAAACTGCATAATTTTAGAACTCCACCAACAAACCTCCGCAAGCACTGCATCTAATCCTTGGGTCTGCATCACAACGATGTCCCGTTTGTTGTAAAATTCCATTTATTGTTTTGTCAAAAAAAGGACAGCAATAAAAAAACAGAAGAATAAAAAAAATACAAATTAGGTTTAGCGAGCTGCAATCAATGCGGACTATAGAGTATGTAACGCGTCATAAATTCAATTCGGATTTCTGGATAATTCGGATTACACACCTTCGGATTAGCGAGCTAGCACTGATGTAAATATAATTGTTTTTTTGTCAAACATAAACAAAAAAAAGGAAAATCTAAAATAAAATTATGTCACTATATGTAGAACATTTAAGAATTAAAATTAAATTTGTAAACAAAAAAATAACTGAAATATAACATAAAATTGTATGTAGAACATAAGTATTCACATTACTTTATAACATTTATTTTCATAAGATTTCATTAGGTCCCAAAATGGTCATCAAGAAATTAAATAATAAGCAATTAAAAATAAATTTCTTTTATTTCAAAGTTAGTTTTTAATTTTTTTATAATAAAAATTGTAAGCAAACTGTAAATTTATTCGTGCATGCACACAATGTATTGTGTTGCACAATTTTGTATTGTACTGTTTAACGTTTGTTTTTGTGTGTTTGTCAAAGTGATCCACTTGTTTGTTTCGCTTTGTTTTGATAGCGCATTGACACTATCGATTTTAACATCAAGTCATACTAGTAATTTGACTGAAAAAGGAACGTGAAATTGTATTCTAATTGAATACTGTAAATTGGAATATAAATAATTTGACCAATCAGTGCAAGAAAATGCATTGAGTAATCTTTTAGTTATTGAGTGACTTTAGAAAGTCTAGAACTTCTCTTAAGGTATTTACAAGCAGGGATTGGTGAAAATAAAAATCAATCTTCAACTAAAATAGAAAGATATAGCATCAATCTGCTGTTATTATTTAGAGTTAAAACAAATTCAATATAAAAACACAATATATTACAATGCTGATTTTTATGTTACTTTTGTAATACACTAAAACGCAGTCAAATATAAGGTCAAAAATTTAAATTTTTCAGTTGAATTCACCTGGATCATAAATCGGTTATTATGCTGTTGACCCATATGTTCAGCACATGATGCAATCGAATTGATTGCTATATTAATAATCATTCGTTTGTCACGGCCCGATTGACGACCAGTTTTGTACATTTTGCCCTATTTATATTGATTTTTCAAAAAACATGCAATAAATAACGCGAACAACAGCTTTTTACAGAAATTGTGCATAATATAGACCTTCATCTTTATATGCCACAATTTTGTCATTTTCTTCATTCTTTTTCTCTGAATAAAATGATTTGTATAAGCTTACATAATTAAACTATCATGTTAGTTGGTTATAATTTACCTCCTCCACTTCCTTAAGCCATCTATCAATTCCATCAAAACTCCACTTATTTGTTATATCGTAAACAAGTATAATGCCCTGGGCACCTCTCGAATAAGATCGAATTATTGTACAAAACCTCCCCTGACCAGACGTATCCCACAATTGTAGTTTTACCCTTTTTCCTTCCAGAAGAATTGTTGTTGTTTTGTAAGCTTTGGAATAAAAAAAATTAGTAATTGCACTCCATATATAGAATACATTTAAAAATACCATTTCCACTGCAAAAGGGACTTTCAGATGATGCATCTTCTAATCCAGATAAAATTTCGTGTTTGCCAACATCACTATCCCCTACTAGTAATACTTTTAGCAAGTAATCATAGTCCTTCGTCATATTATTTATGGACTATAAAATATAAAAAAAATAATAAAAATATAGTTATATAGTTATTCAATTTAAAAGTGCAGGTGAGACCAAACATATAAAATTGACCTTCATATATACGATTATCAAAATAGTAACTTAAAATTATAAATTTGTTGCCGAATAGAAAAACGTACATATAATTAAAGAAGTACGAAAATTATAGTCAGCTAGACCGACTAAACGATACTGTACCATGTGTTTAGAGAAAGAGCATTAAGTCCAACTAATTCGATATAAAAAATAAGCATAAACCAAATTTGAGTGGCATTGTTATGAATTTTATTGCCTGCAGATATAAAAAAGTCGTAAAATGGACGACCCTGAATATATTTGGTAGTCACTAATTTTTTGCAAAAACATATACAAAACAAATTTGAGAAAAATCTGGACAATATGTCAACTGTCATAAAAGTCATTCAGTGAAGTGTGCTTAAGAAGAGCAGCCGTGTTTGTTTAAGTTCTACAAGTTTTCTTTTATATTATCTTTTCATAAACTTTGACATCTTTGACAAATCTGAAGTGGGATGAAGTCCTAAGTTTCCAATAATTTTGTGTCAGAAAATTCAAAATGATCGTAGTGACCTGGCCGTTTAACAGAAAAAGCAAAGAAACGAACAAAGTATGCTGAGCAGTAAGTGCACCATTTGATGAGAAAAGAGTTGCTAAAGAGAGTTGCAAGGGATAATGCAAAGTAACCAATCAGAGCCAATCAAACGCAATCTCACAAGAAAATAGAAAATAAGTTTAAGATTTTTCCAGAAAAAAGGTAACAAAAAGAGGAGAAAAACAACGCTGAGAAAAAAAGGGGAATAAAAAAGATCATTCAAAAAGAACAACACATTGTGAACAGAAGGAAAAATCAGAAAGATAGTGAAGATTAATCTGCTTAAAGAGGCGCAATTAAATAAATTGCTTAAATTAAAGAAATTAAATATTTCTGGTACTAACAATGAGAAAATTGAAAAGTTAATTGAAGCATATGGAGCAGAGGAAGTATAACTTGATAAAGATGAGTTGCAGGAAGACTTCCATGGTTTTAATAACGATCCATTTACCGAATTATGGCAACGACAAATTGATGATCTGTGAGATGTGGTTCTAACTCTGGCGCAAAGTGGGAATCAATAGACTGCTAATTCCAGACAAACATACCACGTTGAAAATGCACAAGGGCAGGTCAACAACGGCAAAAGTGGTAATGGTTTGGTGAATGAAGTTGCAGCGTTTGATCGAATGCCGTCGATTATAGAACAGATTAGAAGCACACAGAGTGAGTAACCACAACAATCATCGTTCTGAAGATGTAAATGGTTATATGGCGTCACCTAGACCAGCACATGTTTCAACAGGTATGTCCGGCGCTTTTAAGGATTATATAGTGGTAGTTCCTGATTTCTATCCACTAAGGAATTGAAAAAATTGAAAATTGATGACGTAATTTTATTTGTTGTGTACCATAAGATGAAGGGTCTTGCCAAGAATTGGATTGAGGCATTACCAGTGGTGGAAACATGATATCAATTCAAAATTTTATTTTTTTAAGGATTTCCCGTAAAATTGTTTTTGCTGAAATTTAGTGAATCATTGACCGAATATTATTATACAATGTTGGCCATTGGTCGTAGAGGTAATGTAGACGATGAATGTTGCTGGCGATGAATATACATTGCAGTGAACTGTTGAATTAATTTGAACATATGTCGATATCAGTACCAGCAAGAAAATTGAATATCAAAAGTTAAGAAGATTCAAAATTCATAAAGCTTGAACAAAATAATGAACGTAGAGGACCGAAGTGTTGTAACTGCAACAACTGGGGACATATAGCTGCAAAATTTCGACAACCTCGGAGAGAACAAAAGTGCAACATATGCTCCAAAGTTAGTCATGATACTAGTCAGTGCAGAACTAAGGCAACAGTGGCAACCATGAAAGAGAAACTCAAGGGGAAAAGTTTTCCTCCTGTCGTGAAACAGGTAATACTTAACGAAATAAAGTTTTCGGCTTTTAGAGATACAGGAAGCGATTTCGTTGTGATGAGTAAAGCATCCGACCCGGGAAATGTGTCTCTCCAGCCGACATTTAATCGTATGAATGGTTTTGGTGGATCTAAAGTTGAAGTTTGAAGGCACAATAGTCTTAGATGGCGAAAATATGAAGGTAAATGTGTATATCACCGCTGATGGGATAATGACTTACGATATGCTTTTGAAAGAGATATTTTAAGCAAAGATGTTCACCGATTGATTATCGAATCTGATATTTTGAAAATAGAATCATCTGAGAATAACAAATTCGAAATAGATGCGGAAATCAACGAAGAGCAAAGATTTTCTATACGTAGTTTACTGAAAGATTATGATAGTTGTTGTACTGAAAATCTACAGAAATTGGGACGTGGCAAAAATACTTTTATGGAGATAAATGTATCTACTGAGCAGCCAATAGTTGGTATCAGGTTGCTTTTAGCCGGGAAACATTATCAGATATTATTGACAATTTAAGAAGTATACTGGGTTTATATCTCCAGAGGGACTGTATGAATATAATGTGATGCCATTTGGGCTCATAAAAGCAAAACGGTAGATGAAGGCATGGTGGTGGTGATCGAAGGGTTAACTTTGAGACCACCCAAGTGTTCCTTCATGCAATCAATGGTTAAGTTCCTAGGCCATATTGTAAGTTCTAGCGGTATAAAACCTGGTGAGGAGAAAACGAAATGTATTAGAGAATTTCCAAGGTACGTATTCAACTGGCAAGACAACACCATGCATTTAGAATAAAGGACCTCATTACATCTCAACCAGTTTTAGCTCTATTTGATGCTAACAGAAACACCAAGCCACATCGACGCAGTAGTGTTGGTTTAGCAGGAATTCTGTTACTATTAGGGGGTCAAGATTTTCGTCCAGTATTTTATCATAGTCGTCAGTGTAAAAACCTGAAAGCCGATACGCAAGTCATGAATTAGAGGTCTTGGCGATAGTCGAATTGGACGAGAGATTTCAGATTTATCAGTTGGGGACTACATTTACCATTGTGACTGATTGTAATGCAGTTGCTACGACTAAAGCAACGTCACCATTACCCCCACGTATTGCTAGGTGGTGGTTAAAGCTCCGGGATTTGATTATATTATGGTTCACCGAGCAGGTACAAAAATGACACATGTTGATGGCATGAGCAGAAGTCCAAATTTACCTCCTGATCCTACGCAGACAGTGTCTGAAAAGGTGATGGTTATATCGCAGGATATTAATGATTGGGTATACCAACTTCAAATGATGGATGAAAACTTAAAGAGTATCACCAAACTCCTTAATAACCAATCCAATGCCTGCTCTACCGAGGATGCACAGATCAAAATAGATTACTTAATTCATGGTGGACTTTGGATAGAAAGGTGACTGGGAAACAGTGTATGGTCATTCCTAGGAAGGTACGTTGGCGAATAACAAAAGCTTGTCATGATGACTGGACACTTTAGTCTTGAAAAAAACATTAGAGAGACTTCAACAAGATTTTTGGTTCCCACGAATGCGATATTACGGCAACTCTTATACACAATCGTGTCCAGAATGCTGCTACGATAAAATTAAAGATGGTAAACCTGAAGGGGTCCATTTCCAAAAAGTAAAAAAGGCAATTTGTATGTTTTGGTAATTACATATTCATTCAGCAGGTATACTGTAATCAAAGTAACACGAAATACGGAGACAACACCGGTTATTACAGAGCTGCGAGAGGTGGCGTCAATTTTTAGTCAGCCTTTGAGGATAATATCAGATCAGGGTGCAGCATTTACTTCCGCTGAGTTTTGTTGAAAAACATGGTACTCGACATATTCAAACGGTAGTCCGAGGGGAAGTCGAGAGGGCAAATCAAATGTTTCTCAATTCCCCTAAGATGTTCGACAGAAAACCCAAAAGATTGGGACCAGAAGATACCTACCATTCAATGGAGTATGAACTCTCAGGTCAATGCCACAACAAAATTCAGTCCAAATGAGTTGGGCTTTAATTTCGAAGAAGATGACAATTTACAAGATAAGCGAGAACAAGCAGTGTCAAATATAAACAGTCTGCGAGTAAAATGGAAGGCCCTACAGTTTACCACGTCGGTGAATTGATAGTCGATGATTATGTTCCACAAGCTACAGACGAATCACACAAATTAGATCGAAAGTACAATTAAAACATTAGGAAACGACCGATACATCGTAGAAGATTTACCAGATTTATCTATAACACAACGAAAATATTGTAACCTCATATTAGCCGACCATATGAAGCCATGTTATCATGGAAATCCTGATATTGAGCTAGAGTCCAATAGTGAAGGGGAAGATGCATCAGATGATGTCAGGAGAGGCCGAGTTGTCAACTGTCATGAAAGTCAGTCGGTGAAGTGTGCTTACGAAGAGCAGACGTGTTTGTCTAAGTTCTACAACTGTTTAAAACCACGTGAACATATGTAAAAGAAACACGTCTTTTAATTTATAGTTGTAAAATACTGATTATTTATTTCTAAAATTATTCTAAAGTACTACATATAAAAATCTTATAACTAATCTAGAACTAATTTCTTATCTTCTTGTGTGACCTTCTCAGTATGTGAGAATTTCGTATCTTCTTTTGAAACTTCTTTAATGTGTGGGAAATACGCATTTTCTACCCGTTGTCCTTTTATGACGCTGTTTTAATGAGTGTCTGCCTAAGCCATACAACCTAAGTACACACAGAAGATAAGTGTTTTTTCCAATTCAATTTCAATTTATTACATTATAATGAATACACCAAGCTGTTATTTTCATAAAAAATTTTTAACCCTTATACTAAAATTCATGTTCATATTTGAACAACAACCAAAGTATTATTTTATTTTATTTAATAAAATTAATTAAAATGACTAAGAATTGTCTTAAAGGGTTAATTTTTGGACTACTGAATAATGGGTGTAAAACACACAAACCAACTTTGAGTGAGATTTATATAATAATTTGGATCTTATGGCAATTTAATTCGATCCCTCGGTGGTTATTTGTATGGAGCCTTCGTCTGAACATGCATGGTTTTGCACGAATTTCAATAGCGTTCGTCTATAGCCGATAAACGCTTATATACGAAATTTCATCAAAATATATTCATATTTACGACCTGTAGTTTGATTACAAGGTTTACATTGATACACAGACTGACACACAAACGGACGGACGGACATCACTAAATCGACTCAAACATCAGCACGAAATCATTTTATCCTGACCACATATGGTATAGGGTAAAAGTAAGAAAGATATAGTCCGACTAGGCCTCATATACGATACCCTGTGTTATGAGTTTTGGAACGTGTATTAGGTGGAAAAATAGTTATATCCTAACCACACTAGGTGTGGCCATATATTTGTATTAACCAATTATTCTTTTGCACGAGCTTTTGTTGTTAAAGTTCATATCGTGTTTGATTTTTATATGGAAGTTAGGCCTAAAAAAAGTTAGAACAAGATGGTCCTAAAAGGGTCATAGATAAAGTATAATGTATTTTAAACTATGCGGGATTGAACGAGCGCATTCCTTTTCAACAATTAAATATCATTGCAGTCTTGTTAATACCTAGACAAACCATTAATTCAGTATATTGAAATTTTGTTTTAAGGAACACAAACTTATTAAATTATGATGTTAATATTGTTTCAGTACATTGTTATGTTTATATATTTCTTTACTTCAATACAACCTCTATGTAAAAATAAAACTGGGAAAATATATCAATTATACTTATATACATATGAGTATTTTCAAAAAAAGTGTAAAAAAAAACTATGTCGAAGAAGTTAATAATTTTTATTTAAATAAAAAAAAAGCTTTCGAAAAATGTTCGTGTTTGTTTATTAATCTTCATCTTATTGTTCTTAGTTGGAAATATTTTTCAAGTGTTAAAATGAAAAACCATAACTTACAAAAAATAATGTGTATGAATTTGGTACAGAAAACAAGCTCAAATCTAGAAAAGTTCACCATGTTTGTATTGAACTGGTTGTAAGTTATAATTAAAGGTTATAAACTATATAGAATAAAACACCTAATCTTAAAAAATACTTACAAAAAAAATTTTTGAATTTATTTTCATGTTTAGAGATAGAGATTTTTATGTGTGTCCCACATTTTATTCAGTTCTATAAAGTCCACTCTGTTACATGGAGTTTTAAATAGAAGAAATTAAATTATATTAAAACTGGCAAAAGTACTGAACTCTCTAAAGGGCACATGTTCACTTGGTCAGCCATATTGGATTGGATGTTGCAGAAAGAAAGGTAAGATGGCTTTTATGTCTATAGATAACCTCAATGTAATTAGTAAATGTCCACTCTGTTACATCATTTTTTAAAATATAATAACTACTTTTTAATGAAATAAATTATAAAGATCATTATTAACAGCTGTTAAATACTCTCTTTTTTTAATTCTGTATGAAATCCACTTTTAGGGTTAGTTGCCCACTCTGTTCCATTGTCCACTCTGTTACACAATTTGACAATTTGTAACAAACATGCTATTTCTCTTACTAAAAAATTATTTTATAATTATAATTTATGTAGATCGGAGCTAAGACGGAGCAGGACAGGGAAACATATTTGGCCAGTAACAAGAAACGAACAAGGACGTACATTTGAATATAACAGACATTTTAGCAGCAGTAGGCCATGGGTGAATAATAAACGTACATTTGAATATAACGGACATTTAGCACAAGTAAGACATGGACGAATAATAAACACAGGTGTGTGAAGGACAATAACATGAGACAGACACAGAGAAGATAGAACAGACAGAAAAAGTCGGACAAAGCTAGACAAACATTTTGGAAGTTAGTTTTGAGTTCTCTAACCGAAACGACCGGCCTAAAATTTGATTAAGTTAAAATTTAACAGTTATAAGGAAAGATCTCAATTTATAAGAAACATAATGTAATTATTAAAAAAAAAACAAGAAACCATATATGTAACCTAAAATAAATTAAAAATACCTGTGAGATCGTACAAAGAAGGGTTAAGAAGATCGGTAAGGGTTAAAGGGCAATGAGTGCAGAATAGCAGACGGACGAAGTGCATACATTACATTTTTATTTTACAAATTCAAATTTGTGTAATATGTACATTTTATTTCTTAATGCTAAAAGGAAGAGAAAAAAAATCCTGCTAAGCCTTATGGCTTGTCTGCCGGTAAATATTATTTACTATGTAATTAACATTTCATTAACAATTTTAAAAGTTTAAGAAATTCATTGCGGGGATTAGGAAAATTTTTTTATTTTATATTTATTTGTAATGTTTCTTAGTTTTCTGGCATTTCATTGTAGATTTTGGCAAGGTTACTTTAAGGGTTCGGTCCCCGTAACTGTTATTGGTAGTCTCTATTTTAAATCGACCTTCTGCGCGAAGTCGTGTGCTATATTGATGGTCAATAGGTTGCAGGAGCTGGGAGTCGTTCGATTCTGTTAAGATTGTTAGGCGATATATATTCTTGATGTTCAGTATATTAAGTTCAAGTGGAAGACTTTTAGATTGTGTTGTTGGCAGGTGTGTTGTTGTTGTTGCTAGCTGGTATCTGGTGGTTGTTATGGTGTGAATTGTAGTTTCTGGTGTTGTTGTTATAAGTTTCAATTGGTGTGAAATTATTTGCGGTGTTCATTGTGTTGAAGTTGTTGGTGGTATTTTGTGTGTTGTTGTCTAACGTTTCTCAATTGTTGATATTGTTGTTGGTATTAAGATTGTTAGGTCTATCATCGTTCTTATTGAAGACAATGGAGCGCATGATAGACTTTTACTTACGTAGAGTTATTGACCCTAAACTGCTGTCGGCGAGACAACATTCTTACAGTAAGGAAAGGTCAACCGAAACAGCTCTTCACGAGCTTATAAGTACCATCGAGAAATCGCTCTCGGCAGGAGAATACACCATGGCAGCCTTTTTGGATATAGAAGGCACTATCTAGTCTAGGAGTGAACTCCGTGATTGCAAATCTGCTTGTCAAAAGGCGGATAAAGGCTAAATTGGGAACGTCTCTAATATCCCGATTTGTGAACAGGGAAACGCCACAAGGAGGCGTTCTGTCTAAGGAGCACACTACAATGGCGCGGCTATAATTGTGGCCATGGAGTGATCCTGACTGACAGGAACTTACCATTGAACGTGGATTACACAACTCTAAGGAGTGTATTCGAACGACACTACAACACTCTAATACCGACCAGGGAATCTTGGTCTGGGAGGACTCCAGGTAGCAGGCGCTCCATAAATTTCTACACTGACGGATCGAAATTGTGTGGTCAAGTTGGTTTCGGAGCTTGGACTAAATCTGGCTCGCAGGTTGCCAGACCACTGCAATGTATATCAGGCACAGGTACTGGCAATAAAGGAAGTTGCTGATTGGTTGGGTCGGAATATTCTGTCTACAACCGCAGTCAACATCTACTCTGATTGTCAATCCGCGGTAAAATCCTTGGAATCAATGATCATGAAAACAAGATCCATCCTTAACTGCCGCACGTCTTTAAATGAGATGATCAAGCAGTTTGATATCAGACTCATATGGGTCCCAGGGCAGAGGAATACACCGGTAAACTGTAAAGCTGATGAGCTGGCAAGACAGGGTACTACCTTACGGGTTCCAGCGGACTTGGAATGTGTTGGTAAACCCCTGGAATCTTGCAAGCTGGATAACAGATGGGGTAATGGATCATCGTGCAGCATCACGAGACAAATCTGGCCGGCTCTGAATCATAAGCGCACCAGGGCGCTACTATCACTCCCCCGTGGGGAGATTTCAACAGTAGTTGCTGTTATCACTGGGCATTGCCTCATAGGGAGACACGCTGAACGCCTCAGGTTATCGTCAAATGACTTCTGTCGTAGCTGCATGTATGTGGAGGAGGTGCAGCGCATAGAACACTTCCTTTGCTATTTCCCGGCGCTCCTCAGAACCAGACTTCGAACATTGGGATCGCCGTTTCTTCACGATCTCTCTGATCTCTCAAATGTGGAAATTTCACATATCAGGGGCTTCATCAGGAGCTCAAACTGGTTCTACGGTGGGGACTGAGGGGAACACATATTCGTCCCGTGGTATCACAATGGATCCCAGAGTCTAAGTGTGCTTTTCCTTTGGATTAGCAGCCACTTCTAACCTAACCTAACCTAATATTGTTGGCAGATGTGTTGTGGTTGCTGACAAGTACCTTTAGGTTTCTATGATGTGGATTGTGGTGATTGATGTTGTAGTTATTAGTTGCAGTTCGTGTGATATTATGTTCATTTTATTGCTGCTGTTCATGCTGTTATTTTGTGTGTTATTGTTCAATGATTCTAGGTTGTTGACGTTGTTGTTGATATTAAAGTTGGCAACGTTGTCATTATTTTGAGTAGAACGATTTTTTGTTTGCTGGAGACTCTTACTGGAGACTCTTCCCCAAGCCGATATGCCGTGTCTTATATAGGATTCTGCTAGCGAAAAGTTTGCTTGTCGAAGAACTAACCGTTGCTACATAACTGAGGTGGTGCAATGAGTAAGTGTTTTACGTAGTTTCTTTTACAGCTTATTTATGGGCGTTTTCCATTTAAAACTATTATCTACATATACTCCTAGATATTTGCGATTTGTTACCAGTTCAATGGTAGTATTACAATCATCATTTGCGTGATTTGTTTTATTGTGTATGCATTTTATGTCGTGGAATTTTAGTTTGATGTTCTTTTTTTTAAGTTTGGTTGTCTGATATGCATCAATCATGTTCGATACAACATAAGGTAGAAAAGTGGTCGGATATTAATGTTCTGATTACTGCTGCGACTGATATTTAAGAATTCGTATATTTTTAACAAGACAGTGATCGATACATGTTTGTGTGTTTATCCTTATGTCAATGCGTGTTGGTTCGTTTATTACACTCTGCAACCCACTTGACATAAACATATCGGTATATTTTGTTACTATGGTGCCTATTATGAACAACTTCCGATTTTCGATTGTGGTCGAATTAAAAGTAAAAAAGTCGTATTTTTATAATTCTTTTTTGAAGATATGAATAATGTTGGATTAATTATTTCATATACACGTTATAGCATAACACTTGAAGAATCTCTGAAAAAATTTTCAAATAAAAATTTTAATAAATAAGTCCGTGACAGCGAATCTCCGAAGGCGTTATTGTTTTGCGGTGAACATCATAAACTCGTTACCGGATCATGTGAAATTAAAAAATCTAAATGCGTTTAAAAGGTGATATGTTTCCTGAGGTAGTGATGAAGATTTTTTTCAATTTTTTTTTTCGAAGTGAAAAACACGATTTTTGCAATAAAATTTCGGGAATTTGTTGTTAAAAAAAATGGGGAACAAAATGGAAAATAAAAAAAAAAAATCTTCGTGATGATTTATGTCTATAGTGTGTAAAATTTCAAAAGAATCGGTCAAGCAGATTTTGAGTTATGATGTTCACGGACTTCGAACATTTATTTGCGAGAAAATCGATTTAAAGTTTTTTAAAAACTGATTTATATACGATATACCGTATGAGGCCGGTCGCTGGAAATGCTGCATCTTCTTAAGTTTTGCTCTGATTTACTTGAAATTTTGAAACAAAACTCTCGACATGTTGTACATTCAGAAAGAGAAATGCAAAAAAAGGTTTTAATTATGGTGCGATGAATCGTATGATGAAGATAAATACTTATTGTAAAAAAACAAATTGACAAATATTTAAATTTTCAATAAGTTTTACAATCCGCCATACAGCATCGAAAGCAAAATTGTGTTCGATTGAAGATTCGATGTACAACGAAATTTTCGACTGTGCTGCCAGTTCATAATACGAATTTGACATTCGATGCTTAATGTTCGATAGCCAGCGAAGATTGAACATCGAATGCAACTCATAATAAGGGCTTATATTATTTCCACATAGAGTATCAATATTAATATCACCCATAATTACTATGTTTATTTTGTTAAAAAATTTTGTTGTATTTCTGTTATTTTTTTTTTTGGGTTGACGGTAGATTGCTAGTAGGGAGAAGAGTTTATTATTTATTTAGATTTCTAAATGTATCAGCTCGAAAGAGATGGTGTTTATGTTGATTTGTGTGTAG
The DNA here is from genome assembly GCA_963682025.1 of Cordilura impudica. Lineage (NCBI taxonomy): Eukaryota > Metazoa > Arthropoda > Insecta > Diptera > Scathophagidae > Cordilura > Cordilura impudica. The sequence goes on along the minus strand of OY821520.1, from coordinate 197,702,756 downwards.
TTAATATTTTCTCTAACATATACTATTAAACCACCGCCTTTACTCTTTTCTCTGTTTAAAAAAGTAGGTTTAAAACTATGAATATTGTAGAACCGTTTTCCTTAGTTTTTTTTTTTTTTGGCAAGCACTATGAACTGGATTTTTTCTATAATATTGTTTATTGTTATTAAAAAGTTTGGATATGTTTTCTTAGTGAACGAACGTTCATGCATATTACAGTAAAGGGATAACTTAAAAGGTTACTATATATTTGATTGAAGTGATCTGTAGCAAGATTGTGCTTTATAAGATGGACGATAGCTTTGTTTGGTCACTAAACGTACATGTACTTGAGTTTAAAGCTCTAGTTACAATAAAGTCGTTGCTCAAAATATGTTTAAATACATACATTTGCACTGAAGTCATTGCCCTACCTTCTGTATACAATGTTCATGTGTAAACATTTGCCGAGGCAACAAATGTATTGTGCAATACACAATTATGCCATAACCCACAAGTATATTTTGTTGAATATTTGTATGTAAATATATTGTTTACGTATATTTTCTGTTAACATATGTATGTTTGCATTCTTAATCAAGTATGCAAAAATAAGTAATAAAAGGAAAGTATAGAAAATAAATAAATCAATTATTGATTGTGACGTTAAAGAAAACACATCTAAATTGTTTGTGTTAATTATCTTTCCTTTATAGATCAAACGTTAAAGTTTGTGTGATTCATTTTTTATTTTATTTAATTTTTGTTGATACAATAAAAGTTTTAAAAATTAATATTTGTTTATTTTTATTTAGTGAAAGAGAATTTTGTTTTTATTTTTAATTTTCACTGTTTATTAATTATATGTATATCGGCAATATTGTTAATCATTATTAGTGGAGAAGTTTCGTTTTTTTCTTGCGCATATAGTACCACTTCGAACCCATATGAACTTCCAGCACATTATTTAGCTTTGATTTTAGCAGTCCAGAGTAGACGTCAATAATATGTAGTAAGTTGATCATTTGTGTATATAAATTTATTTTCATTTTTATCCTTGTTAATGATTCTTGGATCGATTCTGTGTCGTTGAATTTTGCTCATAAGCTCTCTTTTCTTATTTAAGGTTACATTTTTATATTAGTCATTAAGTACTTAGAATTAATTTACTTGTTATTTTTTATTTTATATTTAAATTTAGTATTCATATATAATATTGTATTCAACTGCCAAAGAAATGTAAAATAAAAGTTAGTCTGAAAATAATCATTCTACATACATATATATCTATATATATAAAATTCATCAATTCAAATCTCTTTACGAACGGTCGTGTAAATAATTAAAGCGCTTAGAGTACAACTATTTAAAATTAATAACAAGTGTATATTTTTGTTTTTGCAATTGCCTATTCTTGATCTCATTTGAACTCACGTGGTAGTCAATTCAGCTTAAAACAGGAATAAAAAATCTAGCGATGGCCCGAGGGGCCAAATCTTCATCAAAAAGAAAGCTCCTTGCCAACAAGAAGATGACAAAACTTCCTCCGGGTTTTAACCCGAATATCGCGTCAACTTCAAGCAACAGATTTAGCCTGCTTGCTGGCCTTAATGATATGGACGTAACTCCTGTATCAAATATTAACGAGGTTAAACAACACAAACCTCCACAAATCCATCTGCCTTAAAACATGTACGAACAATTTCCAATATTATAATTTCTTGGGAAAAATACAAATCTAAATCCAGGAACAAACCAACTCAATGCTGGAACTGCTTAAGCTGCGTTCACACTACGTGTTTTGCTCGTGTTTTTCTTATTTTTTTTTGCACGTGTAATTTGTACACATAGTGTGAACCCTTTCAAACATTGTTTATGTACAACACATTTTGCAAGACATATGTAAATTTTTCAATTCGAGCAGGTTCTATTTTGGCAAGATAAACATATGAAAATACAACACTGCTTGTGGCGAAAGAAAAACAGAGTAAATTGTAAAGATTAATATTGAGAGAAAAATAAATTGTTTAATATTAATTAACAATTAAACAATATATAAAATATATAACTTTATTTTTAACAATAATTTTTTGTAAATTCACAAATTAAATCAGCTGTTGTTTACATTTAGAGGTTATGTCATACGGAAATACATATGTACGTTTGAACGCAAAAATTATGAATCGTATGTAAAACGGCAATTTTGACACACACACGGAATTACGTATGGATCGTAAAACTGAATTTACACATGGAAAATACACATAGTGTAAACACACCTTTAATGTATGGCCATGGCGGTGAACATTGCCATCGAAGTGCTGCGTGTATGATATGTGCAGAACAACATCATACAAGTGTTTGTCCGTTTAACACAAATGAAAAAAGACCATCTGTTTTTATATGCTTTAATTGCAAAAAACATGGAAAAGAGAGAACTGATCACTCTGCAAACGACATCAATTGTCCGTTACGATCTCTCTATTTGGAAACTAGAACAAGAGTAACTTCTAAAAGTCAGAACAATAGCGGACAACAACAGCAAAATAACTCATTTCAATTAAAGGTAGGAGATTTCCCTAATTTAAGAAACAACAACTCAAATTGTAATAATATTTAACATCAATAATAACACAATAACAGCAAAGCCACATACGCTAACCAGCTGAGAACAAACAACGATTTATTTAGCATTGATGAGCTTTTTGATATTTTCACCATAGCTATGGATGATTTGCATAGGTGCACTTCAAAAGTACAACAAATCAAAGTTGTAATGTCAATGGTAAAATACGCCCATGGATTATACTAATAATTTAAACGAATTCAAAATGCTTCACTTGAATGCTAATGACATTTCAAACTTTTCTAAATTAAAACAATTTGAGATACTAATTGAACGAGAAAATATTAAAATAGTGTCTTTGAATGAAACATTTTATTCAGAAAATCATAGACCCTATTTTAAAAATTATTATTTATATAGAAGCGACAGAACAGATGCAGGAGGAGGAGTAGCTCTGTTAATTCATAAATCTGTCGCACATAAAAACCTCTTTATATCAAACACCTCATCAATCGAAAACATCTCAATTGAAGTTATTATAAATAATAGACCTATTGTTGTATCTTCATTATATTCACCAAGATATACCCATAACTTCTGCGCTGATATCTTAAAGCTAACACCTTCCACCAAAGAATATATAGTTTTTGGTGACCTAAATGCCAAACATTGTTCTTGGAATTGCCGTTCAAATAATACTGCAGGAATTGCACTCAACAACCTACAGCAGTCAAGCAATTTTTTCATTCACTATCCTAATAGTCCAACCCTATTCCCCCATCAACACAATCGCGAAGCATCCACAGTCGATATTATTTTAAGCAATTCCGCTTTAAATATAGACGTAAAAACAATGGATTACGAAATACCATCAGACCATCGCCCCATTATATGTACACTTAAAAGATCAATGGCCTTGCAGGTTGACCTCAATTATTATGATTATAGTGGAACATTTTTATGAATTTTTTAGACAATAAAATCACGTTATATTCGGATATATACAATACCAAGGTAGTTATTGATCAGGAAATCCAAAAAATTATAAATGTAGTTTTCGAAGCAAGGGATATGTCCACTCCTAAAATAACCCAACAAAATAATTACATATTACCAGAAAGTACTGTGAAATATTTATATTAAACTAAGAAGAAGCTTTAAAAGAAAATGCCAACGATCTTCAAATATAGCCCAGCAAACTTTTTATAATCAGTGTACTAAAATCTCGATTTCTAAGCAACATGATTGATAAAAGTATAAATTCGGAACGCAATAAGAAATGGTGTCAATTATTATCCAATTTAAAACCAGGTGATAAATCATTTTGGAAAATAAAATAAGGAAATATAAAAATAACATCTGATAAGGACAAGGCTGAAGTCCTGGCAAATACATTTGTCCAAGCAAATAACCTCACTTTGAACTGCAACCACTCAGCGGATAAAGTAATAAATACAACAGTAAATAATTTTAAGAAGGAAAATCCTTGTTCTGAGTAATAAATATTGTCTCATCAATAATACCCTCAAAATCTCCTGGTTTTGACAATGTACCCAACCTGCTCTTAAAGAAACTACCACTCAAAGCTCTAAAATTACTGGTTATAATATTTAACAGCTGCATCAAACTCAACTATTTCCCAAACCATTTCAAAAATGCTAAGGTTATAGCTATTAACAAACCTAGCAAGCCAAAAAATAACCCAAACAGCTACAGACCTATCAGTCTATTAAGTAACTTTGGTAAAATATTTGAAAAAATAATTAGTTATTTATAGTTCGGTTCGAGATCATGTATACATTTTCTAATACTAGAAAATATAATACTTTATGCAATGTAAGAGAAATTTGGAAAAAATTGAAGACAGCGCTAGATGGAGTAGCTACTTTCGAACAAAGCGACTTGTTCATCTTCAGCATCCTTCTGCCTATTACTTCAACTCATGCTTAATCAACTATTTAACTCAACATTAGAAAGAAAAGAACATGAGAAATGTTTTTTCTTTCTTTTCATACGAGAGTTAGAACGATCAAGCAGAGTTTTTTCCAATTTATAGCTTTCTCTACATTAACATCGCTTTGATCAATTACAAATCTCGTAATGTGAAAAAAAAAAGCTCTTTAGTTTTGCCAACCGTCCCATAGATGGGAACTGTAATGGCATGTGAAATCTTAACAGATTTATCACAATTGCATTGGACCGTATGTTTTGTATGTTTGTGCACTACAAGTGCACTCCTGAAGAAAATGGAAAAGGGACTTGTAAAATGCAGTAAATATTTTCACAAATGGGAAATCAAAATTAATCCAAACAAGACCCAAGCAATAATTTTTCCATTCAACAAATCTCTCAAAAGACTGCCAAGACGTCATCTTCGTATTGGAAATAATACCATAAATGTACTTAATCATGTCAAATATCTCGGAGTTGTCTTGGACAAAAAGCTTACTTTTAAACAACATATTATGGCTACGTGACAAAAAGCTATAAATTCATTTAAAGCATTATGGCCACTACTAAATAGAAGGTCATTTCTAAACCCCAAAAACAAAAATCTACTCTTAAAAAGTGTTATAAGGCCGATATTAACATACGCGTGTCCTATTTGGAGTGACGCTGCCAACTGTCACCTAAAACGCTTACAAATTATACAAAACAAATGTCTAAAAATGATAAATAAAAAGCCCTGGAGGTATCCTACAAATCTTCTTCATGAAGAAACAGGTTATGAAAAAATTATCGATTTCATAATAACAATTACTTTGCCAAAATTGAAAATTCCTCTTACCCACTGATAAGAGAATGTAGAGAAATAACGTAAAATTAAAAAGAAATCACCAAATTGAAAATTATATGCTTATAGAGGTCTATTATTTCAAATAAACTTCCTATAAGCACATAAATATTTTTCAGATAGTATTTGAATTTATTAAATCATATAAAGGTTTTTTCCTCCCATTTTCCTTTAAAAATCATTAAAAAATAATATAAAAACTATTTAATATCTTTAGATCCTATATATTATTTGTTGCAATATCTATATGTAAAGATAAGATCTCATATGTAAACATTAAAATTTGTTAAAATATGTAAATAAAGGAAGAATATTTAATTGAAAAAAAAAATTATTGCGTTTGACACCTTACCGGTACAAATGAGAGCACTATCGTCTGCGTAAAAGGCTACTTCTTGATTCCTGCGAACGGATATATCAGAAGTGTATATCGAATATACATAGTGTAGGTGAAAAAACAAACCCTTGTGGCAGTCCCGCGGGAATTTGTCTATCACTAGATACCATGTTATCTATAGATACAACATATGAGCGTTGATCTAAAAAACTCTTTATCTTTTGTAAGTACGTTGGATAATTAAAGGAATTTAGTTTAAATACCAGGCCAGCATGCCATATTGAATTAAAGGCTTTTTCTATATCAAGAAAAATAACCCCTGTACTCTTACGGTTTTTTATGTTCATTTCAAGAAAATTAACGACTCTTTTTATTTGATGCACAGTAGAGTGTTCCTTGCGGAATCCAAATTGTTGAGGGTTAATATTTTGATTAGAGAAGTCTAAAAGTCTCTATTGTAGAATTTTCTCAAACACTTTATCTAATTGGCTTAGAATGCTAATCGGTCTATAGCTGGACGGTAATTTAGGATCTTTGCCCGGCTTAATAATTGGGATGACTTTTGCTTTCTTAAAAATCTTTGGAAAGTATCCTTCAATTAAACAAGAATTAAAGAGTTTTCTTAGAGTTTCAAAAAAGTAGTCAGGCATTTTTTTAAGTATAATACTATTTATGCCATCTAACCCAGGGGCTTTTTTATTTTTCAACAAAAGTACAATCGATTTAACTTCGGCTAAATTGGTAAGTTCGACATTCGAACTGTCAATAATTATATGATTAAGATTAAGATGGTTATGCAACTCTTCAAAATTTTTTCGGCGCAGAGGTCCCTTTTCGTGGAGCAAGTCACATATGTCATATTTTGAACAAGTCCGGAAATAACACAAGATATTGGTACATGGTCCGACTTTAGAGTATTTGGGTGTGTCTTAAGGTCTGAGAATAGGAGACACGAGTTTGTCAAAAGAATGTCTATTGCAGACGGCTGGACATTGCTGATATTTTGACCAAAGCGAGTATACTCGTTTGGCTAATATAAAGGGTCCGCCAAATAACTTTTTTTTTTTGAAAATGCTATAAAAAAAAACTAATGAATATTATCTCAAATTTCTTTTTTTATTTGAAAGTATAATCCTTCCGGTTAATAATGGAAAATAATTTCATTCAAATGGCTGCCTCGGCTGGCCATGCAGTAGCCTACACGATCGGTCCAATTTTTAAGCACATTATCGATTGTGTGCAGCTGTATTTCACCAATGGCTTCACGAATATTGTCCCTTAAAGCGTCAATTGTCTCTGGCTTGTTGGCGTAACACTTATATTTGAGGGCACCCCACAAATAATAGTCCAACGGTGTCAAATCGCAGCTCCGAGGTGGCCAAACGACATCAGCTCTGCGGCTGATAATGCGATCTTCAAAAACAGGGCGCAAAACATCGAGTGTAGCTTCGGCTGTGTGGCACGTAGCGCCGTCCTGTTGAAACCAAATGTTGCCAATATCCTCCTCTTCAATTTTTGTGAATAAAAATTCGTTCAACATAGCCCGATAACGATCGCCATTGACTGTAACGGCCACTCCTTGCTCATTTTCGAAGAAAAATGGCCCAATTATGCCTCTGGACCAAAATCTGCACCAAACAGTGACTCGTTTTGGGTGTATCGGCTTTTCAATGCATGCGTGCGGGTTTTCTGTGCCCCAAATTTATAGTATGATTAGAAGTTTATGGTTAACACAGCACCTTAGTCCACTGAAAATAAGATTGCTACTTGCTAAAACATATCTTTTACCAACATTACTATATGCATCTGAGGTTTTCGCAGGTTGCAACTCTAGGGATAACAGAAAACTTACTGTAACTTTCAACAACATTATTCGCTATATCTTTGGATTAAGAAAATTTGATCATGTATCCCAATACTCGTGTCATGTCTTACATATGTCATTTGACAACTATATTAAATTCAAGAACATTATATTCCTACATAAAATTATTAAAACAAAGGCTCCAAAATATCTTTTTGAACGATTAAAGTTCGCAAGATCTTCCAGAGGGAATCGAATAATTCAATTTAAATACCGGGAACATGCCTCTGAATGTCAATTTTTTATTCTAACTATTCGTCTCTGGAATCAACTTCCTAATGTCATGCAAAATACAAGCAACGCAATAGGGTTTAGAAAATTACTATACCAATACTTTAATTGATTTTATTTGATTTTTTTTAATGTTTTTTAATTGTAATTTATAATATTTTAAATTTAGATTAAGAGTTACTGATATTAAATATATAGTGAATAACTTATCTGATTCCATTACTGTAATTTATAAGATACTGTGTCTTGTTGTAATGGAAAATCACATTTAATAAATAAATACAAAAATACAATACAAATGCAATCAGCATAAATGTAAATAAAAAAATAAAAAAAAAAAAATGCGACAATTTTGCTTGTTTACATACCCGCCAAGATCAAAATGAGCTTCATCTGAAAACATGATTTTTTTTTGGCAAAATCGGCATCTTCTGTAAGTCGATCGCAGGCCCACTTAGCGAAGCGAAAACGCATTGGATGGTCAGTTGGCTTCAACTCCTGAACCAATTGGACTTTGTATGGCGTCATACCAAGGTCTTTATGCAAAATTCGTCTCAATGATGCCTCTGAAATGTTCAATTCTTGAGAACGACGGTGAATTGATGTTGATGGCGCTTCACGCACACTTTCTGCCACAGCAGCAATATTCTTGGGTGTACGCACTGTTTTTGGCTTTTCACGCTTTGGTTTATCGATGAGGATGCCAGTTTCTTTCACTTTTTTTCACAAGATAACGAACATACGGAGCTGACGGTGCTTCTCTTCTTCCAAAATCCGTACGCAATTTTCGCACACATTCTGCAACATTACCATGATTTTCAAAGTAATGTCGCAATATATCCCAGCGTTGTTCAAGCGTATACACAACCATATTCGTTCAGCGGAAGGATAAAACTAATTATCTGTCAAATCAGACATGCACTAAGTGTTACCATTCACGAAATAAGCATAGTTGAAAAAAAAAACGTTAGATGGCGGACCCTTCATATAGTAACTGGATTCTAAGCAGTGGTTATAGAGTTCCGTACCTGCTGAATTATTTGACACACAATTCCATTGTGTATGTTGGGCATTAAGGTCACCGAAAATAAAATAATCGCTAGTATAGGATGTTAATTTGTCCAAATCGGCCTTGGAATTGGATGTGTAATCAGTATTATACGATTACTGGTCGTCTATTTATCATCACTTGTATTGAAATGTGTTCTGCAGTGTTCGTATAAAGTTTCGGTAGCAACATGTGCTTAATATTACCTTTAATTGCAATTAGAACTCCTCCGTCATGCGTAGAACGATCCTCTCTATATATTTTATAGCCACCAAGTTGAAATTTGTGATGCGGTTTCAAAAAAGTCTCATTTAAAAGGAGAATATCAATTTTCCATTTCAGTAAGAAGTATTCCAGCTGCGCAGCTGATGATTCCGTTGTTATGCCTTGGGCATTCCAATGCATAACATGAACATTGTGTAAACAATTTGAATTATATGGCATGTTGAAGCATCATGCCTAAAACACGTAGCTTGTCGTACTTGTTTTGACATCTTTGTAAAGCATCGACTGCTTGGATATGTCGTTGTCATTATTTTTTGTGTAGCTTTTGTCTTTAGCTACCTCAGAATACAAGTTACCATTAGCAGGAAATTACTATGAATATTTTGTCGCTCTTGTCTTGGTAATTGAGAAAATCCTGATTGTCCACGTTGAAATAAGAATCATTAATTCTTCTGTTGATCGGCCTAGATTTAGATGTTACTCGATTCCGAATATCTAAATATTCTTGACGGCTTGGGCACTTTGGATCATCAGCTTTATGATTAACGTGCTTTAAATTCTTTTTTATGCAGTTATAACACTTATATATTATGATACCTTCATTATAACCTTTTTTAATCATGGTTTCCCGCGCAGGCTGAACACATTAAGGTACGATTACAGTTTTTAGCCCCGTGTCCATACATAGCACAATTGGAGCATTCAGTGGGCCCTTTGTTACCCTTAAGAGGATTTCTCCAATACACCGAAATATTACTGAAATATCTAATTTTCATTTGGTTACCTGCTGACGATCAAATTCAATTAGGTAAAGTGCATCATCTACATTAGATCTTTTTGTTTCCAATTCTTTTATGCTTATCGGCTTGATATTATGCGTGCTGACAAATTCTTCGCTGATGTTCTTTGTGTCCAGTTTTGGTAATCCAAATAAAACCAATTTAAAACTTTTAGTGTGCTTTATCTCGTGAGTATAAAACTGGAATTTTTTGTCCTTAAGAACCTTTAGCGCATCCTGGTACAGTGATAACGAGTTGAATAAAATTTTCTTTCCAATAGTCATTCGTTTATAAGTATACTTATCACCAATTATTCCGATAACACAATTATAGGTGGAATTTTTTCTTTAACAACAACAGGTTCTTCATCATCGTCGTCAGATAGAAGTTGAAATCTGTTGGCATTAGTGCTTGGACCGTCTGATGTTTTTGGCACCTTGAATTTGGGGCTATTGCCCCAATATTTTCTTCTTTTTTGATTAAACATTACCAAAAGAAGGAAAATTAACTCAATCAAGAAGTTAATTACTTATAATATTGAAAATAAAATTAACTTTTTCAAGCACAATTAATCACGATGTTTTTTTGATATTAACAATATTTATAATTTCATTCATCATACTTAACTTAGAGTTTAATGTATATTAAAAAATGTAAATATTACTGTATAAATGTACATATATGTACATATAAGATCTAAGCCGATAGCCTACGCAGCTAGTGCTCGCTTTTACTTTAATTTAGTCTTTACTTTGTATTTATTGGATTAAATAAACGAATAATAATAATAATTATAATATATTTAAATTTAAACCCAAATGTCAAAATCGGTGGTGATTTAAGAAAAAAACGACTGATAACAAAAAATCTGAGTAAATCAGAGTCGATTTCAACTAAAACAGGGATATTAACATTTTAGTTATACAGAAGATAGCATTATGAATAGACTCACGAACATCCAGTGCACAAGCCTTAAAAATATTCTAGTTGCGAACTCGTTGTGCGTAGCGCACATCGATGGATAACATAAACTTTTAAATACGGTTGCAAGTATATATAGTCTACTTTGGAATAGAAGTTTTTAAATTTTCAGTTTATGCCATATACATTTTTGCTTACAACCTTTGAATGGATCGCTACCAAAATTTGACAGAATTTGAGTTGAAGAGATGTCAAAAATGGAATGTCCCTAAAAACATGCTAAGTCGCCTTAACTCGTTGTATTATGGAGCCATCGAAATGTATCTATTATGAGCAGCATATGTATCGTCTTGCCAGTGCAATACTGTAACAATTCAAAATAGATAATTTTAAGATATTACGGTTTAAATTTTTATCGTTTAGTATAATTTTTTCAGTGTAATATAATATGTATTGTAATATCACTGAAAACAGTACAATTTTGAGATGTTATAATGTTCCTCTGATTCTATGAGTCTCTTCTAGCCCAATAGATCAATTTTCGCCAAACAGTAACATTTTGAGTTGTTACAGAATTGCACTTAAAAGGCGATATACATATATAATCTAAAATAATGAAGTATTATGTTGCCTTATCGCTTTGAATACATTTTGGTTTAAAAAAAACACTGTTTTCTTCTCCAGAGAAATAAGCTAGAGGTGTATCTACTACGATGATATGTCTACATGTGACAATACTCCGGAGGAAAACTTGAAATAGCTTTCTTTTTGAAAATTACATGTCCTCTAATTTATTTCCTCTAACGTTATTGAGGTGAAAGGGTGTGTCCAAGGTGAGCATCCTTGTAAGCATGTCACAAATATGTACTCATCAGCTTTATTACAACAAATGTATTAAAATTCAATATTTCGGACTTAGCACACTCCGTAGGTGAAGAAACAAAAACGAAATAGTATCAAATATTCGGTCTTATTTTTATTTTCAATCTTTATATATTGAGACTTATATTCAACATTCCCATAGTGAGCAAAGAAAAATCTGAATAAATCACATTATGAAAAGTGAGAAGTTTATTAATAGGATGCAGATTCCAGAAACCGACCAACTAGATATAATAATTAACAAGAAACATATCAATTCAACGGAATTATACTGAAAATTTGGTTAAAGCTTGTCTTAAGAAAATATACATATATTGTAACATTTTTGCATTCGTAAAATCTACCCAAATTGGAATTGCACCATTTGTAATTAGTCAAAGTTTAATCTTCACAATCATCGCACTAAGAATAATTATTCTGTCTTAATATTTTGAAGAGTATCGGCTGAAATTTATAAACATATGATTTAAACTTGTAGAACATTTTGTTATAGACGATATTGTGATATACGAATTTATTAAACAAACTTAAAAAATGTTTTTAACAAACCATTCCAAATGTTAAGTCACTCTTTTATATTATTATTGTAACCACTTTGCAATTTAATGAAATCTTGTTGCATTATTTTTTATATAAAATATATATTTAGATTTTAATGAAAACAAGAAAATTTTACTCCGTAAAATTCTAAAAAAATGTTATCGATAACTGTAATATTGCAGTGTTGGAAAATAATGTACAGGCGGATGGCCACGACCAAAAACGCCATCAATCAGTGCATATGTGTGTGACGTGTCGATGATTGAAGCTTTAAAGGCAACGTACAAATAAACACGTCAATCATCATTTGTATATTGACTTCGTACCCTACAAGAACAGTGACGGTCATTTGACCGGTGATATGACGGTCACTACTGACTGAAGTTACGGTCATCGCCGTAGTACAAAGTTTCTATCATTTTATTAACGCTAATATGACCAAAATGACCGAAACTTTTGTATACATGTGATTTTGCATCTTACTCTAACCTATGAAAGTATGTAAACCATAGAATATATATATGGATATATCCATCATCGTTGACCGGTCACACTTGATGGATATATACATCATCATTGACCGTCACGCTTGATTATAATGAAACACGACTTATTTTTTTATTTATTTATTTATTTATTTATTGTATTAAAAATCAAATTCAAAATTAAAAATAAATATTAAATATTAAAAACACAACAATATCACTAATTCCGAAACGTGGTGATAACTTTGAGACAATGTTGAAACAGGACAATGGGCTTAACTTCAAACAGATATTTAAACAACTTTGCTGACTTTTCACTTGAAACATCCCTAAACTCAATATAAATTTCCGGTAATTGGGCCATTCAAATACTGCTACCTTTGTTTGTACAGAACGGTGTGTGAGATATTGTGATAATACCTCCATAAATCAATTTGTTCAATATTCTGAGATCTTTGTTCTTTTGAAGAAACTAATTTCATTTCATATTATCAACATCATATTCCAGACACTATATTCCAGAATAGCATAAATTAAAACATTCAAATATTAAAACAAACTCCCATATCCATGTTATGGCAACAGACTGAAAGATAGATATAAGGATTAGTGTAAAATGCTGCAAGGAAGATTTACTTTGTTTCTAGCTACAATTTTTAATAAAATGTCAGTGCATTACCTTAATAAGTTCATTTGGTGATTGCGCATGTATTAACAATATATTTATAGTGTCTTCCATGCGCACTTAACTGGAATCATTACGAATCGATTTAATAAACGGTGTCAGCGTTGTTTCACACAATTATATTTCTTGTGCAATATCTTCCAACATCATAAAAAGTCCTTCAATAATATCAAATAGATAACCATATTATTTTCTGGTACAGCATTCACAATCGAAGTACAGGATATAACATATTGTCGCACAATATAATTCTTTGCACAAATGCGTTTCCTAAGAGGTATAAAAGTTCTAGATTGAAAGTTTGTGAAGATTCTACAGCAATATCTTTAAGTAACGATACAACAGGAATAGGCCAGAAGCGAGCGAAAAATAAATTGTGGAAGGGTATAATGGAGGGACGTGCCACCACAATTGAGAATGGCACTAACGAATTCACTGACATATTTTGAAGAATCCTAAAGAAACAACAAAAATTAACTTGAACTTTTAATTTAATTAATTACTTACCTTTCCTAAACCTTAACAACAGCAACAATGACAATCATATGTTTTTAAATAGAAAAAAAACTACAAGTGTGTTAGTACAAAAATTGTTTATGTGTTAGTTTCAGTCATTCATTTATTGTAGGGTAGTGTTCGCATCAAATCATGTCGTCGTCAGATGATGATTTATTGTTATTGTAATTTTAAAAATTTGATTTAGTTAATTTTTTATGATATTTTCAAGATGAAGTTTAAATATCTATAAATTTTATTACTAAAAATTTTTAAATTTTTTAAATATTCTTATTTTTTTTTTTGTAATATAGTTAGGTTGGCGCTAGCTCCAGCTAGTCATAATGCCAGGTTATACGACATATGGATCTCTATACAACCTATGCCTTCGCAAGTGAGGTTAGGCAGAGCCATTTGATTTCAATCCTTAAAACTATCAAAGCGAACGGTTATGTAACATAACCAGAGAGCATGCATTTCAGTACATAACCTAAATGCATGCTAATCAGCAACCGCTCGGATCAACAAAAAACCACCGAAACGTGTTATCCCTCAACCGGGAATAAAAGAAACGACGAAGACGACATTTATTCGATGAAACATGAATTACTGGAAAAAGCATGGACTTAGGTACATAACCCAACTTCATGCCAAGCAGCAACCATGAGGCTCACAAAACAAAAAACCGGAAAGGTTTTTCCCTTTACGCGGAGGATTGACGCGACGAAAACGATGTTTATTCGTTGAAGAGCAAACTACAAATGTGATTCTTATTTTTAGCTCCGTTTACTGGGAAAAGTAAACGAACATCAATTTGTAAGAATTTGCAAGTTCATAGAAATAGCTGATTGTAAACACATTTGAAAGTGAAGAAGTGAAATTCTAAATTAAACAAGAAAATTATAGTCGGTCTAGACCGACTATACGATACCGTATACCATGCGTTTAGAGACCCTATCTCTTAGGCCCAACTAATTCGATATAGAAAATAAGCATAAACCAAATTTGAGTGGGATTTTTATTATTTTTTTGGCTGTAGATATGAAAAAGTTCATATCGGATGCTATATCTATATGGGGACTAGGCCCAAAATGGACCGATCCTGACCATGTTTGGTAAAGTATCTTGTATTTTGCAAAAATATATACAAACAAAATTTGAGAAGAATCAGTGCAATATTTTTGTTTTTGATAGATTTAAGTGAAGATCGGGAAGCAGCTCTATATGGGGCCTATGACTAAGAGTTGTCCCATATGGATCATTTTTGGACTACTCATAAACGCATACAAACCCAATTTGAGTAAGATCGATACGACAATTTGGATCTTATGGCAATTTATGTCGATTTCATAGGGGTCATTTGTATGGGGGCTAGGTCTGAACATGGACCGATTATCACCAATTTCAATAGCGTTCATCCTATGGCTGACAAAAGCATATATACCCAATTTCGTCAAAATAAATTCATATTTGCGACCTGCAGTTTGATTACAAGGTTTACATGGACACACAGACGGACGGACTTACATCGTTAAATCGAATCAGATAGTGATTCTGATTCGATCGGTAACATAAAAGATGGGTCTAGGTCAAATATTTTTAGTAGTTACAAACAGCAGCGCAAAGTCATTATACCCAAACCACATAGTGGTATAGGGTATAAAAAAGAAACATACCTTAATTAGAATTTATTTTATTTAACGTGTAAAAATATTCACTGAGACTAATATCATTACGTATTGCTTTTGAAAATAATAGCATGTTCAGACGGCAAAATGAACCACTTGATTCGCTCTCTGAATCATGATTGTGAACCTAGGTGTTCAGACGAGTGTTCTTGTTTCATTTTGACGTTTATTTATATATTTTTTTGAAACATATGGCGCGGCTTTTTGTTTTGTTTTTATTTACATTAAAATTTCTCGTTAAATATTTAGGGTTTTTCTGTTTGGAGACATCCTTCTGCACTTCAAAATATGTTTCACTATTTCTTTTTTTACATTTTTTAAATTATTTATATGCTTTATGTAATATATTGGTTTTATTTGTTTCTATTTATTTATGTTTCTATTTATTTTTTTGTACACGTTAATTTCTTGTTTTTTTTTTGTTTGTATTGTTTTGTACACGTTAATTTATTGTTTTTCTTTGTTTATATTGTTTTTTACACATTAATTTCTTGTTTTTTCTTTGTTTATGTTCTTTGTACACATTAATTTCTTGTTTTTTCTTTGTTTATATTTTGTATTTGACAGCTAGTTTATATAAACTAGCGATAATTTGTTATCAAACTTGGAGATGACACTGAATGTTTCTAGGTTCACAACTAGGTTCAAAATGAATCAAGTAGATTCGCTCTCAAAATTTTGTATGGCGAATCATGTAGATTCAATCGTGATTCGCTCGCCAACCGAGAATAAGAGAGCGAACCGCGAATATTGCTGTCCGTGTGAACATAGTATAAACATTTATTATTAAAGAAATTGGCAGATACACACATTTTTTGGCAGGAACCAGTTTTAAAAGATTAAAATTAATGAAATATGTGAATATTTACTTCTTCTATCGTTAATTTCCTCAGAATTATTATTTAAAATTTGTGCACAATAATAGAATTGTAGTATTTTTGATTTATTTACCACAAAACTCAAACATATGTTATTCAAATATATGTTTTTTCTTGCTTGCTAATTCAAAAATATATCCAGTAAAAACTAGCAAGTTTTCAAAAAAAAAAATGAACTGCCACTTTACGCTCTCATTTGTATTGAATTAAGTGTTTTTATTGAAGTGAGTAAAATATAGTAAATAAGACATTTCAGTTCAAAACAGAAAACAAACATGATTAATAGAATAGTTATAATATAACAATATAACAAGTTTTAATTCATTATAACAATTTCAACACTTTCCCTTGTTTAAATGAATTAACAAATATTTAAACGATCACACAAAATTTTTAATCGAGTTTTAGATAAAGGTTTAGTCATCATATCAGCATTTTGAAATTCAGTAGATACTTGAGATACTAACAAATGACCCTCTGTAACCTTTTCTCTTACAAAACAATGCTTCAATGCAATATGTTTCGTCCTTTTATGAAACTCGGGATTTTGAGCTAAACGAATAACTTCAGTATTGTCAATTTGTATTACAGGAATTTTGCTAAAATGTGTAACATCCCAATAGAGTTGTTTTAGCAGCTACAATTTCAGCTTTAGTTGTTGATGTTGATACCATAGTTTGTCTCTGACTTAACCAGGATATTGCTCCATCTGCATAAGGAACAACAACACCTGATGTAGAACGCCCTGTACTCATACATCCACCAAAATCAGCATCACTAAAACAATCTAGCATCTTCGGTCCTTTCTTTTTATAAACAATGCTAATATTTAATGTCCCAGAAATATATCTGAATACACGTTTGACACGTAGGACATCTTCTGCAGTAGGATTTTCTAGAGATCTTGACAGAAAACCAACGGCATACGCCAAGTCTGGTCTAGTTCCTAACATAAGGTACATTAAATCACCAACTACTTGTCTGTATGGAAAGTCTTTTATTTCTTTCCCTGCTTTTATTGTATTAGTTCCAACCTTTTCCATTGGTGTTGAAACAGGTCGACATTCCCAGAAATTTAATCGTTCCAGTATTTTCTTTGCATAGGCTTTTTGAGATATCTTGATATGTTCAGCATTTTCCTCTATTTCCAAGCAAAGAAAATAACTTGCATCTTTATATACGATTTAAAACTCTGATTTAAGTTCTTTTAAAAATTCATTTAAATCTTTAATTTCGGAAGCAGAAACCAAACCGTCATCTACATAGAGAGCTAGAATCAACTTAATTCCATTTTTCTCCCTTAAATATAAACAAGTATCAGCTGAGCTTGTTTGAAAACCAAGTCTTTGCAAGAATTTTCCCATGCGAGCATTCCAGCATCTAGGCGCTTGTTTCAAACCGTACAAACTTCGTTTCAAATGACAAACTTTGTTTGTGCGATCACTAAATCCTTCTGGTTGTTTCATGTATATATTTTCTTCTAACTCGCCATATAAAAAGGCTGTGGACACATCAAATTGTGCTAAATGTAAATTTTCAGTAGCGGCAATACTTAACAGTGATCGAATAGTTGACATCTTGGCAACTGGGCTAAAAGTTTAATCGTAGTCAACTCCATTTTTCTGTTTAAACCCTTTGATCACAAGTCGTGCCTTATACTTGTCAACGCTACCGTCAGAATTTATTTTTATTCTGAAAATCCATTTTCCTGAAAGAGCAATTGTTCCTTTTGGTAATTCTGTTAGTACCCATGTTTGGTTATCCTTTAAAGAATTTATTTCTGATTTCATAGCTTTAACCCATTCTTCTCTTTGACTACTTTCAATAGCTTCTGCATATGATGTTGGAGTAGAAATCTTATTAACAAATTCTTGCGACATCATTACAAAATTATTATGAATTGAATTCTTAATAAATATGGTACGATTTCTTAGACGTTTTGTATTTGGTTCATCTTCATCACTTTTATCGGAATTCTCTGTTTGACGTTTACCACATTGCAGTTTTGCATCTTGAACTACATTACCTCTTCAAAATTCATCATTTTGTAGTTCGACATCTTGCACTGCATCTTCTTCTTCTTGAACTTCTTCACATTGCGATTCAGCATCTTGCATCGCTTCATCTAAAGACTATTCTTCAAAACCCTCAAAGTCTTCTGTTAAGCTTTCGTTATTATCTCTCAAATTATCTGAGTCATAATTTTGTTTACAGCTTATTGTAACATTATCTTTTGTATCAGATTTTGTTGCACTCTTAATTTTATTAGATTGTTCTTTGAACTGATCACAATTTCTGTCAACATAATCATCGACATTTTCAACAAATTTGATGTTTCTTGAAACTTGAACTTTGTTTCCTTTTTTAATGTAGACTCTATATCTCTCATCATCGTCATATCCAATAAGGTAACCCTTTTCAGCTTTCTTATCCATTTTTCTACGTTTTTGACTAGGAACATGAACATAGCAAGTAGAACCAATTATGCGTAGGTGACGTATTCTAGGCTTCTTGCCACACCATAATTCATGAGGACTAACATCTGCAACTGATGATTTCCCAGTTCTGTTAAGAATGTAAATAGCTGTTCTTGCAAACTCAGCCCATAAAGATTCTGGAAATACCACTTCGGAATTTGAATACTTGAAAGTCCTTTGACTATAATGACCATTTCCTTTTCAAGTTTCCTCTTAACATGATTTTTATCTTGATGTCCCCACCTTTCATGGTATGGCTGCAACATTGAACTGTCAACTGCTGAGTTAACTTTTTGATTTGGAGTTATTGGTGTAAAATTAATTTTATATAACTATCCATTTGCAAAACGATTTCCACATTTAGTTCTTGTTGACTTAAAATACCGAAAATAGATTTCTACTTATACCTGGTACATACCACACATCCTTCAATTCAATTTTTAGATTATTATTGTTAACTTTGGATATAACTTTAATTGTGCCTTTTCCTAGAGCTTTCAATGCTTCTTTACCAGCTGCTTGAATGGTATGAGGATCATTAAACTTTTCATATTCATCATAAAATTCACAAGAATTCGTAACGTGTCTGGTAGCTTCATTATCGACCCACCAATATATGCTTGATATAGCTGCATTTAATTCACTAGATACTGAATAAAGAGCAACATTTGAATTTGAAATGGTTAACCTTAACTTGTTTGGACATCCATCAGCTATCCACTTGCGACATTCTTTTAACCAATGACCTCCCTTTTTGCAATAATGGCACATATCATTTTTTTATTTAATTTATTATTAAACTTGCCTCTAGCACTTTTTTTTTTTTGATTAATTGTCAAAGCTTCTTGACTAGGACTAATATTATCACTCTTTTTGAAATTTCGTTCATACAAACACAATTGCATAATTAGTTCGTCCAACGATTTATCTGCATCATTCGTAAGCATCATCCAACTTGATTTGAACATCTCAAAAGAGCTTGGCAGAACATTTAAAATTTTGCAAACAATTAATAATTCTGGCAATGTATTTTCTCCTTACATACGTAATCCGTTGTTGATTTCTCCCCAAAGACTTCTTAATGTTGAAACATGAGAAGAAACATCATTATCTTCACTCCACTTAAACGAAAATAAATCATTGCACATCTTGTACAATTGATCTTTTGAAGTTGCTTCAAATTGTTGATTCAACGCTTTCCACATATCATAAGCAGATGCTTTATCTATCACCTTTTGATAGATTTCATCTGTTATTGTATTTTTGCATAGCAGTTTGCTTTTCGGTATAATTCAGCTTGCTTTTTGTGTTCCTTGATTTGCTCATCTGTGGCACCAGTTTCTATGGCTTCTGGCTTTGTAAGACTGTTGTCTACTACATCTAGACCACCCTCATAGAATTCAAGGAGATCTCTTATATTCCTTTTCCATATTGGCCAGTCAGACTCACCAGATAATGGTTTCAATGCTTTTGAAAATTCCATTTTGTATTCTTGAATATCTTCTTGATATTTTTCTTGAATTTCTTTTCTTGATTGGCTCGATCACACTATTAAAAATAAAAAACCGCTTTTTGTTTTATTTAACGACTTCAATAATTCCATGAATTTTTGTTTTTTTTTTTTAAATGATTTCACAATCTTTTTTTATTTTTTTTATTTGAAATATTTTTCTAAGGAGCTGGTCCCATAACCTATTGAATTAAGTGTTTTTATTGAAGTGAGTAAAATATAGTAAAGAAGACATTTCAGTTCAAAACAGAAAACTAACATGATTAATAGAATAGTTATAATATAACAATATAACAAGTTTTAATTCATTATAACAATTTCAACAATTTGTTCTCTTTTACTGGGGTTTTGAACTAAATGAACAGGATCCAGTAAATTTTGTGATAATTTGTACAAATTATTAAAAATTATCACGTAATTGAACAGAGCTATTATGCTACTAGTGTTCGTGATAAAGTACACAGAATTAATAGCAGCAGTAAGCACCTTCCCAATGATGTATTTGGAAGTAATAAATTGTAAAAAAAGTTTCATGAAAATCGCAAACAAAAACAACAAAATAATATCATACACATAAATCACAAGTCTAATGCCGTTTTCTTTTCTGACAAAAAATGTCGCATTTTATTTGCACTTTTTTCGAAAAGTATATTTTTTATATATTCTGAATTAAGAGCAACATTGTCTTATACATCAATCGAAAGGTCTCAAAGTCGAGACCTTGTAAATCACAAAAATTGCTACCATTGAATTCTTTCAGGTCATAGTGCGAGAATATTTCCCCATTGTTCCCCTTTTTGAATAATTTCAGCCTATTACTTCAAAGAGGATAATAATCAAAATTTTTTGCTTTTTATGAACACAGCACTTTCAGACCTTTCGATTGATGTATAAGATAAGGTTGATCTTAATTCAGAATATATAAAAAAATACACTTTTCGAAAATAGTGCAAATAAAATGCGACATTTTTTGTCAGAAAGGAAAACGGCATATGTCTGTAGGCATATTCCTTTCATGTTTTGATGCGATATCATGGAATTATTGAATATTTATAAATAACAAAAACATAATTGTTTCAAAGTACCTGAGCTACTT
Organism: Cordilura impudica; assembly: GCA_963682025.1. Taxonomy (NCBI): domain Eukaryota; kingdom Metazoa; phylum Arthropoda; class Insecta; order Diptera; family Scathophagidae; genus Cordilura; species Cordilura impudica. The sequence goes on along the minus strand of OY821520.1, from coordinate 197,681,276 downwards.
TTAATCATAAAAAAGTATCATATTTGTTTTCTATCGCCATGAGTAACAATCTTGTCGCGAGGCGGAGGCTTAAGTGCACTGCGGTTCCTTATATGAGGTAGGAAAGGGAATGGGTTTTACTGTTTCAGTACCTCTTCCTGAACCTGGGCCATGTCTAAAACCTTGAAGGTGCACGACCAAAGGTTGCTCACCCCTAATCCGGAGGGTTACGCGACCCGTGCTCATCGGAGGGTTTGCAGTCAGGGGTTACCGACTGTATTTTAACGGAGCCTCGCTGATATCTGGGCACCTCAGCGAGTAGGTAGAGGCAGTGGGCCGCCCTTACTGCGTTACTGGGGGCTATGACGCGGCTGACATTCTTTCCCCTACACTCGTGGGACCAAAATGGAAGCAAATTTTAATACAACAAAAAAACAAAACAAAATTCGAGGCTCTGCCTCACAGTCTGCCGCTAGCTCAGCTAGCAGCTGTTCAAAGGCTAAGACCCAGGAGTCTGGCCAAGTAAAAAACGCTGCGACCTCTGGTCAAAGCTCAAGTGGGTTGGGGTCCGTTGTCGGTCCGAATTCAATCCTCAGCACTGGCAGCAAACCTATGGTGGCTACGATCAAATCCGGGCACCTTGGGACAGCTGCTAAGGAGGGGTCTATGTCTGCCAAGACAGGGGGTAACAAAGTCCGTCCGTCTAAGGTAAGGTACAACCAGAGAAGGTTGTGCCTAAAAATGATCGAAAGGTTGGGAAAATTAAATCCAGCGACGCTGTCTGAAAAACAGAGAGAATCGCTCACATGGGCTAAGAAGGTTACTGAAGAACAGGACCTCTCAGCTAAGACAAGTGTTCCTGGCAGTAATATCAATCAGGACACTTCGAAGACGGCTAGAAGGTTGCACTCGCCAGATGAGAAACCATTACCTAAACGCACTAAGGTGGCCGGCAATGCTGTGCCGAAGTGGTTTAGCCAGGTTGTGAAAGACAACCTTGTAATGGCAATCATTAACAGGGGAGATGGAGATGGCATTATCCCCAAGGACAAGTGGAGTTATGTGGAGGCTAAATTATCCGAAGTGTTCTTCACCGTCCTTGAGGACATGCCAGGTCCACCTCCAACCTGTCGCGACGCAGGCTGGTATCAAGGCCGCGCAAAGTTGATAGCTTTTCCTGATCAACGATCAGACTTATATAAGGCTGCCGTCAGCAAACTTGGAGAGCTATGGCCGGGAGCAAAACTGGATGTCGTGCAAAAGCATGACATCCCGTCCCGACCTAGAGCGCATGCTTGGATTCCGGCAACTCCCGGGGACGCTGAATCCGTGTTAAAGATGCTGAAGGTCTGCAATTCTAACCTTCCAACACAGAATTAGAAGATTGGTAGATTTGGTGATGCGGAGGGGAACCGGAGACAGGTGGTAGTACTACTCAATGTCGAATCCCTCCCGCATTTAACCGGGACAAACGGCATAGTTTCCTACGGCTTTGGGCAAATTCAAATAAAAATCTACAAGGGCGACCAAGGACCAATCACGGAGATCGCCAAACCAGTAGAAAAATCTGCTGGGGAGGGGACCACAGGTGAGATCCAGGCTGAGGAGAGCTCCCAAACAGCCACGGAGGAAGGATACTTAACATCCGACTCCGAACTGCTGGGGGACGCTTCTGGTGGCGAAGATGACCCCCTTGATAGCACGGAGGACGAGGCCGAAATCACGGTAAGGGAGATGGACGTGCAGGCAACTACAGATGATGCGGCTCCTACAGATAAATCTCCATCACTGTAAAGCCGCCACGGCTGCACTTCTACTTCGCCTGACGACAGGTGAAGTAGACATAGTCTTCATCCAAGAGCCCTGGGTTTGTGGAGGCAGGGTTTGCGGACTGAAAACTCCTGATTACAAGCTGTTCGTCGCTAAAGATAAAGGTACACCAAGGACCTGCATTTTGGCGAGGAACAGCCTTAATATTTTCTTGTTATCTAATTTCAGTGACAGAGATGTAATAGCGGCCAGCCTGGAGCTAGATGGGAAATCAATCTGGCTCTCCTCCGCCTATTTTTGTGATCCTGGGCCTATCCAGCCAGTCAATGTGGCAAAGCTAATCCGGGAAGCCGAAAGGACTACACACCAATTAGTGCTGTGCTGTGACGTCAATGCACATCATCCGATCTGGGGAAGTACCAATTTGAACGTAAGAGGTGAGTTACTTTTGGAGTTTTTATTTAGTACTAACCTATATATATGTAACAAGGGAAATGAACCGACTTTTGTAACTAGCATTCGTAGGGAGGTTTTTGACGTTACCTTGTATCGGACACATTATTTGATAAAATTGATTGTTGGAGGGTGTTGGACGACCACTCCTTTTCTGACCATCGACAATTTTTGCTTAGAGAAAAAGATCCGGTGGAAAGTGTCCCCAGAAATCTGAAGAGGACAAATTGGGTTAAGTATAGGAAAACCTATGCCGGGTTATTGGCGACAATACCCTTATCCAAACCGCGTAATTCCGAGGACATAGATGGTCTAGTGGATCATATTACGACGGTTTTTAACAAATCTTTAGATGCTTCTTGCCCCGCGGCAAGGCCAAAGGGCAAGAAGAAACCACCATGGTGGTCTAGCGAGCTGCAACAGGACAGAGACTCCTGCAGGAAACTCTTTAACAAGGCAAAGTCTTCAAGAGCGGACGAGGATTGGTTGGCCTACAAGCTGCAGCTTAGGACCTACAAGATTAGAACGGCAAAATGTGATTCTTGGAAAAAAATTCTGTGATAATATAGAAGACGTTTTCGAAGCATCCAGGTTGCAAAAGGTTCTGGCTTCTACCCCTCACACATTAGGTTATCTGAAAGTTCCATTGGGGGTGTGGACTACCTCTAGTGGGAAATCAGTTAGCCTGCTACTGGATACCCATTTTCCGGGCAACTCCCCTACGTCGCTTCAGGCGTCAGAATACTCAGACGCTAGTACGACGGATATTGCTACGGAGATAGTCAACATACCAACACTGAACTGGGCGATTAGAAGCTTCAAACCTTACAAATCTCCAGGACCTGACGGTATCATTCCAGCTGAATTGCAGTACGTGTCGGACTACATTTCCCCTTGGCTATGTAGGCTTTTCACTCGCTGTATCAACTTAGCTTATATACCCCTGAAGTGGAGGGAGACGAAAGTGGGGTTCATTCCAAAAGCTGGAAAAATTTCACACACTGTCCCAAAACACTTCAGGCCAATAAGTCTATCATCGTTCTTATTGAAGACAATGGAGCGCTTGATAGATTCTTACTTACGAAGAGTTATTGATCCTAAACTGCTGTCGACGCGACAACACGCTTACAGCAAGGGAAGGTCAACCGAAACAGCTCTTCACGAGCTTGTGAGTACTATCGAGAAATCGCTCTCGGTAGGAGAATACACCATGACAACCTTTTTGGATACAGAAGGGGCTTTTAACAATGTCACACCGGACTCGATATTAGCGGCACTATCTAGTCTAGGTGTGCATTCCGTGATCATCTCACTGATTGGAAATCTGCTTGCCAACAGGCGGATAACGTCTAAATTGGGAACGACTCTAATATCCCGTTTCGTGAACAGGGGAACGCCACAATGAGGCGTTCTGTCACCACTTCTATGGAACTTAGCGCTGAACTCAATGCTACTTTCGTTGGAGAGACAAGGCTGCAACGTGGTCGCCTATGCTGATGACGTGGCCATAGCCGTACATGGGAAGTTTCTATCCACACTTAGAGACATTCTACAGAGGGCTCTCACTATGCTATCTAGCTGGGCAAGTAGTTGCGGTCTGGGGGTAAATCCGACCAAAACGGAACTTGTTCTTTTCACGAGGAAGTATAAGATACCTACCTTCGACCCTATTTCTCTTTACGGTGCTGATATCGCCTTCTCTGATGGAGCCATGTATCTTGGTGTATTCCTGGACAGGAAGCTGAACTTCAGACGGAACTTGGAGGAAAGGGCGAAGAAGGCGACTATAGCTTTATGAGTCTATTATCGATAGCAACCCAACTTTAGTTGCGTTGCCAGTTGATAAAATGGTATTACGTATGGCAACTGGCAACTGAGAATTGTCAACTTCAGTTGTCAGATAGTAGTCATATTGGCAACTGCATATTTTTGGTTGCTGTTCATATAGAAGTGACGAATGTCTGCCTTCGGTCCGATGATATGTACGTGTGTCCCATCTTTACATGTGTCCCATCAACAACCCCAAGACACCGAATAAAAAAAGTTTTTATTTTTTGATTTTTCCTCTTCTTCTTTGAACGACTTTTTTTAATACCACCGACAACGTAGATTGAGCCACTCCCAGATTGAAATCGTTGCCGTGGGATTTCTGAAAACTACCTTCAGCAAAAAATCTGAGAGCTGCACAAATTTTTAATAGTAGAGGTATTGCTGTTGCCCGATTACTTTTTTTAAAGTAATTATTTAAGGCTTCCACTAAATGAACCACTGTATCTTTTGGAAGACGAAAATAAGCTTTGAAACTAAAAAAAATATGGGTTTATTGAAAATTAATTTAAACATAAAAATTTACTCACAGAGGATTAGAGTTGTCCCTCAAGTGCCGACCAATATATGAAACGTCTAAGACCTTCTCATCCTCATCAAAAAATAATTCCACTGAGCTTAACATATTTATTATAATTTTACATATATAATATAAATTTTTCTCACAAATTCACTTTGATTTACACAAATTCACTTTTGTCAATGCTCTTTATCTTTTGTTTACATTTATTTTCAGTTGCTAAACTGTCAAAATAGCTTATTCGATAACTTTTGGGCAACTGAAGAAAGTTGCCTTACAAAATATCAATTTAAATATCAGTTGCGTTGCCTTTTGACAACGCAACTAAAGTTCGGTTGCGATCCATAATAGACCTATTATACTCCTGCAAAAAGGCCATTGGTAAGCGGTGGGGCTTCAGTCCGAAAAGTGCGTACTGGATCTACACAGCGGTGGTTCGCCCAATACTGCTATACGGGGTCATCGTCTGGTGGTCTGCTCTAGAGAAGGCCTCTAATATCAACCTTCTTGCAAGGGTACAGAGAATAGATTCCATGTGTATCACTAGTGCCCTTCGTACCACACCTACGGATGCCTTGAACATCCTCTTACACCTAATACCGTTGGACATATTAGGAAAGCAGTCGGCGGCCTCATCGGCCATTCGACTAAGAAGCACAATACAATGGCGTGGTCATAATTGTGGCCATGGAGTGATCCTGAATAACAGGAACTTACCATTGAACGTGGATTACACCACTCCGAGGAGTGTATTCAAAACCCACTACAAAACTCTGATACCGACCAGGGAATCCTGGTCGGGGGGGGGGTTCCAGGTAGCAGGCGTTCGATAAATTTCTATACTGACGGATCGAAATTGTGTGGTCAAGTTGGTTTCGGAGTCTATTCAAAGGAGCTTGGACTAAATCTGGCTCGCAGGTTGCCAGACCACTGCAGTGTTTATCAGGCAGAGGTACTGGCAATAAAGGAAGTTGCTGACTGGTTGGGTCGGAATATTCTACAACCGCAGTCAACATCTACTCTGATAGTCAAGCCGCGGTAAAATCCTTGGAATCAATGTTTCTGAAAACAAGAACAACCCTTAACTGCCGCACGTCTTTAAATGAGATGGCCAAGCAGTTCGACATCAGACTCATTTGGGTCCCAGGGCACAGGAATATACCGGGAAACTGTAAAGCTGACGAGTTGGCAAGACAGGGCACTACCTTACGGGTTCCAGCGGACTTGGAATGTGTTGGTATACCCCTGGAATCTTGCAAGCTGGAACTTCGGCTTCACACCGCCGGCATAACCGACAACAGATGGGCTAATGGATCAACGTGCAGGATCACGAGACAGATCTGGCCGGCTCTAAATCATAAGCGCACTAGCGCGCTACTATCACTCCCCCGTGGGGAGATTTCAACAGTAGTTACTGTTATCACTGAGCACTGCCTCATAGGGAGACACGCTGAACGCCTCAGGGTCTCGACAAATTACTTCTGTCGTAGCTGCATGGATGTGGAGGAGGTGGAGAGCATAGAGCACTTCCTTTGCTATTGCCCGGCGCTCTCCAGAACGAGACTTCGAACATTGGGATCGCCGTTTCTTCACGATCTCTCTGATCTCTCAAATGTGGACATTTCACATATCAGGGGCTTTATCAGGAGCTCAAACTGGTTCTACGGTGGGGACTGAGGGGAACACCTATTCGTCCCGTGGTATCACAATGGACCCCAGTGTGCTTTTCCTTTGGTTTAGCAGCCACTTCCAACCTAAACTAACCATCATATTTGGAGATATTTTCAAAACGGTTTACCTCACGGTTTCTTGGTTTAATTTCAGGTGGATATATCAAACATTTTGGTCCCATAAAAATTTAGGTACTTTACTATATATGTGAAGAGAATATTTATTTTAAATGACTTTGTTTGGCTTATATATTATGTATGTGCACATTTTCTAAAATCGTTTGAAATTTGTATAAAAAAATTTGAGGTGGAATTCTAAATTTCAATTTTTATATGCAGCAACGAAATTTCTTTAGACTTATAAATATTTTTTTTTTTATAGTATAATAATTTTCAACTTTATAATAATAATAATCTAATAATAGTAATAATTTTTATTTATTTTCATTAAAAAAATTGGCACTATAAAGAAATTACCGTCTTTGAAAACATCGAAATATTGATAAATTACTTTATTTAAAGTAAGGTAAAGATAAAGTTTGAAGTGTTGTTTAATGTTTATATTTTTTGGCAGGAGAAAACATATTTCATCTGAAGAAAAGGCTAAAATTGATACTTTAATTGGAAGTTCCGAATTTTTCATAAGTACGATTTTGAAGAAAAAAAATCAAACAGTAAGCGCCATTTATGTATATCAAGCAACTGCTATGGTATAGCAAGCAACTGCTATGGTTGCAGTTGTTTGCTATACATTCATGGCGCTTTCTGTTGGTTGTTGAATCAGCTAAATAAATTTAAATCATCTTTGTACCAATACACTTACATACACCTCACACCGATTTTCCCTTACGCTGTTTTTGTGATTGTATTGTGAAATAGATTTTTACCCCTCCGAGCGCATAGATGTTTACACATCAAAAATCAAAGAAAAATTCAGTCAGGATGGTACTGATGGGAACATTTACTACGTGGATATTTTGAAGTATCTAAACTCTTATAAAATCAGAGGCGCACCTTAGACAATTTGTGGGGAATGTTTGTTTTTTGGGTTTGGTTTTCTGTTACTAGGCAGAGGTTGGCTGAGTATATTAAAATACTCATACACCAGGACTGGTTCCACACATTGTGTGTGGATTACAAACTTAATATAAAACTGCATGCAGAGCAGCCAACACGAGGATCGTGTGACAAACACCGACATGTTTTTCCTCTTATCGGAAGTAACAGAAGCGACGTAATCAATCCTTGTCCGACGAATGTTGTTAAGAACTCTGCAGGGAAACGGAAAGCAATGCAACACTGTAAAAAGTTAAGAAGTGGCAAATCTCCAATCACAACTAAATATTGAGTTTACTTCAAAAAACTTGTGGAATCAAGTCCAAGCCGAGAGTTCGCTGTGATACAAATTGAAGGAAGAATCACTTAATACAGAGAGCCAAAAGATAGAATTTTTGGGTTTTTATTTACTTTTATCTTAAGTTTTAGTAAAATTATGTTTTTTGTCTCATACAAAATTATAAAACACTATTTACACAACTTATAATCATCGATATATTAAGAATTCTCACTTTTGGTAGCCCTATCACATCATGTATACAGTGGAAGTCGAATACAAATTGGATTAAGTTGATCGACTTCCAACATCTACAAGCAGATGCCGCATAGTTTCAAATTGAATTCGAAAGAAAAACAATCAAGTCTCATTTCGAGATTTTTTTTTATACGACAGAATCCCGCCTCACACTTACTCACCCTTCCCGACCGCGTACACACCATGGTCCGAACCCTGGCGGATTCCAAGAGCTGGCAAGTAGATTGTGTGGTCGTAAATTAGCTACAGACTATGTCATCAGCTGATATTAGGAATAGACAAACTTAAAAAACATAAAGAACAAAAAAATAGTTAATTAATTTTTAGTTATTAATTTTCAATACATTAGAAACTTTCATAGCCAAGAACACATAGATTACATCCACGTTTTATAAGGCGGCAGTTCATTTGAAAATGTTTATTTCAATTATTTTGTTTCGAAAATTTACGTTTTTTTTTTTATTTAAGAAATTAAAATCGTTGAAAACACCCTCAAAATTTCTTGTAATTTTTTACAACTTAGTTTTATTTATTTTTTATATAATAGGAAATATAATAGGGGATGTTAATATATTTTGATACATTCTGTAGATCCTTAAAATATACACTGTAGTTTTTCTATTTATTTTAAACTCCAACACAGTTAGCATTTATTGACATAATTCAAAATTATTAATAATAATAATTATCGTAATATAAGATTTTTAGCAAATGATGCAAAATTATTTTGCAGCATAATTTTATGTAAATTTTGTATTTGTTGTAGAATTTTACATGAGTTCATATTTTAACTATTTTAATCATTAATGAAAATTATATTTATTCAGAGAGCATAGTTTTTCCACTCGCTTTTTCCTTTTCCTTCTCCCTTTCCCGTTCTCTGTCGTTACGAGTTTCAGCTTGACCCAATAAAAGTGCTGGATTCGGTTGACTTTGATGGGTTTTTTGTTTCAACATTGTCCAATCATAAACATAATCATAATGATGATTTAATGTACGGAAGAGAATTCTGCAAATAAAACAGTGTTTAAAATAAAACTAAACTTTTTTCTTTCTATATACAATTTTTTATTCCAACTTTACAGTACTATATTAAATACCAGTCCGATCATTACATTCGCAATGATCTCTGATTTGTGTACATAAAATAATACTCCTCAAGTTTAACAATTAAAATATTATGCATTCTGCCCCATCCGCGTTAAGTTTCACCCAATAACATTGATTAAATAACTTTACATATATTTCACTTTATATAAATGCGAAAAGTTTCAAAATCAGCCTCAAGCAAAGAGAGTTTTAAATAAAGGTACATCCCTTGTTAAATTAAACAACTTTCTAAATTCAAAAATTATTTTTTAAAATGATCATAGTTATTTAACGCATTCACTACCAAGGCCGTTTTCATAAATCTAACGTCAGGTGCCAATATAAATTTAGGCATTTTTAAGGTAATACGAGATTATCTCGTAGTTTGGCCTACTTATATAAAATTTAATTTCGATATGCCAACTACGAGATAACTCGTACCTTATTTTTTCCATAATTTCTTATTTGATTTCAAGATAAACAAAAATGTAAAAATGTAACATGACATAACAAAATATAATTAAGTTTTTGTTATTATTATTCTTCATAATGATAAATTTTAAAACAGTTATTCACGCAAAGAGCTGGCTTTTCAGGGCACTCTGCGCAAATATAACTCGTTTCACATCCTTCGTTTTCTTTATTACAAACACGACATGGCTTAGTTGGGTTATTTTCTTTTCCGTTGGTGGAATTTATTCCAAGTAGTGAAAGCTGTCTCTAGTTTCGATGCGAGCATCAATGTTTTTAGGTTCACCAGCGAAGTATTCAATAGCCTTTTCTCTAAATTGTAATATTGACTGTTTTTTGTTTGAAGAATTATTTTGGGTGTAAGGTAGCCTAGCATTATGAATAAACATTTCGAAAAATTGAAACCCAAGTTTTTGTACCATCGCACAGATTTTCTTAATGATGAATAATATGAAATGTTTTGATCGCTAAGATCTACTCCAGCCATTCCCAATGTGTAGTGCCGAACAATATCCGGTTTTATGGAGATTTTTTATTTCTATTCATTACTTCCACCATGTTTCGATAGTACGCCCCTTTTGTCTTTCCACTTACAAACTACGACCGAATCTAATCGAGCCCATGTTGATTCGCTTTTTTTAAAGCTTTTTTTGAATTACGTTTTTCGGATTTTCTTTTCTTTTGGCTCTCAAAGTACCACACACATACGTAGAACTATTGCTTAAGGTTTTTGTTAAACCCACTGAATTATAAAAATTATACATGTAATTATTATATCCTTTGTCAAGAAAACCTTCCATTAAGCTCATCACAACCTCACTGGCATGATTTTTACAACAATCAACTTGTTTTCCTTCATAAATTTTCAACCTCAATATCATTCTTTTTGATTCGCAGAGTTCAAATTATTTTATCCCATATTTATGTCTTTTGTTTTTAATATATGGGCGAAAAATTAATCGGCCTCTCCAAAGAACCATGGACTCATCAATACACAAGTCCTGCTTTGGATGTTAAATATGATCCATTGTATCATTGAAACGTTGTAGGATTGGCTTTATTTTAAAACGGTCGGTGGTTTGATGTTCGTTATTTGAAAAATGAATAAATCGAGGAAGCATTTGAAACCGATTTCTTGACATTCTGTTCTGGAAAACTTTCAAACCATAGAGTTTACTTGTGTTCCAATAATGTGGTATACTTGGTAAAGTGATAGGCTCCATGTGTAATAATAATCCAAAAAATACTCTAAGTCTTCATTGTTTGTATCTTTCCAATTTTTTAAATGAGATGATCTCAGCAATGGTGCTTTACTAATTTCTTGATTGGCCTAAAGGTTAGTTTGTTCAACCAAGTAAGTTAAAAAGTTTTCTGTTAAAAATAAATCAAAATAATCTTCAGGTGTTACACAATTTTCAGTAACATTCATAAATGGTACTCCTTTAAATGGAAATTGAGGAGGATCTTGTTTTATTTCACTCCAATCATTACCTGAAGATGTAATATTCTCACCAACGCGAATTCGCCTAGGTGGGATATTTTCAATATCACTGTCAGACTCAGAACTTTCACTGTCAGAACTGCTACTTTCATCATCATCACCTAACAAATATTCAACTTCATCAGCAGAAAAATCATTGTCACTGGATACTTCTAAAGTATCTAAATATATTTATATGTCTTCATCCTCCATTTCAACTCGATAAGCATGTTATTTAAAAACAAATACTATTTAATAAAATCAAAAACGACATTTAATCTCAAAAATCTGAGCACGACTAAATTTTATATGTATAAAAATTCAACTTCAATGAAGTATTATTTTTTGGAGAATTTCCAATTTAATAAAATTAACCGTTTTTTTTTAAAGTACTTCTTCCCTGTGCCAAAATGAAATAATAAAGTTAATTCAATAAGCCATATCGAAATTATGTTTAATATAATCGCAAAGTTCTTACTACGAGTTATAACTCGTAGTTGGCAGTGAATGCGTTAAAGTAAAAGCAGAAAGGACCCATATACTTTGTATAACATCAAATTAACAATAATTGAACATTTTATCAAAGAAAATTGCAAAATTTAGTATTGCATATTGTACAATATAAGCAATAGAAAATATCTATAATATTAATAGGCTAGGCGATTCCTTGTGATCGATGTTTTGTTCTACCGTTTTATCCCGATTTTGACCAAACGTATTTTATTTGAAAGGTATTTATTTTTAGCAAGTTTGCAGATTTACAGATTTTTAAATTTGTTCCTTTATTTTGAGTAAATTGCATTTAAAGTTGCTACTAACACATACATAAAATTATACAATTCTATGTGTGTGTTTATTAAATTTGTTAATGTGTTTGTAATAAAAATGAGTTTGTTTTTTGTGTTGATTTGTGAATTGGCTATAATCGAGTAGCATACCTTTAGGGTCTTTATCTAATGAAAAATAAAATTTCCTAAAATTTGCTAGTATATATAATAAATTAAGCATATGATACTAGTCAGTAATGACTTAACTCAAAATTATTAAATATGTTTATATAGTAGATGAGGGTTAAATCAGAACGATTTAATGCGTGGCAATAAGCACTAACAATTTTAAGCCAAATACATTATTTGCATGTGAAAAAATTAATAATTCATGAGGCAAAACATTCCAAGTGCGAGAAATTCTAACCACAAAAGCCCTTTCATAGATAATTCGTACATTTTTAGGGATGAAGATCTGGGAATTCCTAGTAGGCTCCTATGAAATAAAAGTAATAAACGGTATTGAAGAAAATGCCAAAAAAAAAAAAACCGATACATATCTAGAAATATTATCGAAATATAACTATAAAATTATATCAATTTAAGATTACTTTTTTTTAATTAATGCTATGTTTTAAATGTAGAGGACACAAAGATGAACTCCGATCGGCCGTTATATTAATTTTTACATCTATTTGTACAGATCCCACTTAAACCGAAGTTACATTCTAAAGACAAAAAATTCCATACAAATCCACTCCATTTTAATGAGCAAACATATATAAGTTGGTCTGGGGAGCTTTGATACTTCTTCCATTGCTTAGAAAGTGGTGACAATTGCGAAAATTGTGTAACAGTACGAATTTAACTAATTATTTGAATATCTCAACTTTCCCATTGACTCTCTTTTGTCTTAGACTTTAATGTAAAGCATATATTCAGGACCTCAAGATTATATTCACCGAAATGCTGAGAACGTTATAAAGCAATGCATATAGCCGGTTGTGAATTGGTATCAACAGGTTCACCAACTTACTGGCCACCAGACTAACGAGGAACCCTATCTCATAGATTTCTTTATTACAAAAAAAAATTTAAGTAATTTATTGACATCGAAGTAGGTTTTGACATAAACCCAGACCATTCACCAATACACTTCAATCAAAAATTTCAAACAAACCTACTGTCTGGAATTGTCATAAGTGGCTAATTAATTAAAATTTAACTTCACAACGCTTTTGAAAGCCACAAATCAATTTTAAAGGCCAGTATTAACGAAAACTATGGATGGAAGTTCATTCTGAGAAAAACTGTTTTTTTGACGTTCTTTTTCATAAGTGAAAATATGTTGAGTTTAATAGATGCTGATAATTCAAGATATATAGTTTTGTTGACATTTTCATGGTAAATTCACATTGTTTTTATTTATATATACAGTTAATCACAAAAATAAGTATACACAACAATAAAAATTTGTACAAACATTTTTATAACATATTTTATTAAATACATATATTCATATTCTAAAAAAAAAGTGTTTACAAAAACATTTCAACTTAATGAAAATATTCTGCCTTAATCAATTAAATGGATAAATTTATACTAGTAACAAAAGTATACATAATATCAAAAAAAAAAATGTTTTAGTTTTTCTTTTTTTTTTAAATATTAATATTTAGTTGTTTTTATCACAGAACTCATTGAGGGCATCGAATTGACCAAGTTTCGGGGTCGATATTATACCACTTCCTGATGTACACATTTTAAGTCTTCCTTGGTTCTTATTTCATGTTTTCTTACTTTTCGATCTAAATGCTCCCACAGATGCTCAATCGGATTCATGTCCGGTGATTGTGGAGGTGTTTTGAGCTGTTTTTTTTTTGGCATTATATAATAACCACTCCTGCACAATAAGTGCGGTGTGTTTTGGGTCGTTTTCATGTTGTAAGATATATGATTCTTGAAGAACCATTTTCTGTGTACCATCCCATAAAATTGTTTTTTAAAATGTCTAATTCTAGTATCGATAAATACTAAATTTCCCATGCCATATGCGGACATACACACCCAGATCATCGCAACCCCACCTCCGTGTTTTTCTGTGGCTGACATATTAATAGGATTCAGCTCTGTATTTGGTTTTCTCCAAACGTTTTCACGTCCATCTGATCCATGATCCATTTTCTTTCAACAGAAAAAATTTCAATTATTCCAAAAAGTTTCACTGTGTTTTGCATGCTCTTTTCAAAATTAAAGCGCTTTTGGCGATTAGTTCTATTTATGTACGGATTTTTTCTAATATTTCGGACGTAATATCCTGCACACGCCGGACAGTCTGGGTGTTGCAAGTCTTACCAGACTCGATTGTGTTTTCAGTCTGTATTTTCGGAGCACTTAATTTCGGATTTTTCTTAATCTTTCGTATGATTATACGATTTTTCTGTTCCATAAACTTACGTGGACGTCCAGATCTAGCCTTGTTTTTTGTATTTCCTTAAGCTTTGTACACAGTTTTCGCAATTGCTCGGATTCATTTATTTTATTGAAAGTGCTTAATGATCAAGTCTTTACATCTTGTGAAAGCTCCTTACCTCGTGGCGCCATTATATTAATTTGGTATTGGTTTTTGTTGTAATTTTTTTAAGTGATGTTTATTTAAATTTTTTTTATTAAATGTACAAAATAATATAAAAAACACGTGTTGTAAATACTGATCTATCCAACACTTTCAAATTTCGGCAGTTGCATACTTACTTTTGTGACGATAATTAGATTGTTGTTATAAAAAAGTGCAGCCAACTATTAAGATAACGCACAAATACAATTATTTTGTAACTCTTAGTTAAGGAACAGATGTTAAGCAACACACAGGGCGTATAAATTAATCAATTTTTTAAATTAATTAAATAAAATTAAACAAATAAAACGCCATCTAGAGTATACATACTTATTTTTGTGATTAACAACTGTATTTTTTTTTTGAAAATTTTTAATTTTTTAGAAAATTAAATTTTGTGAAAAATTGTTTTCATTCGATTCTACATCAAAGGGGCCTGAATTAACATAACTCACCTAAATAGCTGTCGGAGATACATATAATCTGGTTGCTCATCAAACCGTAAACTGCGGCAATAATTCAAATACATTGAAAATTCAGCTGGGAATCCCTTACATAAAACTTCAATGGGAGTGGACATTTTTTTTTCCGAAATCTTTTCATACTTTTGCTGTTTGTTGGTGGCTTTCATTCCCTGCCAAGGTAAAACACTACGATTAAAGTACATCATAACATATCCCAATGACTCCATATCATCTCTTCGAGATTGTTCAATACCCAAATGAGCATTGATTGATGCATAACGTGCTGTTCCTGTTAAATTTTTATCTTCACGATATGTAATGTGAACACGAGAACCCGGATCCCGATACTTTTTGGCCAAACCAAAATCAATCAAAAACAACTTGTTGCAATGACGGCCAATGCCCATTAGGAAATTGTCCGGTTTTATATCGCGATGTATAAAACACTTTAAATGGATATATTCTAGACGTCCAATCATCTGATCGACCAACATTAATACCGTTTTAATTGTAAAATGTCGTGTACAAAAGTTGAATAAGTCCTCCAATGAAGGGCCAAGAAGATCCATTACAAGTATATTAAAATTTTTTTCTTTGCCATGATGACGAATTTTTGGTATACCCACTCCACCACTAAGAATGCGATATAATTTCGCTTCATATTGCAACTGCGGATGGCGAGCCGAAGTACTTTCCATTTTAACGGCTACTTCTTCACCACTCTGAATACTAATGCCCAAATATATGTCACCGAAAGAGCCGCTACCTAAAATTAATAAAATTCAAAATCCATAATATTTTAACATCATTAATTCTTTAATTACCTATTTTACGGCTTAGTCTATATTTTCCTCCCACAATTACATCGGATCGATTTAATTTTAAATTAAATTTGTCCATATTGAATGCTCAAAAAGTTATTCACAATGCTTCTTCAAATAGTAAATACTGAAAAATAAAACAAAATGTAGTTTTAAAACTGTGAGATTATTTGGTTATAAAAATTTTAACATTTTTCTTAAGAAAAATTAAACTTAAAAACTATTAATGTTTATAAATAATAGATTATTCTTGATATGGATTTTATTCAAAATTATTTAAAAATTAAAATTCAACAAATTTAACGTTTATTAATGAGTGCAATAAAAACCTATTTAAATATGTATATCACCGTGAATACATAAAGAGATAATCGCATTAAATTTTTTTTGTTGAAGTCCGCTTTCCCACTATTTTGGAGATATCAAAATTATCTACAGTTTTAAAATTTTTTAAAAACATTTTTAGAATTCTCTGAAATTCTGTTATTCAGAATACTTGGTGAAACTATCTCAAATTGTTTAAAAATGACCACTTTTAAACAAAACAAGTAAGTCCCGGTTTACACATGAAATTTTTCTTTCTGACACTATAATTTTTTTACACACTGAAATTTTTGTATTGAAATTCAAGATTTTTTCATGTTTACTTTATCATTTTATATATTTATTTTATCATTTTATTTCATTAAATTAACTTTATTTCAATTTATTATCTTTCTTAACACAAACGAACATAAAAATTAAAGAAAACGTAAAATAACTTCACATTAAAAATTACGAAGCAAGAAACAAAAGAGAATTTCATAGTTCATGAAAGTATGTACCCCCTGCCATTCTTCTCTCCCGTCTCACCAATAAACTCAAGACTTTCAACAAGAAAACTTTCATGTGTAAACCAGCACTAAGAGTGTTAAATTCGGATGTGCCGAATCTTTGATATCCTCCACCTGCGTCTTAAACTCATTATTACAACAAATGTTGGCTACGGCTATTATTACTTTAAAATTGTTGCCGATACTGAAACTTTAAATTCGAACATCAATTAAATTTAGTTTCTTAATTGTTTTTCTTTTTGGGCAGTTTCTATTATAATTTGTTGTAATAAAAAACCATGATTCTTGGCTAAAAATTTCCAGATATTAATATTAAAGAAAAGCAAATTTTAAAATATTTTTACTGAATTGGCTAGTAATATGTTAATTAAAAAATACATCTAATACAAAAAATCAACAATTTTAAAAAATCGACTAAGAAAGCGGTTTAGAGTCGATTTATTATAAGAGGTGTGCCTATGCAAAGTATTATTGATAGTTAGTTACAAACATCAACACAAACTTATTAAATATTTTTTGACAAAAATTTTCTTCTTAATATGCTAATATATATGTATTTTAAATTCTTTTTGGACCCACCTATTTTATAAAAAAAGAAAATATATGTATATATAAATTTGTAACAGAAACAAATGTAAAAACAATTAAAGGTGATGTATGTAAAATTTAAACATACCGGGTGTTCACTTATTTTCAAAATCAAAAATTACAAAAGCTATCAAAAAAAAATTGTATATCCATTTTATTGTTATTTTCAGCCTTTATAAATTTAATAAACATTTTTATGATCATGTTTAAAACCATTTTATAAAATAATAAAAATTAAAAATCAATCGAAATTTGTCATATTCACAAGTTATCCGTAAAATGATTGAATATATCACTAAAAGTACATGAGAGTGCATGAAAATAGTGTTGCCAATTTGAAAACGCAAAATAAGTATAAACTTATTTATTTCGATTCAGACGTGTAACTGTACAATGGAAAAAAGTCTTTCTAATTAAAAAGCGTGTTAAATATAATTGATATAATAGATTTTGTGGATTCGGTTGGTACATATTTCTAACAGAAATTCTAACTACATCAGAAGGTAGTGTCCACTATATCAAAATAACAATAAGCTTTTATTTAAACAAAAAAAGCCACACTAATTTTTAACAATATTTGCTTTCAATTCTGATTAATAATATTCCCGTTTTCCTTAGATACAGTTTGAAGAAAGGACCCTTTTATCAGTGATGTAATTATAATCGAATCATTTATACTTTAAACTTAATACTTAATACTTATTGTTAAATGATTACATTCAAGAAATGACATTTAAAAAAAACATAAATATTCCAAAAAAAATTATATTTACTAGCAATTTCAGTGCTCGAAATTCGAGTGCAATTTCTAGGCAGCTTTATTTTTCAACATAGCCAATTCACAAACCAACACTTTTATGGTTTATTATTATTGTGAACGAAGATAACAAACTCATTAACAAACACAATAACAAATTTAATAAAACACACATAGCATATGTATAATTTT
Source organism: Cordilura impudica (assembly GCA_963682025.1). Taxonomy (NCBI): domain Eukaryota; kingdom Metazoa; phylum Arthropoda; class Insecta; order Diptera; family Scathophagidae; genus Cordilura; species Cordilura impudica. The sequence goes on along the minus strand of OY821520.1, from coordinate 197,663,387 downwards.
ATGTGTGAATAGCAACTTTAAATGCAATTTACTCAAAATAAAGGACAAAATTTAAAAATCGGTAAATCTGCAAAACGGCTAAAAAGAAATACCTTCCAAAAAATATATGTTTGGTCAAAATCGTGATAAAACGTTAGAACACAAAATCGGTCACAAGAAATCGCCTAGCCTATTAATATTATAGATATAAGCACACTTTTTACCGAATTAAACTCATTTGATTGAAAGCAATAATATTTCTGTGTTTAATTCTAAAAACCCCTACTTTAAAATGTGAAATTATATACATACAGTTAACAACACAGTTAGTATGTTTATAATTATATAAGGGTTACCAAACTTAGTGAATTTATTTTTGCAAAGCCTACGGGGCTTCCGAATGACAGTTTTATATAAATTCAGTTCGTTTGTGGAACTCGCTACCTTCAAGCGTATAGTTGAATTTATAATTTATACCTTTTTCAATTTATGTTTAATTTACAATTTTTAACTTTAAATTTTTATATTTTTTTATTTTTAATTTATTTTTAATTTCTAGTTTTTAATTTTTAATGTTTAATTTTTAATTTTGCAACTTTCATTTTTAATTTTGCAACTTTCATTTTTAAATTTTTCAGTTTTCATTTTTAATTTTTCATTTTTCATTTTCCATTTTTAATTTTTCGGGTTTCTGTTTCCATTTTTCATTTTTTTTTCATGGTGCTTTTTGTTTGACTTTTATATGGATTATATTTTTTCTTTCATACTGGCGATTATATTGTGATAATGATAAAAAAATATGTGGCAATACCCTGCCGGCAACTCAACTAACTTTAAATCAGAGTTCAGAAAAAAACACACACTGAATAAAAAACTCGTACATATATGTAAACAAACATAACTTAGACCAACACACACATATTTATATTTTCATACCAATTATGTTTGTTTTTAAATTTTCTTCGGTGTCCAACACAACCATGACTGTGTTCGTTTTAATATTTCGTTATTTACACGAACATTTTTGTATCACATACTTTTTGTTTCAATCACACATAAAGCACACATTTTTGAGTGTTGCTTTATTTGAAGTTCATGTTCTGGTACGTGTACTGAAAAAAAACACAGAACATGTACAATAAACAGTTTCGAGTTCAGTTATATTTTAAGTCGTGTTGTGGCTCGTGTAGTAAGAAAAAACAGAACATGTACAATAAACAGGTTCGAGTTCAGTTATATTTTAAACACGACTTAAAATATAACTGAACTCGAACCTGTTTATTGTACATGTTCTGTTTTTTCTCACTACACGAGCCACAACACGAAAGAAAAAACAGAACATGTACAATAAACAGGTTCGAGTTCAGTTATATTTTAAACACGACTTAAAATATAACTGAACTCGAACCTGTTTATTGTATCAATTTTTATTTTTATTTATATCAATTTTAGTTGAAGAAATTCTTAAAATTTCTTCTAGTGTTTTGTCGGCCATTGAATTTCTATATTTAGATTTGATATATTTCATGTCAGAAAATGCTCGTTCACAAATATATGTACTACCAAACATAGAAATTAATTTTAAGCCCAAATCGCGCAATTTTGGATATTTGTCGTTTGGAAACATTTTGAATAAATTTACCCCAGTCTCCAGCCTTGATTTAAAAAATTTGTCAGCTTGCAATTCACATAATTCCATTTGATATTTAATATCGGTTTCTTCAACGTTGATGGTAGTCGGATTATTAAATAATTTTAGATCTGGTTTAATTGCATCAAAATCAGAAAATCTGGCATCAAAATCTTCAACCAATTTGTCCAACATGAGGACATGATCTTTCAAGTTTAATTGTTGACCGATTTCTTGTATTTCGATAGCAAGTTCATTACAACACTCGAAGTGCACCAAATTGTTGTTGATCAAATGCGACCGAAGCAAACGTAACTTATTGCGGAATCCGATGATATGGCTTACCAGATGACTTATGTTTTGGTCTTTGCCTTGCAAGCTTTTGTTCAAAACATTCAAATATTCGGTAATATCTGCTAAAAATGCTAGTGAAATTAAAAATGTTTTTTCATTAAAACTGGCTATAAATGACGAATCCAATTCTGTTTCCATAAGAAAAAGTTTAATTTCTTTACGAAGTTAAAAAAATCTTTTAAGGCATTTCCCTGCACTTAACCAGCAAACTTGGCTATGCAAAAGTAGATCACCATATCCGGCATCAAGTTCTTCAAGAAATTGTTTAAATTTACGATGGGTGAGTGCACGGTCTTGACAACAGTTTCGTCTTGCAACAGTTTGGTGAGAAAGAGAAATTGACTCGAATTGTTTTGCCATTTTATCATCTCCAAATGCTTGAGCCATTTTGATTGCATACTTCTTAATAATTTCACCATCAGTAAATGGCTTTTTGGCTTTGGCAATTTATTTTGCAACTGCATAAGAAGCATAAACAGATGCATCCTGAGCCTTACATGCGAAGGTGATAATTGATGTTTGCTGCTTAAATTGTTTTTTTAAATTTTCAAGTATGACGATTCTCGACTCACCATTATATTGCGAATATTTGTCTGCATGCTGTGATTGATAATGACGCTTCAAATTATATTCTTTACATATAGTAGTATTCATCCGGCATATCAAACACACATAACTTTCTTTGTGCTTCACAAACATATAATCAATTTCCCATCGTTCTTTAAATTCCCGATTCTCACTCATAATTTTTCGTATTTTTTTTGCACTCATTTTATGATTTTAATAAAAGAAGTTCGCTTGAAATAATAACAAACGAAAAAATTAAAAAAAAAAATTAAATACCAAATTTTTTAAATGCACTTACCTAATTTTATGTGTATGTTAAGCAAAAATAATTTCACAATAAAAACAATCAAACACGCGTTTACAAACTTTAAATACATATGTATTTCACTGTACGTTAAGCATAAATAATTTCACAAGAATAAAATTAAACAACGTTTACAATTTTAAATAAACTATAGCACTTGTGGGTATAGTTTCATGGCATACTAGACTGGAAAAAAGTAATACAAAATAGTACAAAATAGTATTGGCTTTGCGTGTGTCCTATAGTTGACAAAAACTAGATTAGAAAGAAAAATAAGACAAATAAATATTACTGATAAATTGCTGGTCATTTTTAAAATTGACAAAATTTAAAAAAAAACCATTATACATATTTTTATTTTGTTAATAGGCCACAGAATATGATTATTTTTATTTTGTTAATGGGCCACAGAATATGATGAGCTGGGCCGCATGCGGCCCATGGGCCGCCAGTTGGACAGCGCTGTTCTACAATAAAGAGACACATTCTTATTTCAGCTTTTTTTTAATCACAATTTTGATAAGTTGAAACAAAAACGTCATATATTTTTTTCTGATTTAAAACATTTCTGCAGCAACATGTTTTTTTTGTTTGTGCATGAGCTATTAAATCAGATTTACCGGATGATGCTTTAAGTTGAGAATTACACAATTTACAGAACATATTGTTATTTCTTTTTTCTGCCCAATTTTTAATTTCTGGGTGATCCATCCAATCATCCTTCAACTTACGTCTTTTTCTTTCAACCTAAAATAAATTTTGCGATTTAAAAATTTATATTAAAATAATTGTTTAGAAATTTACCGGTATCATACTATTTGATGTACCAGCATCATCTTCATCATCACTGTTTATTTCTAAAAAGATTTTAAAAAATAAATTTCTTTCTTTTTATTTATATTTCTATTTTCTTACCAATATTTCTTTGTAAATATTTATCCATATTTAAAATCAGATGCAATCAAGTAATTTTATAACTATTTTTTCTGAGGAAATGTAAAAATTCATTTAAAATGCGCTTTTGCTTTTTTCTTTCTTTTCTGTGTCATAAAAGTTAACGGTAGAACTTTTTTTGTTTATTTCTAGGCAAAAACGTATTACTTGCTTACAAGTTACTAAAAAGATCAACACTTCACACACACAATTACATATGTATATCCTTAATTGTCATTTTCTTTTTAAATCTCTTCCGATTACAGAAAAAACAAATGCAATAACATTTACATAGATTTATTGACGACGTTGCCATTAAAAATTATAAAACATGTAAAGGCTTTAGTTAAATATGAAAAATCGTCATTTTTGGAGCAAAAATCGTCAAATCGTCATTTGTAAATTTTTGGCCAAAAATCGTCAAAATGACGATAAATCGTCAAATCTGGCAGCTATGACCATGAGCTGGGTTAGTAGTACCCTATAAGCAAACCGGTAGTCGACGATGAAAAAACACACTTTTAGTTAACTTTTACGAACTAATTATAAGCCAACTACAATGTAATGCAGAACTTTCCCAAAAATAGAAGCATGCATATTGTGTGCTTTCCCGAAATAGAAGCTTGCATATTTGTTGACATTTGTTTAGTGACTTTTTCACTTTTTTGGACATTTTATATTTAATTTTCGTTTCTTTATTACAAAAATCAGTGTTCGTGCGTGCAGTTAGAAATATTTTTAAAATGTTTTAAATTTTAATTATTAAAACTAAAATGAGTGGTACAAATAAAAGAAATGTAATGCTTTGTACATGTTAATATGATGAAGTCATTGTTAAAAGGATGCCTGCCAAAAACATTAACAGAGGTTATTTCTATGAATATCTGTTTAGAAATTAATATGGAAGGAATCTATGGCAAGAAGAGACTAAGGGTATTCAAAGTTTTCTTCAAGCTTTAACGGGTAACCTATATATTAAAAACATATTCATAATATAGGACATAATATAGGACAATTATATTTTAAACAGATGACTGCCGATCGCTTGGCTCTAATGAGGTGGAAAAGGACTTCAGAAATGCTCTAAGAGTTTTTAAAATCGGCATATAGATGCTGAATGCGTTAAAAAGAAAAAAATAAAATTATTAAATTCGGATATGCCGAACCTCTAATACCCTCCACCTGAGTTTTATGTTTTATAGATATCTACATATTTCACTATTTATTTATAACAAAAGTAAACAAAATATTTGAAAAGGTAAACAATTTGATAAACTTAATACTAAATTTTATATTTTTACATTTAAATTTCTTTTGGGATTCTACTTTTGACTAAAGTAAAGACTATTATAAGCTAACTAATAGAAAGCAAACTACTATTTGATTTTAATTAAGTCAGCTTATAGCCAACTATAATATATAAAATATAATTAGTTTGTAGCTAACTATAATTTAGGTAACTTTAAGTTAGTTTAAAAGTCATGCAGAGTCGGACAATTGACTACCACCTAGGACATCGCAATGTTAAAATAGTCAGTTTGCTTCATTGGAAGTAGATATAAGTGTATTTAAAGCAAGGTTCAGAAAATACACACATGAAACACACAATGTTCTGTTCAAAAGCAGCCAACACATATCTTTATTTTCATATCAATTATGTGCGTTTCTAAATTTTCTACGGTGCCCAACACAACCATGACTGTGTTCGTTTTAATATTTCGTTATTTACACGAACATTTTTGTATCACATACTTTTTGTTTCAATCACACATAAAGCACACATTTTTGAGTGTTGCTTTATTTGAAGTTCATGTTCTGGTACGTGTACTGAAAAAAAAACACAGAACATGTACAATAAACAGGTTCGAGTTCAGTTATATTTTAAGTCGTGTTGTGGCTCGTGTAGTGAGAAAAAACAGAACATGTACAATAAACAGGTTCGAGTTCAGTTATATTTTAAGTCGTGTTTAAAATATAACTGAACTCGAACCTGTTTATTGTACATGTTCTGTTTTTTCTTTCGTGTTGTGGCTCGTGTAGTGAGAAAAAACAGAACATGTACAATAAACAGGTTCGAGTTCAGTTATATTTTAAACACGACTTAAAATATAACTGAACTCGAACCTGTTTATTGTACATGTTCTGTTTTTTCTTACTACACGAGCCACAACACGACTTAAAATATAACTGAATTCGAACCTGTTTATTGTACATGTTCTGTGTTTTTTTTTCAGTACACGTACCAGAACATGAACTTCAAATAAAGCAACACTCAAAAATGTGTGCTTTATGTGTGATTGAAACAAAAAGTATGTGATACAAAAATGTTCGTGTAAATAACGAAATATTAAAACGAACACAGTCATGGTTGTGTTGGGCACCGTAGAAAATTTAGAAACGCACATAATTGATATGAAAATAAAGATATGTGTTGGCTGCTTTTGAACAGAACATTGTGTGTTTCATGTGTGTATTTTCTGAACCTTGCTTTAAATACACTTATATCTACTTCCAATGAAGCAAACTGACTATTTTAACATTGCGATGTCCTAGGTGGTAGTCAATTGTCCGACTCTGCATGACTTTTAAACTAACTTAAAGTTACCTAAATTATAGTTAGCTACAAACTAATTATATTTTATATATTATAGTTGGCTATAAGCTGACTTAATTAAAATCAAATAGTAGTTTGCTTTCTATTAGTTAGCTTATAATAGTCTTTACTTTAGTCAAAAGTAGAATCCCAAAAGAAATTTAAATGTAAAAATATAAAATTTAGTATTAAGTTTATCAAATTGTTTACCTTTTCAAATATTTTGTTTACTTTTGTTATAAATAAATAGTGAAATATGTAGATATCTATAAAACATAAAACTCAGGTGGAGGGTATTAGAGGTTCGGCATATCCGAATTTAATAATTTTATTTTTTTCTTTTTAACGCATTCAGCATCTATATGCCGATTTTAAAAACTCTTAGAGCATTTCTGAAGTCCTTTTCCACCTCATTAGAGCCAAGCGACCGGCAGTCATCTGTTTAAAATATAATTGTCCTATATTATGTCCTATATTATGAATATGTTTTTAATATATAGGTTACCCGTTAAAGCTTGAAGAAAACTTTGAATACCCTTAGTCTCTTCTTGCCATAGATTCCTTCCATATTAATTTCTAAACAGATATTCATAGAAATAACCTCTGTTAATGTTTTTGGCAGGCATCCTTTTAACAATGACTTCATCATATTAACATGTACAAAGCATTACATTTCTTTTATTTGTACCACTCATTTTAGTTTTAATAATTAAAATTTAAAACATTTTAAAAATATTTCTAACTGCACGCACGAACACTGATTTTTGTAATAAAGAAACGAAAATTAAATATAAAATGTCCAAAAAAGTGAAAAAGTCACTAAACAAATGTCAACAAATATGCAAGCTTCTATTTCGGGAAAGCACACAATATGCATGCTTCTATTTTTGGGAAAGTTCTGCATTACATTGTAGTTGGCTTATAATTAGTTCGTAAAAGTTAACTAAAAGTGTGTTTTTTCATCGTCGACTACCGGTTTGCTTATAGGGTACTACTAACCCAGCTCATGGTCATAGCTGCCAGATTTGACGATTTATCGTCATTTTGACGATTTTTGGCCAAAAATTTACAAATGACGATTTGACGATTTTTGCTCCAAAAATGACGATTTTTCATATTTAACTAAAGCCTTTACATGTTTTATAATTTTTAATGGCAACGTCGTCAATAAATCTATGTAAATGTTATTGCATTTGTTTTTTCTGTAATCGGAAGAGATTTAAAAAGAAAATGACAATTAAGGATATACATATGTAATTGTGTGTGTGAAGTGTTGATCTTTTTAGTAACTTGTAAGCAAGTAATACGTTTTTGCCTAGAAATAAACAAAAAAAGTTCTACCGTTAACTTTTATGACACAGAAAAGAAAGAAAAAAGCAAAAGCGCATTTTAAATGAATTTTTACATTTCCTCAGAAAAAATAGTTATAAAATTACTTGATTGCATCTGATTTTAAATATGGATAAATATTTACAAAGAAATATTGGTAAGAAAATAGAAATATAAATAAAAAGAAAGAAATTTATTTTTTAAAATCTTTTTAGAAATAAACAGTGATGATGAAGATGATGCTGGTACATCAAATAGTATGATGATACCGGTAAATTTCTAAACAATTATTTTAATATAAATTTTTAAATCGCAAAATTTATTTTAGGTTGAAAGAAAAAGACGTAAGTTGAAGGATGATTGGATGGATCACCCAGAAATTAAAAATTGGGCAGAAAAAAGAAATAACAATATGTTCTGTAAATTGTGTAATTCTCAACTTAAAGCATCATCCGGTAAATCTGATTTAATAGCTCATGCACAAACAAAAAAAACATGTTGCTGCAGAAATGTTTTAAATCAGAAAAAAATATATGACGTTTTTGTTTCAACTTATCAAAATTGTGATTAAAAAAAAGCTGAAATAAGAATGTGTCTCTTTATTGTAGAACAGCGCTGTCCAACTGGCGGCCCATGGGCCGCATGCGGCCCAGCTCATCATATTCTGTGGCCCATTAACAAAATAAAAATAATCATATTCTGTGGCCTATTAACAAAATAAAAATATGTATAATGGTTTTTTTTTAAATTTTGTCAATTTTAAAAATGACCAGCAATTTATCAGTAATATTTATTTGTCTTATTTTTCTTTCTAATCTAGTTTTTGTCAACTATAGGACACACGCAAAGCCAATACTATTTTGTACTATTTTGTATTACTTTTTTCCAGTCTAGTATGCCATGAAACTATACCCACAAGTGCTATAGTTTATTTAAAATTGTAAACGTTGTTTAATTTTATTCTTGTGAAATTATTTATGCTTAACGTACAGTGAAATACATATGTATTTAAAGTTTGTAAACGCGTGTTTGATTGTTTTTATTGTGAAATTATTTTTGCTTAACATACACATAAAATTAGGTAAGTGCATTTAAAAAATTTGGTATTTAATTTTTTTTTTAATTTTTTCGTTTGTTATTATTTCAAGCGAACTTCTTTTATTAAAATCATAAAATGAGTGCAAAAAAAAATACGAAAAATTACGAGTGAGAATCGGGAATTTAAAGAACGATGGGAAATTGATTATATGTTTGTGAAGCAGAAAGAAAGTTATGTGTGTTTGATATGCCGGATGAATACTACTATATGTAAAGAATATAATTTGAAGCGTCATTATCAATCACAGCATGCAGACAAATATTCGCAATATAATGGTGAGTCGAGAATCGTCATACTTGAAAATTTAAAAAAACAATTTAAGCAGCAAACATCAATTATCACCTTCGCATGTAAGGCTCAGGATGCATCTGTTTATGCTTCTTATGCAGTTGCAAAATAAATTGCCAAAGCCAAAAAGCCATTTACTGATGGTGAAATTATTAAGAAGTATGCAATCAAAATGGCTCAAGCATTTGGAGATGATAAAATGGCAAAACAATTCGAGTCAATTTCTCTTTCTCACCAAACTGTTGCAAGACGAAACTGTTGTCAAGACCGTGCACTCACCCATCGTAAATTTAAACAATTTCTTGAAGAACTTGGTGCCGGATATGGTGATCTACTTTTGCATAGCCAAGTTTGCTGGTTAAGTGCAGGGAAATGCCTTAAAAGATTTTTTCAACTTCGTAAAGAAATTAAACTTTTTCTTATGGAAACAGAATTGGATTCGTCATTTATAGCCAGTTTTAATGAAAAAACATTTTTAATTTCACTAGCATTTTTAGCAGATATTACCGAATATTTGAATGTTTTGAACAAAAGCTTGCAAGGCAAAGACCAAAACATAAGTCATCTGGTAAGCCATATCATCGGATTCCGCAATAAGTTACGTTTGCTTCGGTCGCATTTGATCAACAACAATTTGGTGCACTTCGAGTGTTGTAATGAACTTGCTATCGAAATACAAGAAATCGGTCAACAATTAAACTTGAAAGATCATGTCCTCATGTTGGACAAATTGGTTGAAGATTTTGATGCCAGATTTTCTGATTTTGATGCAATTAAACCAGATCTAAAATTATTTAATAATCCGACTACCATCAACGTTGAAGAAACCGATATTAAATATCAAATGGAATTATGTGAATTGCAAGCTGACGAATTTTTTAAATCAAGGCTGGAGACTGGGGTAAATTTATTCAAAATGTTTCCAAACGACAAATATCCAAAATTGCGCGATTTGGGCTTAAAATTAATTTCTATGTTTGGTAGTACATATATTTGTGAACGAGCATTTTCTGACATGAAATATATCAAATCTAAATATAGAAATTCAATGGCCGACAAAACACTAGAAGAAATTTTAAGAATTTCTTCAACTAAAATTGATATAAATATCGAAGTTCTTGTAGCTGCCCATATAAATAAGCAGTTTTCACATTAATAATAATTATGTTAATATTTTTTTTCTTTATTTTCTTGAACTAGGAACTAATAAAATACTAAAAAAATTATAAATGACTTTTAATTAAAATTTAAATTTTACTGGCCCGCCAAACCTACAAAAAGATAAAATTGGCACACATGTGCCGAAAAGTTGGACAGCGCTGTTGTAGAACATAATCTACCTTTTTTAATCGCAGACCACATGACAAAAACTTCTTTTTCGGATTCAGATTTAGCTAAAAATATGACAATGGGACGGACCAAAGCTACTGCAATTATAAAAAATTTAATTGGTAAGAAACAATTTCTGATTGTGAATTATTAAAGAACAACGCATTTTCTTTGTGCGTGGATGAGTCTACTAACATTTCTAACACGAAGTCGTTATGTTTGGTAGTTCGAATTTGTATAGATTTCAAAATACATGATCTTTTTTTTTGGATTACTAAATGTTTATCAGTGTGATGCTATCAGTTTATATAATTTAATAGTTGATCATTTTAAACGAAACAACATTGATTACAAACAAAATATGATTGGATTCGCAGCGAATGGAGCCGCTGTAATGACAGGTGAAACCCATTCAGTAACAAAACTTTTAAAAAATGATATTCCTGATTTGTTTGTTATAAAATGTATATCAGTTCGAATCTAACTCTATTTACGAACGGTCGTGTAAATAATTAAAGCGCTTAGAGTACAACTATTTAAAACTAAAAACAAGTGTATATTTTTGTTTTTGTGATTGCCTATTTTTGATCTCATTTGAACTCACGTGGTAGACAATTCAGCTTAAAACAGGAATAAAAATGTAGCGATGGCCCGAGGGGCCAAATCTTCATCAAAAAGAAAGCTTGTGAACAAGATGACAAAACTTCCTCCGGGTTTTGTTAACCCGAACATTGCGTCAACTTCAAGCAACAGATTTAGCCTCCTTGCTGGCCTCAATGATATGGACGTAACTCCCGTATCAAATATTAACGATGTTAAGGAGCACAAACCTCCACCCATTGTTGTAGAAGCTAACGCTTCATTTACAGAAATACAAAAGCTGCTTGGTAAGGAATGTATTTTCAAACGTACTTCAATTGGTACCAAAATTTTTGCTCCAAGTAAAGAATTGTACGAATGCTACAAGCAAATTCTTAAGGAGAGTAAGTTGGAGTTTCATTCATATGGCTCCAAAGATAATAGGTTATACACCACTTTTTTACACGGTTTACCCCGCATAAAAACTGAGGACATCACCGCGGAGCTAAAAACTACAACCTGTCCCCTTCTTCCGTAGCTGAAATAGTCACCAAATTCAGTTCGAACAACAATGCAGTTTACAAAGTTCAATTTGTTCGTAAAAATTTTAACCCAACTGCCCTAAAAAACGTTAGAACGATTTCAAATATTATAATTTCTTGGAAAAAATACAAATCTAAATCCAAAAACAAACCAACTCAATGCTGGAACTGCTTAATGTATGGCCATGGCGGTGAACATTGTCATCGTAGTGCTGCGTGTATGATATGTGCAGAACAACACCATACAAGTGTGTGTCCGTTTAACACAAATGAAAAAAGACCAGCTGTTTTTACATGCTTTAGTTAATTGCAAAAAACATGAAAAAGAGAGAACTGATCACTCTGCAAACGACATCAATTGTCCGTTACGTTCTCTCTATTTGGAAACTAGAACAAGAGTTACTTCTAAAAGTCCGAATAAAAGCAGACAACAACAAAATAACTCATTTCAATTTAAAGTGGGAGATTTCCCTAATTTAAGAAACAACAACAACACAATTTGTAACAATAACATCAATAATAACAGCAAAGCTACATATGCTAACCAGCTGAAAACAAACAACGATTTATTTAGCATCGATGAGCTTTTTGATATTTTCACTACAGCTATGGATGATTTGCATAGGTGCACTTCAAAAGTACAACAAATCAAAGTTGTAATGTCAATGGTGAAATACGCCCATGGATTATACTAATTTAAACGAATTCAAAATGCTTCACTTGAATGTTAATGGCATTTCAAACTTTTCTAAATTAAAACAATTTAAGATACTAATTGAACGAGAAAATATTAAAATAGCGTCTTTGAATGAAACATTTTTTTCAGAAAATCATAGACCCTATTTTAAAAATTATTATTTATATAGAAGTGACTGAACAGATGCAAGAGGAGGAGGAGTAGCTCTGTTAATTCATAAATCTGCAGCACACAAAAACCTCTTTATATCAAACACCTCATCAATCGAAAACATCTCAATTGAAGTTATTATAAATAATAGACCTATTGTTGTATCTTCGTTATATTCACCAAGATATACCTAAAGCTTTTGTGCTGATATCTTGAACCTAACACCTTCCGCCAAGGAATATATAGTTTTTGGTGACCTAAATGCCAAACATTATTCTTGGAATTGCCGTTCAAATAATACTGCAGGAATCGCACTCAACAATCTACAGCAATCAAGCAATTTTTTCATACACTATCCTAATATTCCAACCCTATTCCCCCATCAACACAATCGCGAAGCATCCACAGTTGATATTATTTTAAGCAATACCGCTTTAAATATAGACGTATAAACAAAGGATTTCGAAATACCATCAGACCATCGCCCCATTATATGTACACTTAAAAGATCAACGGTCTCGCAGGTTGACCTCAATTATTATGATTATAGTTCAACCAACTGGAACAATAAAATCACGTTAAATTCGGATATATACAATACCAAGGTAATAATTGATCAGGAAATATAAAAATTTATAAATGTAGTTTTCGAAGTAAGGGATGCGTCTACACCTGAAATAACCCAACAAAATAATTACACATTACCAGAAGGTACTGTGAAATATATTAAACTAAGAAGAAGCTTTAAAAGAAAAAGCCAACGATCTTCAAATATAGCCTAGCAAACTTTTTATAATCAATGTACTAAGTTTCTAAGTAACATGATTGATAAAAGTATTATTCGGAACGCAATAAGAAATGATGTCAATTATTATCCAATTTAAAACCAGGTGATAAATCATTTTGGAGAATAAGCAGCAACTTGCGAGGAAAAGGAAAAAATCAAATCTCTCACCTTGAGGTTGGAAATACAAGGATAACATCTGATAAGGACAAGGCTGAAGTCCTGGCAAATACATTTGTCAAAGCAAATAACCTCACTTCGAATTACAACCACTCAGCGGATATAGTAATAATTACAACAGTAAATAATTTTAAGAAGGAAAACCCCAGTTCTGAATCTGCTATTTATACATCTCTTGAAGAAGTAATGAATATTGTCTCATCAATAAAACCCTCAAAATCTCCTGGTTTTGACAATGTTCCCAACCTGCTCTTAAAGAAACTATCACTCAAAGCTCTAAAATTACTGGTTATAATATGTAACAGCTGCATCAAACTCAACTATTTCCCAAACCATTTCAAAAACGCTAAGGTTATAGCTATCAACAAATCTAGTAAGCCAAAAAATAACCCAAATAGCTATAGACATATTAGTTTATTAAGTAACTTAGGTAAAATATTTGAAAAAATACTACATTCTCGTCTTAGTGAATTTGTAACGACCAATTCTATTGTTGCTAAAGAACAATTTGGATTTAAAAAAGGGCATAGCACTACTCACCAAATAAACAGAATTAAAAATCAAATAATCAGCAATAAAAACAATAAACGTTCAACGGGTCTAATAGATATCGAAAAAGCGTTTGATGCCGTATGGCATAATGGCCTAGTATTTAAACTTCTTGATGCAAATATACCAAAATATTTATGCAAACTTATTTCAGATTTCATTCACGGCAGAAGCTTTAAAGTTGCGATTAATAATGAAACATCATCTCCAAAAACCATTACCACAGGGTTACCTCAAGGATCAGTCTTGTCGCCATTGCTTTACTCGAAGTATACATCCGATTTCAAAGTCCCGAAATATATGAAAATTGCTTACTACGCAGATGATACTGCATTAATTTCTTCAAACAAACTTACAAGTGCACTCCTGAAGAAAATGGAAAAGGGACTTGTAAATTGCAGTAAATATTTTCACAAATGGAAAATCAAAATTAATCCAAACAAGACCCAAGCAAATATTTTTCCGTTCAACAAATCTCCCAAAAGATTGCCAAGACGTCATCTTCATATTGGAAATAATACCATAAATGTACTTAATCATGTCAAATATCTCGGAGTTGTCTTGGACAAAAAGCTTACTTTTAAACAACATATTATGGCTACGTGCCAAAAAGCTATAAAATCATTTAAAGCATTATGGCCACTACTAAATAGAAGATCATTTCTAAACCCCAAAAACAAAAATCTCCTATTCAAAAGTGTTATAAGGCCAATATTAACATACGCGTGTCCTATTTGGAGTGACGCTGCCAACTGCCACCTAAAACGCTTACAAATTATACAAAACAAATGTCTTAAAATGATAAATAAAAAGCCCTGGAGGTATCCTACAAATCTTCTTCATGAAGAAACAGGTTATGAAAAAATTATCGATTTCATAACAAGGATTAATAACAATAACTTTGCCAAAATTGAAAATTCCCATTGATAAAAGAATGTAAAAAAGAATAACGTAAAATTAAAAAAGAAATCACCAAATTGAAAATTATATGCTTATAGATGTCTATTATTTCTAATAAACTTCCTATAAGCGTATATTTTCAGATAGTATTTGAATATATTAAATCATATAAAGGTTTTTTCCTCCCATTTTTCTTTAAAAATCAGTAAAAAATAAAATAAAAAAAACTATGTGAGCCCGATCACAGGGGAGATGTGTAAACATCTATTTACACATCAATTAAAATCAAACAGTAAGAGCCATCTACATATGTATAGCAAGCAACTGCTATGGTTGTTATACTTGATGGTTGCAGTTGTTTGCTATACATTCATATATGTACATACTATTTAATATTTTAAGTCCTATATATTATTTGTGGGAATATCTATAAGTAAAGATAAGATCTCATATTTAAATATCAAATTTGTTAAAATATGTAAATAAAGGAAGAATATACATATAATTGAAAAAATGTTCAACCACTAAACTATTACAACAAACACACTGGGGTTTTCGTTTTTTTATACAAATTTTTGCTCATATTTCAGCATAATGAAGCCCGATTTACCCCATTTTAAATACCAACCTGGTGGGAATAATGGAAAATATTTTTTTCATAACCTGACCCAGGTAAATTGTTTATTTTGTGAATGAGCGTGATTTCAACAGACACACGGACATCGCTATATCGACTCGAGCTGTGAATATAAATACTTTATGGGGTCGGAAATTAGGTTTTCGATGCGTTACAAACGCAATAACAAACCTATATATATACCCTCTACCACTGTGGTGTGGAGGGTATAAAAACGCGTCTTGCTCGGTTGAATTTTGCCAAACTTAGTATAAATTTATTAGTTTTTTAAAAAAGCACAGATGTTCGGTTTTTAAAAATACAAAACTCATAATTTTTGACCTGTGGCATGGCGCAGAATCGTCTTGGAATTTCGGATTCAAGATTATTTGAAGCAAGGCATCAATTGATGGCTCCAAAAAATCTTTTATGATACCCAATGTACCATTAAGCATTTAGAGTACCGTTAATAAATGCAAGGTATCTATAGTCGTAATACAAAATGCCATAAAACTTGGTGGAAAGTTGTTCCGTGATGTTACGGTCTTGGGTCTAAATCTTCGTGCACTCTCCTGCAAACGTACATGATTGATTCGTCCGTAAAAATTTCCAATCTCCAATTACTATGAGACCAACTTTCATGTTGTTTGGCAAAATTTAACCGTTTAAAACTGTTTTTCCTTGACTTCCTTGCTCGTAAGCCCGCATCTAGCAGTCTTCTGCATACTGTACAAGAACTTATGTTTAATCCAAATTTTTCATTCGTCTCAGAGCTCAACTCCATCCCTCGACGAATAGTTCTCCTCCCTTAACTTATAAATCAAACTTTTTCGTCGCAACTTAATTGTTTCATATTGAATATGATTGGGTGGGTCGGAATTAAACGTAAATTGCCACGAAATTGAAAAACGAAACGATGACAATATAAGCACTGCCTGCTAAGAACACTTTCAAAAAAAAAGGTTGCCTAACGAAAATAAGCTACAAGTGCTTAAAAATTTGAAAAAACTTAACCTAATAGAAATTATTTATAATTTTGTATGGTGATTACTTTTGTCTAAGCAGTGCTGTATATATATATTTGTTGTTAGTCGGAAAAAACTAAAAAGTATTAAAGAACAGATATTCTTAGGAAAAAGTGTATATATTTGGAAAGCTATATTCTTCTTTCTAAAATTGGTTATATCAGAGTATCTCAATATTTCGAGGGTATTTTAGAACTTTTAAAACTGTTGTGTGATGTCGTTACCTAGGCCTACAAAGAACACTAGGTCATTTTTCAAGTATAAAAACGTACCTTTTTGTAGCAAAATTATTTGATTAATCACAGTCTGGTTTCTCAAAACTTTTGCTACATTGCCTACAAATCAATTAGTCTGAGAGCTTGATAATTCGATCAATCGCACACCACAAATTATAAAGCTAAAAAAATTGTCAATTGTCAAGAAGTGAAAAAATGTTTCAACTTAAGAGAGCTAAGACTAAATATATATATTAAAAAAAAAAAAAAAAAAAACACTTCCATCGAACTAATTTGAGTGCGCACTTAGGTTTAAGAGCCTAACTCATCCAAAAACCGGCTGCACGTCTGCGTCTCAGTGTGTTTTCTTACGATAGAAACTCTGATTAACTTGCAAACATTCCAAAAACGTGTCTGCTTTTCCCAATAGGCGACGTTCCTTGGTGCAGCTAGAATATTACCTCACTAATGTTTTTGAAAAGAACCTTTCCAAATCTTGTCTTTTTGTTTCACAACATCTTAAATTCGTTTTCCCAAAGTTTCTCCGAGAGGATCTGAATGGTAATCATGTTGTTATTGTCGTTGTAACAGTACAACAGACGGAGCTATTTGATTTTATCAGGTTCTCTGGATTATATATTTCAGCCGGAACTCATAAATTCCTGGATCTTACAAATTCATCGAATTTAGTTAGAGTGCAAAATCGTTTACATTTTTAATACAATTTGGTAAAAAAAAAATATATCTGTTTTGTACGACCCTATTTTTATAATAGCAATCATTGGAAAAGTAACATTGCTATAAACTTACTAGTTTTTTGTTTTTGACTTTTTTGTAATTACTTAAAATTTAACTATGCTTTCGTCAACTACCATCTATTAATAGACTACTGTCATTTTTGAACAAGCTTTGTAAGTAAATCTGTTTTTAGCAGCTATTCAAACCATAGAACTTCGGTTATTTTTGCAAAAATTAAAAAAATATGATTTTCGAGTATTTTTTGAGAAAAAAAAACCATAAACTTCAGTGGTAAAATGTATATTTTTATATTTTTAGTTCGCTAATCTTAGAAGAACATTTCTCATGATAGTATATATAGAACAGTGTTATACAACCACTTATTAACGATGTTCCAACGAGTCAATAGAGTTGACTGTCATTAATGAGTATCAACGTCTCCTTTGTACACGTTCTAGTAGCTACAAAATAGACTTGAAAGCTCCTGCCCATATATGTGAGTTGTATTCTATTTTCGATCGGATGTGATTTATAGATTTTAAGGAGATCCGAAGGAGCGAAGTAATTTTTGCACCGTTTAAAAAAATAGAGGTCACTACACCCGAAAATGTCTAAACTATTTTACGATACATCCATTGCGGGAATTATGGAGTTAAGGAAGATATCCCATGTTTTCCTCTTGGCGATTTTACATTCCCCCTTAATTTTTGCACATAATCTTTTATAATAAATTAAATTATCATTATTACGAATCCTTTTAAAAGTTTTCCATGATTCTTGCCTAAAAAAAATAATTTAGAAATATACGAATTAAACCATACGGGGTTATTTTTTCCTTAGGTTTCCGGCTGAGCGGGATGGATTCGTTAGCTACTTTTTTAAAAATGCGTTTCAACTGAGCTGCCTCTCTGTTGGTGTTAGACGACTTTTCAAATTGACTTTCAGATAGAGCTGCCCTCTTTTCAAAAAGAGGCCAGTCAGCTTGCCTATCCATAAAACGTGATGCAAATTTTCTGTCAACAATTTTAATATTATTCGTAATCTTAATAGGAAAGTGATCAGCAACGTCTGGAATTGGCAGGCAAGACCAGGTCAAGTTTGGAGCAAAATCAATGGACGACATAGATACATCGACAGCAGAGTATTTCTAGTGTTTAAATCGCCTAGTAATATATGATGGATATATTGTTTACAGTTGATGCAGATAGGTCATCATTATTTTCTTTATAAAATGAAGTTCATCATTGTTTTTATTATTGTTTGGAAGAGCAAGTTACCTGTAGATGTTATATGTCTAGTAACGTTAAAATTTATTTTTACAGGAACTGCTATACCTGATTTTGCATAGTCATAATCCATGTTGTTGTGGTGAAATACTTTGTATCCCGGTAAATATAAAAAAATAAGAGTTTTCTCAATGATATGCGTTTCTTGAAGTACTATGATGTTTGGTTTACATCTTGCTACCAAAAGTTCGAGATTATATTTGTTGTTTATGAAGCCTTGCATATTCCACTGGAGAATAGTAATGTTAAGGTCTGAAATCATAAGTTTATTTTTTGTTTTTGCCCTTTGAGGGCTTCTTTTGTGTGTTCCTTAATGTGTTTGGAGTAATCAACATATTAAGTTGCGGAAAATTATTGTACCTTTGTGTATATGGTGAAACATTATTATCATCTGTTTTTCCATCTGAATTATTTGGTGGCGTGTTAAATTCTAGACCATGATTTATATCTTGAATTATCATTTCATCAGTGATGTCTTTATTTGTATTGGAAATAAAGTAATCATTAAAAGATGAGTCAGAATTGCTATCTTTGCAAACACTGAAAATGCTATCATCTTTTGAAAAATCATTATTATTTTTTCATTTGCTGTTATAGTAGTATTTTGTTTTGTTTGATTTTTATTAAAAGATATTATTTGAGAAACAGAATTTTGAATGGTTGATATAGATTCTTGAGTAAGAATAGGAGTTTCATTTAATATTTCGGTAGTGTCTAATTGCTTTTGTGTTGGCAGAGGTGTAAAGTTGATGTTATTGTTTTCGTTTGATTGAGAAATGATAGTTGTTGAAAAAGAGTTGGTTTATGTTTTATTTTCTTTATCTACATGATTATTTAGATTTTCTATTTGATTGGTTTTGCTGTGCGTAGAAATTACTGTTGTAGGATTTTGTTTACTAAGTTTATTGTTTATGCCGTTTCTTTGAATTGGTTGAAGCATATTTATTGTGGGGTGATCATTAAAAATTTTCCATGCCTCACGTGTCGTGCATTTTCTGGATATTCTGATGTAATTAACCGACTTGTGTTTCCAAGATGTAGGGCATTTCAGGGTCATATGAAGGATGGGTTTCTACTTGGCAGTTGACACAGTATTTTCGATTGCATGTTTCATGGTTTTCCGCGCAACCACATTCTTGACATTGCTCAACACTTTTGCACCATTTCTTGGTGTGACCCAGTCTCTGGCAGTTTAAACACTTCATTGGGTTGGGGATATATTAATCTACTGGTACTCTTTCCCAGCCAAGTTTTAAAAATTCAGGGCGGGTGAAAAGGTCAAAACTGATTATTGCTGCACCTGTAGCCACAATTTTGTCGGTTTCCCCTTTGTTAATTTTTCGAACCTCTACAACTTTTTGATCTTTTAATAATTCCAATAATTCTTCTTCGGGTATTTCCTTTATTTTTCTAGAAAAAATACGGCCTTGAGTGATGTTAAGCGCTTTATGCAGAGATATTTTAATAGGAATACAGTCGATGTAGTTGGCTTTAAGAAACTTTTCAGCAATCTTGACACCCGGAACTATGATTAATAGATCACCACTTTTCATCTCTTTAACTTCTAGACGGTCACGCGAAATATGGTTAAGTCCTCTTTCCAATTGAAAAACATAATGAGCAGCTAGCGGCAGAACTTGTATATTTTCCTTTAAAGAGATAGCCGATGCAACTAAATAACGCGGCAGGTTGTCTTGGGTTGCTGTTATTTCTGGTAGAGGAACGAAATCTTGAGCTCATGGTCTTTTACTTTTGTTGGTTCTTCTTTTCCCGGACGAGAATTCAAGATCCCGAAACCGGTTGTAGTCCTGGGGATGAACCCTGTTCATATCGCGCACTCAAGAGAAGCCTTTTTATTATATTTAAGTGTTCAAAATAAAAAAGGGTAAAATGATTTGGAAAGAGAAAAAAGTAATAATATGCACGAAATTAGCACACACCAAAAAAGATAATACTACGGATGCAAAAAATTGACAAAAAGGAAAAAAAGTTTGATTTTTTTTTATGACACTAAACGCAACCGACAGTAAAAATACGTCTTGATACGGCAATTGCCTGTTTATTATTTTCATCAAGCTTTATATTTTTCAACATTGCCGTTCTTGTATTTTTTAATACAAAAAACCCATTTAGAACCAATGCCTTTTTGATTCTTTTGCAAATCAGTTAACGACCAAGTTTTATTGTTCAAGAAAGCTGAATATTCTGTCTGCATGGCCTCAAGCCATTTGCAGAATTCTCACTGTTTAACGCTTTTAGTTTTCCGTTGCGAATTATTTTCGGCCTACCAGGGCCAACATTGGTGTTGATTACTTCATCTCCACTTGACATTTCACCTACGTTCTCAGTCTGACTATCATGTGGTGTTTGATTTGTAGTTGTATATTTACTTATTTTTTCGCCTATGGAAACAACATTTTCATCTAAGATGCCATCATTTTCTAAGTCACTACACTCTTGTTTAGCACAATCATCTGTAACATTAGTATTAGTTTTATCATTATTGTTTACTAAAATATTATTGTAATTATTAGTTTTTAAATGAAAAGTAAATAAATCACATTCATTGTTTTCTAAAATTTCTGTGCCATCAGTTATCTTCAAGAAGTATAACGTCTCGCTATTACAATTGATTTTTTATCTCTGTCATACAAACTGTATGCTTTGGCGTGTTCTGAGTACCCAACAAATATACATTGTTCGCATTCGGGCGTCTACCTTTGCAAAATTCACACGGCATAGAATTTGGAAGTAATTTTGTTCGACACCGGTTTCGTATGTAAGCAGCCGTATTAATTGCCTCGAAACAGAGATAACGAGGACTTTACTTTCATCCAGCATACATCTTGACATCTCCGTTAATGTTCTATTGGCCATTTCGGCCACCACATTTTGTTGTGGAGTGTAGCTTACAGTGGTTTGTCGTTGTATACCATGGAGATCTAGTGCGAGTGCCAAATTTGAGTTTTTGACGTTTTGTATTTCATTTATTGTCATTACCTTCTCTTTTTGAAAATTTGCAAAAAAAATATTCCGCTTTTTAAAATCACCTTAAAAACAGGATTACCATCCTTCTTAATGACAGTTTTTATTATTTACTGAGAGACTTTTATTAATAATTTTACTCACCGACAAAATGTTTGTGTGTGTAGTTGTGGTATAAAGAAAACATTACAGAGAGTGATGTTAGAAAAAATAGATTTAAGCATAACATTACCAATTCCTCTAGCTTTTACGCTCTCTCCTGTTGCTAACATGACGTTTTGTTGTATATTTTTCATATTTTTAAAAGCAGAATAATCTTTACACATGCGCCACTGTCAAGATTTTGATTATTGTTATGTTTAATCACAGTTCCATACGTTTTAACAGCAAATACGTTGTTATGTCATGCCTGTCAGATCTCCTGTGCTCTTCTTCTAAAAGTTTAACCTTAAGCTTTTCAATCGTCGGCAACTCATCTTGAGCTTCAATAGCTGACACAAAATTATCCATTTCTTCTGGCAAACTGCATAAGAACAGAATACTTTGCATGTCATCGGGCATTTCGGAATCTATTTCTTTAAGGTCATCGATAATACCGCAAAAATTTTTGATTTGTTGAGCCAACTTCTGTCCACTTTCAAAACGAAATCGCTGCATTTTTAATGTGTTATAATTCTGATGGCTTTGCACATAAAATAATTGAAGTCAACGCCTTTTGATCTGTTGATGCCCAAGCATCTATTTCTTTTGCTGTAGGCCCTGATTTTCATGGCGTTTCCACAGCAGACCACAAATCTTAAGTTATTAATAAACTCTTCATCTGAATAGCCCATGAAGTATAATTGTCACCAGATAATTTTTCAATTTGCGCTAAGTTACCAGACATCGTCAAGTTAATAAAAAAAAATTTTATATAATTTCCAGTTGACGTGTGACTTAGCCCATAACCTCTGTTAAGAAGTTTTAACTTCAACGTTAACTTTATTAATAAATTAAGTTGTACATACTTAACTTATGCTTAAGGTATACAGTTATTTATTTATCATTGTTACTTTTAATTACATTCTTAATATGATATTAAATAAAGATATAGGGTTTTCAATATATTAGGGTTGCTATAGTAATCGATAATTCAACAATCACTAATATTAATAATTTTGGCGGGAAACATAAAATCAAAAAGTAAGCAAAACGGTTGAACTTTTGCCCCATATTTAGAATCCCACATCCGAATTGTGGACTAACAATTTGGTTGACGTTGCTTATATCTCGAAAACTAAGCGTTGAAATTTTGCCCTCTCAAAGACTCCTCATCCGAATTGTTTACCTTGTTGTTGTTTGTTTTACGTTACTTATATCTCGAAAACTAAGCGTTGAAATTTTGCCCTCTCAAAGACTCCTCATCCGAATTGTAGAGTAACTTTCTTTAGAGAAGTGTGGGGTACAAAAAATCGATTATATCTCGAAAACTAAGCGCGTACAGCAAAATTGTTGAAGTTTTGCTTTCTCTGTGCTTTCGGTGTGATACCTAATTGTGAACTTTTTTTTGTCAGATCCGTTCAACGGGAGCCTTAATAATAACTAGTGTATTATATTAAAATGTTGTATGTACTTTGATTCTCAATGAGTTAAAGGGGTTTTACTCTTTTACATTTTGTGTTAAGACAAAAAAAAAATTATAATAATAAAATAATAATAATTTTTGTTGTCTTATTTTTATACAAATTATAAATTATGTTATATTTTCATTAAATTCAAATTCAAATTTTATTGAGTCTTAAAGAAAACATTATAATGATATATAATAAAAAAAAAATGGAATAAAAAAGAGTACCTTAGAACTATAGTGTATTATTCTAATAAGATTGGATGTGAAGTGCTGCTTGCTGAGGTATAGTGTTTTATATTTTCAATTGGAGTTAAGGGAGTAGGTTTGTTTGCTCCCGACAAAATATAAGATAACTTGAGACGTGTGTCTCGGTTAGTACTTAGAACTAAGAAAAAAAAAAGTAAAAGAAATAATGAACAAAAATAATAATAATAATAAAAGAAATAATGAACAAAAATAATAATAACAAGTAAGAAAATTATAGTCGGTCTAGACCGACTATACGATACCCTATACCATGCGATTAGAAACCCTATCTCTTAGGCCCAACTAACTGGACATTGAAAATAAGCAAAAACCAAATTTGAGTGGGATTTTTATTAATTTTTTTGGCTGCAGATATGAAAAAGTTCATATCGGATGCTATATCTATAAAGGGACTAGGTCCAAAAATGGACCGATCCTGATCATGTTTGGTAAGGTCTCTTGTATTTTGCAAAAATTGAGAAGAATCAGTGCAATATTTTTGTTTTTTAATAGATTTAACTGAAGATCGGGAAGCAGCTCTATATGGGGTCAAAGGGATCATTTTTGGACTACTCATTAGTGGATGTAATGAACGCATACAAACCCAATTTGAGTAAGATCTATATGACAATTTGGATCTTATGGCAATTTATGTCGATTTCATATGGGTAATTTGTATGGGGGCTAGGTCTGAACATAGACCGATTCTCACCAATTTCAATAGCGTTCATCCCATGGCCGATAAAAGCTTATATACCAAATTTCATCAAAATATATTCATATTTACGACCTGCAGTTTGATTACAAGCTTTACATGGACACACAGACGGACGGACGGACGGACGGACGGACATTGTTAAATCAACTCAGAAAGTGATTCTGATTCGATCGGTATAATTAAAGATGGGTCTAGGTCAAATATTTTTGGTTGTTACAAACAGCAGCACAAAGTCATATATAAATTAGAAAATCTTTTTATATGTGTTTCAAAATTTCGATTAATAAGAACCGTAAAATGCTTCTCTCTAAAACTTCTCACTCATATGCCAAAGTTGGTGAAATAGTGAACCATACAGGAAAACCGTAAAGAATTGATGAACGGATACTTATTTTATAGATTAATAATTTTGTTTTTTTACTCAAATTTTTATTAACAAGTCATTTTGTGAACATACTTTTTATTCTAATTGCTTTCTTTTTAACAATACGTGCATGATCATTGAATTTAAATAATTTGTTAAATGTAATGCCAAGATATTTAATTTTGTCTTTAAACTGGATATTAATACGATTGAAAAATAAAACTAAGTTTTTACTTTGAGGTACAACATAATGGACATTTGCCTGAAGCATTTCTAAAACATGTTGCTTCTGATTTCAGAGGGTTAATTTTAATTCCCCAACTTTTGTAATAGTCATCAATTATAGAAAGATGTTTTTTTTTTACTAATTCTAAAGCAATAAATGGTGATTTGTGACTAGCATAAATAAGTGAATCATCAGTATATAAAATACTATTTGAACCACTATTATATATGTGTGGAAAGTCATAAATTAGAATATTATATAGAAGTGGAGCTAATATTGCTCCTTGAGGTACGCCGCTGTTAATTATGCTTATATCTGAATGAGTATCTTTAATATTAACAAAGAATTTCCTGTTTTCAAAATAGCTACTTAAAATTTTAATAATAAAAGGATTAAAACCAATTTGAATTAATTTATAAATAATCCCTTTATGAAAAGCTTTATCGAAAGCTTTTTCAATGTCTAAAGATATGGCTACGGTACAATTTTGATCACGGAGGTTTAAAATAACATCATTGTGAAATTTAACTAAAGCACCAATCGCAGAATGATTTCTTTTGAATCCAAACTGATAACAGAGTATATAGTCATGATTGACAGAGATATCCATCTTTTCTCTTATAATACGCTCAAACAATTTGCCAAAATTTGAAAGTAATGAGATTGGTCTCGAGTTATTAATACAAAAATTATTTTCTTTTTTTAAAATAGGGCAAATTTTATAAATTTTCCATGAGTTCGGAAAATAACCATTATTTAAACAATTATTAAATAAAATTGTTAAATATTCGATTGGAAGTTTTTTTATTATAAAATTTGAAATTTTATCTGAACCTGAAGATTTTTTTGAATTAAGAGATTGTATAATATTTTTTACTTCAGAAGGACGAGTAAAGTGAAAACTATCTGCGTTTGTTAAAGAATTAAAATTTGAAGAAAAATCACAAATTATAGAAGTAGAATGAGATAAACAATTGTCAACCGTAAGAAATACTTCTGAAATATTAGGTGTATTAGGTATATCATTTCTAGACATTTGAAAAATGTCTACGAAAAAGTTCAATTTTATCGGTATCTTCTTCATAGGTTATATTATCAACAATAACTTTTTCAAATCCTTTAGATCTTTTTTTTTTCCAATAATGTTGTAAATGTTTTTATATTTTCATTAAATACTGTATCACATTATACCGATCCTGTACTTTAGTCTTGTTGTACAGGAAACCAAATATATAAATAAACCAGTATTGGGAAAAAAAAACTGTAATAAACATTGTTTTCATTGCATTGATACATTTAGGCCACGTTAGCTTAATTTAAAAAAACACAAAAAAAGTATTGGATGTGATTCCAAATATTTCACATTGTCAAAAATGTTTATCAAAGAAAAATGTTTACATAAAACAACATTAACGGTTTTTATTTGAATTTTATCATGCAGTTATTTTTTTTTTTTTTTTGTAATATTTTTTTATTTTCTAAAAGATAGCAAGACTATCAAAATTTACACCACAGATATGTTATACAGAACAACCCGACCTGACAAAGAAAACAACAAATTTTGGAAATTTTTCTTTATTTCTCAACATAATATCCTTTTATCTCGATATACTTTTCCGAGCGATATTCGATAGCTTCGATACCCTGTTCATAGTAAAAACTGTCTAGCTCATTAAAAGAGGCAGCTTAATCTGGCGAATAAGGTGCGTGATGAAGCAATACGAACTTCAATTAATGGATTTTGGCTAACGCTGCAAAAAGTTAACATAATAATCGTCGTTGATTGTTTTTCCTTTTTGAAGATAACAAAAAGTGTCCCACGCGCATCCCAAAAACACGCTATAACCTTGCCTGCATATGGAACTGTCTTCGCTTTCTTTGGACACAATTCTCCCATTTCAGTCCACTGTTTTGACTGTTCCTTTATTTCAGGAGTGAAGTGGTGGACCCATGTATCATCAATGGTTACGATTCGACGCAAAAACTCGGCATTATTGCGGTGAAATATCCGCAAACACATTATTGCAACATCTTCACGACGCTGTTTTTGTTCTATTGTAAGCAAACGCGCCATCCAATATCATTTTGTGAATTTTCTTAACCTTTTCTGGCATGGCCACCTCAATTGATCGACCACTATGGTGTTCGTCTTGGCAGCTCGTACGACGTCGTTTAAACTCTGTCACCCAATATTTTATAGTCGTAAACTAAGGAGCAGTCTCCCACAAAGTAGAATCTAACTCTGATTTAATATTGGTTGAACTAAGACCTTTCAACTGACAATTTTGAATTACATAACGGTGATCAATTTTCCATGTTTACAAATTCACTGGATCGTTTATTTCAGATGGCTCCAAAAAAAATTCAAAATACCTTCAACTTAAAACATATTTTATAAGGTTGGCACTTTTCACCAAAGTAATTTTTTTTTTTTAAACTAAAAACTTCAAATTATATAATGCTAAAAATAGGAAACGTTTAAATACTCCGTCCCAATTAAATCTCTAAAACTAAATTTAATAACAATAACCGATATGCTATTTTGGGAGAGTTAGAAATGAAAACAGATGATACTGACAATAACAGAATCAATAAAAAATGTGAATCTAAACCTAACAATGTAACCAAATATGAACATTGTCTTCCAATTTTTATTTATAATTTAAACATGACCAGCTAAAACCCAAAAATTTTATTTTCAAATCGTTAACAAACCTCGAAATACAAGTAAATTTTATTTGGAAGATGCAAGTGCTCACCAGGAAATTATGTTTCTTAGAGAAAAACAAATAAAATCCTGTTCATTTACACCAAGGATCTAAAGAAAAAAAATATACAGTTTATTCAAGGGCAATGTTTTTATGTTGTTACCAGTTGAAACTGGAAATATGTTACCACAAATTCAAAGGAAGTATAGTGTTGACTTTGCCAGAAATTAATAATAATAAAAAATTTTATTGAGACTTTTTCTTTTTCACAATCGATATTAACCATAAATTTTACAGATGTTTCTTAGAACTATAATCGTCTTGTTGTAATACACGCAAATTGTAGACGCTACTTGCTAAAATATAAAAATGAGAACACATTTAAAATATGTGTTTTTATATGAATGTTAAAACATCGTTTTATGATTTTTTTTCTTTTGTGACCAGTAAATGTGCATTTTGTTGTAAAAGGAGATTCCTTGCGGGCTAATGATGGTCAAATTTTGTGTAAATAAAAATCGATTAATTTTAATTTTTACTCAACGTTTCGTCTTTAAATCTGACGACAAAATGAAATAAACATAAAGCTAAATTTTTTTAATTATTACTACAAAATGAAATTAATGCTAGTATCACTGATCAACTTACGATTTTATATTACATCTTTGTGATTATAATTACTTATTTACTTAAAAAAAAAAAAACACTGGACTTCACGACACAGAAAATATAAATAATTAAATAATAACAACACAGTACACAGATATCACAAATTAATCTTAACGCTTGTGTCACAGAACTTTAACTATTTTACTAAGTTACTGCAACCGAATATTGCTGCTTAGTGTTGTCTTTATCCTCTCTTGTGCTCATCGCATATTCTAATCGCTGTTGTATGCGTAAACTTTCTAATGTGGAGCGTTTATTTGTTCTCCTCTCCTTGTCAAGTATTTTAATTTTGTCAAAATTAACCATATGTTTATTGTCCTTTGGGTTTCAGATCGTACGCCAACGTGAATGGTTCAACAGCGGAAACTTTTAAAGAACTTAAAGTAATTTAAATAGTCTCTAATTTTTAAGCGGGCCTGCCGCGTATTTGTTTTTTAGAAATTTATATTAAAGAAAATATAAATTTTGCATTGGTGGAAAATAAAGTAAAAGCCTTGAGTTTATTTATTTGTTAACGACATGGATACCGCACATGCTAGCTTGGCAGACACAAATTGCCACCAGATAAAAGGCAGTACGGCTGAATGCAATATTATTGGCGAATTAATGGTACAAAGTGGTATTCCCATACATTACGAGACAGATGAAGGCGAAATGGATTTTAACTCCAACGTCAGTGATAACGATAATGACTTCCTACAGGTGAAATCAAAAAGACACAAAAGAAATCTATTTGGCGAGAGGGTGACTCCAATCAGAGAAAGATCGCACCCAAGACAAACGTAGACGTTTCCAGCTTTGGATGTACGGCAATCTCATCTAAACGTTTTGAAATATTGGGTCAACTAAATATAGAAGTAAACGAGAATATATCCACACAAAAAAAAATTCTGTTTCCATTGGCAATAATGTGGGGAAAAACTCCGGTAAACAGGTAAGGAAAAAGTTTTGTCCACCAATTATTTTACACGGTGTAAATGTTAACAAACTTGTCGACCAATTAAACAATAGAACACCCAAAGTGTCATATAAAATAGTTAACTCCTCTAGAAACAAAAGCAAGCTTTATTTCGAAGAACTATCAGCACATTTAGAAATGATGGAAATTTTGAGGACTCAGAATGTAAATTCATACTCTTTTACTCCGCTCGAACTGAGAAGAGCTTCTGTCTTTACCATTTAACCGGTGTCTGACATTAAAAAGAATTACCAGACACAATTGAGAAAGTTAACAAATTAGTCACGCAGCTTTCTGCAAAAAACAGTTATGGGATGGGTTTATTTGTCGTTACTTTAAAACAGGGGGAAAAATTAAATGATGTAAGTAAAATGCGTTTCATCTTGAATCAAGCAATTACATGGGAATCACCCAAATCAAAACAGAGAGAGATTAAATGTTATAGATGCCAATTGTGGGGACATTCGGTTCGGAAATGTAATTCGAAATTTAAATGTGTGATGTGCAACCTTAACCATGAACCAGGGGATTGTAGTGTGAAAAATGATGTTTCTGCCCCAATTTGTGTAAATTGTAACGAAACCGGACATGCCGCAAATTATAAGGGCTGTAGGCTTACAAAGTCTATATGAAGAATAAAAGGCAACTACTGGCTAGAGCCAAAAGCAGAAGAGAAGATATGAAAGTCAAAGTAAATTCAGGTATTATGTGCTGTTTAAATGATAATTTTTATCTAACATAATTCCCAGATATTTGATACTATCTTGCAGAGGAATAACAATTCCCCTAGAATACAACTGTTTTGTGGCAGTGCGTTTCCGCGACCTATTATATGGGAATATAATAGCTTGGGTTTTATTAACATTAATTTTTATCATCCATTTATCAAAATATTTATGGATAAATTCTAGACTATCTTCCATTTTCTTAATTATTGCGTTTGACACCTTACCGGTAAAAATGGGAGCACTATCGTTTGCGTAAAAGGCTACTTCTTGATTCCTGCGAACGGATATATCAGAAGTGTATATCGAATATAGTGTAGGTGATAAAACAGACCCTTGTGGCAGTCCCGCGGGAATTTGTCTATCACTAGATACCATGTTATCTATAGATACAACATATGAGCGTTGATCTAAAAAACTCTTTATTATCTTTTGTAAGTACATTGGATAATTAAAGGAATTTAGTTTAAATACCAGGCCAGCATCCCATATTGAATCAAAGGTTTTTTATGTTCATTTCAAGAAAATTAACGACTCTTTTTACTTGATGCACAGTAGAGTATTCCTTGCGGAATCCAAATTGTTGAGGGTTAATAATATTATTTTGATTAGAGAAGTCTAAAATTCTCTTTTGTAGAATTTTCTCAAACACTTAATCTAATTGGCTTAGAATGCTAATCGGTCTATAGCTGGACGGTAATTTAGGGTCTTTGCCCGGCTTAATAATTGGGATGACTTTTGCTTTCTTAAAAATCTTTGGAAAGTATCCTTCAATTAAACAGGAATTAAAGAGTTGGCTTAGAGTTTCAAAAAGTAATCAGGCATTTTTTTAAGTATAATACTATTTATGCCATCTAACCCAGGGGCTTTTTTATTTTTCAACAAAAGTACAATCGATTTAACTTCGGCTAAATTGGTAAGTTCGACATTCGAACTGTCAGTAATTATAACATTAAGATTATGTATGAATCTTGAGACACATGCGTCCATAGGTTAAGGGTTATTTAATGTAATGGTGTGTAAATTTTCAAAAACGTCTGCTATAAAATTAGCCTTTTCTACGCCTGTTTTTAAGACTTGACCATTCACATGTAGATCCGTAGAAGACATTTTGTTGTTCTTAATGGCTTTTTTTACTTTCCAAAATTTATTTGAGCCCGGAGGTAAATTTGAAATAAATTTGGACCAGGATTCGTTCCGGTCTTTATTAAGGTGGAAGTCAATTAATTTATCTAATTGTTTCAAAATGCTTTTAATTTGATTTTTAGAGTAAAAATCTCTACTTCTTTGAAATTTCCGTTTATATTTATTTCTCCGACTAATTAACATTTTACTAGTATCGGAAATTTCACGTTGCCATGACTTTTTACGACCTACAGGTATTTTTCCAAAAGCTTCCTTTACTATAGATATCAATTTATCAAAATAACCATCTAGATTACCTGAATTAGCAACCGCTTGGTCAAAGTTCTGATCCCTGATTTCACATGTGTATGTTGGGCATTCAGGTCACCGAAAATAAAATCGCTAGTATAGGATGTTAATTTGTCCAAATCAGCTTTGAAATTGGATGTGTGATCAGGATTATACGCTGAAGTAAATATTACTGGTCGTCTATTTATCATCACTTGTGTTGAAATGTTTTCTGCAGTGTTCGTATAAATTTTCGGTAGCAACATGTGCTTAATATTACCTTTAATTGCAATTAGAACTCCTCCGCCATGTGTAGAACGATCCTCTCTATATATTTTATAGCCACCAAGTTGAAATTTGTGATGCGGTTTCAAAAAAATCTTATTTAAAAGGAGAATATCAATTTTCCATTTCAGTAAGAAGTATTCCAGCTGCGCAGCTGATGATTCCGTTGTTATACCTTGGGCATTCCAATGCATAACATGAACATTGTGTAAACAATTTGAATTATATGGCATGTTGAAGCATCATGCCTAAAACACGTAGCTTGTCGTACTTGTTTTGACAACTTTGTAAAGCATCGACTGCTTCAAAAAATATTTCCAAAAGTCTTTCGTTGGATATGTCGTTGTCATTATTTTTTGCGTAGCTTTTGTCTTTAGTTACCTCAGAATACAAGTTACCATTAGCACGGAAATTACTATGAATATTTTGTCGCTCTTGTCTTGGTAATTGAAGAAAATCCTGATTGTCCACGTTGAAATAAGAATCATTAGTTCTTCTGTTGATCGGCCTAGATTTAGATGTTACTCGATTCCGGATATCTAAATATTCTTCACGGCTTGGGCACTTTGGATCATCAGCTTTATGATTAACGTTCACATGTAGATCCGTAGAAGACATTTTGTTGTTCTTAATGGCTTTTTTTACTTTCCAAAATTTATTTGAGCCCAGAGGTAAATTTGAAATAAATTTGGACCAGGATTCGTTCCGGTCTTTATTAAGGTGGAAGTCAATTAATTTATCTAATTGTTTCAAAATGCTTTTAATTTGATTTTTAGAGTAAAAATCTCTACTTCTTTGAAATTTCCGTTTATATTTATTTCTCCGACTAATTAACATTTTACTAGTATCGGAAATTTCACGTTGCCATGGATTTTTACGACCTACAGGTATTTTTCCAAAAGCTTCCTTTACTATAGATATCAATTTATCAAAATAACCATCTAGATTACCTGAATTAGCAACCGCTTGGTCAAAGTTCTGATCCCTGATTTCACATGTGTATGTTGGGCATTCAGGTCACCGAAAATAAAATAATCGCTAGTATAGGATGTTAATTTGTCCAAATCAGCTTTGAAATTGGATGTGTGATCAGGATTATACGCTGAAGTAAATATTACTGGTCGTTTATTTATCATCACTTGTGTTGAAATGTTTTCTGCAGTGTTCGTATAAATTTTCGGTAGCAACATGTGCTTAATATTACCTTTAATTGCAATTAGAACTCCTCCGCCATGTGTAGAACGATCCTCTCTATATATTTTATAGCCACCAAGTTGAAATTTGTGATGCGGTTTCAAAAAAATCTTATTTAAAAGGAGAATATCAATTTTCCATTTCAGTAAGAAGTATTCCAGCTGCGCAGTTGATGATTCCGTTGTTATGCCTTGGGCATTCCAATGCATAACATGAACATTGTGTAAACAATTTGAATTATATGGCATGTTGAAGCATCATGCCTAAAACACGTAGCTTGTCGTACTTGTTTTGACAACTTTGTAAAGCATCGACTGCTTCAAAAAATATTTCCAAAAGTCTTTCGTTGGATATGTCGTTGTCATTATTTTTTGCGTAGCTTTTGTCTTTAGTTACCTCAGAATACAAGTTACCATTAGCACGGAAATTACTATGAATATTTTGTCGCTCTTGTCTTGGTAATTGAGGAAAATCCTGATTGTCCACGTTGAAATAAGAATCATTATTTCTTCTGTTGATCGGCCTAGATTTAGATGTTACTCGATTCCGGATATCTAAATATTCTTCACGGCTTGGGCACTTTGGATCATCAGCTTTATGATTAACGTTCACATGTAGATCCGTAGAAGACATTTTGTTGTTCTTAATGGCTTTTTTTACTTTCCAAAATTTATTTGAGCCCGGAGGTAAATTTGAAATAAATTTGGACCAGGATTCGTTCCGGTCTTTATTAAGGTGGAAGTCAATTAATTTATCTAATTGTTTCAAAATGCTTTTAATTTGATTTTTAGAGTAAAAATCTCTACTTCTTTGAAATTTCCGTTTATATTTATTTCTCCGACTAATTAACATTTTACTAGTATCGGAAATTTCACGTTGCCATGGATTTTTACGACCTACAGGTATTTTTCCAAAAGCTTCATTTACTATAGATATCAATTTATCAAAATAACCATCTAGATTACCTGAATTAGCAACCGCTTGGTCAAAGTTCTGATCCCTGATTTCACATGTGTATGTTGGGCATTCAGGTCACCGAAAATAAAATAATCGCTAGTATAGGATGTTAATTTGTCCAAATCAGCTTTGAAATTGGATGTGTGATCAGGATTATACGCTGAAGTAAATATTACTGGTCGTCTATTTATCATCACTTGTGTTGAAATGTTTTCTGCAGTGTTCGTATAAATTTTCGGTAGCAACATGTGCTTAATATTACCTTTAATTGCAATTAGAACTCCTCCGCCATGTGTAGAACGATCCTCTCTATATATTTTATAGCCACCAAGTTGAAATTTGTGATGCGGTTTCAAAAAAATCTTATTTAAAAGGAGAATATCAATTTTCCATTTCAGTAAGAAGTATTCCAGCTGCGCAGTTGATGATTCCGTTGTTATGCCTTGGGCATTCCAATGCATAACATGAACATTGTGTAAACAATTTGAATTATATGGCATGTTGAAGCATCATGCCTAAAACACGTAGCTTGTCGTACTTGTTTTGACAACTTTGTAAAGCATCGACTGCTTCAAAAAATATTTCCAAAAGTCTTTCGTTGGATATGTCGTTGTCATTATTTTTTGCGTAGCTTTTGTCTTTAGTTACCTCAGAATACAAGTTACCATTAGCACGGAAATTACTATGAATATTTTGTCGCTCTTGTCTTGGTAATTGAGGAAAATCCTGAATGTCCACGTTGAAATAAGAATCATTAGTTCTTCTGTTGATCGGCCTAGATTTAGATGTTACTCGATTCCGGATATCTAAATATTCTTCACGGCTTGGGCACTTTGGATCATCAGCTTTATGATTAACGTGCTTCAAATTCTTTTTTATGCAGTTATAACACTTATATATTATGCTACCTTCATTACAACTTTTTTTAAGAGGGCATATAGTATAATCATGGTTTCCCGCGCAGGCTGAACACACTAAGGTACGATTACAGTTTTTAGCCCCGTGTCCATACATAGCACAATTGGAGCATTGAGTGGGCCCTTTGTTACCCTTAAGAGGCTTTCTCCAATACACCGAAATATTACTGAAATATCTAATTTTCATTATTTCTCCTTTGGTTACCTGCTGACGATCAAATTCAATTAGGTAAAGTGCATCATCTACATTAGATCTTTTGTTTCCAATTCTTTTATGCTTATCGGCTTGATATTATGCGTGCTGACAAATTCTTCGCTGATGTTCTTTGTGTCTAGTTTTGGTAATCCAAATAAAACCAATTTAAAACTTTTAGTGTGCTTTATCTCGTGAGTATAAAACTGGAATTTTTTGCCCTTAAGAACCTTTAGAGCATCCTGGTACAGTGATAACGAGTTGGATAAAATTTCCAACGTTCCAACGTTTATAAGTATACTTATCACCAATTATTCCGATAACATTAGTAGAACTGTGAGTAGAATACACAATTATAGGTGGAATTTTTTCTTTAACAACAGGTTCTACATCATCGTCGTCAGATAGAAGTTGAAATCTGTTAGCACTAGTACTGTGACCGTCCGATGGTTTTGGTTTGGTTTCTTACCAAAAGAAGGAAAATTAACTCAATCAAGTAGTTTATTACTTATTATATTGAAAATAAAATTAACTTTTTCAAGCACAATTAATCACGATGTTTTTTTGTCACGGTGACATTTGCAGAGGCGTTTCTGATACAAATCGCTTCGGATTTGGCTGCATTAATTTGGATACCCCATTTTTTGTAATAATCATTAATAATCTTAAGATGCGCAGTAGCTTCAGTTAAAGCCCGAAGAGGATTATCGTCATCGGCATACAATATTGCCTTTGAGCCGGCAATACAATGTGAAAAGTCACACAGAAGTAAATTGAATAATAGCGGAGTCAAAACGCTACCCTGCGGCACACCACTTTTGACGCTTCCCAAAGCCGAAAGTAAATTATTAATTTTCACACAAAATTCGCGGTCAATAAAATAATTAGAAAACATTTTCACCAAGAAGGGATCAACACCTTAATCTACAAGTTTGTACAAAATCGCATTGTGGTACGCAAAATCAAAGGCTTTTTGTACATCCAGTGATACATCTGTGTGAAATTTCAGTAGCGCGTGCTGAATAGAATGAAGTCGCCTAAATCCAAAATTGGTAAGGTGGAAGGGGACAGAACACAAATTCATTTTCCAATTTAGATAATAACGAGATGGACGTGAAATCATCAATATGTATGCTGTTGTGTTTCTTTTTTATAGGAATAATTTTAGACGACTTCCAAGCATTAGGGAAGTAGCAATTGTTTAGACAATTGTTGAACAGGCATTCCATGAGTTGAAGGGAGCTGTCAGATAATTTTTTAATTAAAAAGTTGAAAATTTATCAACGCCACTAGATTTTTTGTTGTTGATTGAGTTTATAATTTTTTTTATTTCAGCCAAATTTGTGGAAAGATAGATACCGACGTTTTGCATGGATATAAAGGAGTTGCCAAATGTATTAATATGACGAGGAACTTCCGAGATGTAAGAAGCTCTTTCATTTAGGTTTGCACCAATAAAAAACGTTCAATGGGTCTAATATTGTTACGATATTGAAACAGCGTTTGACACCGTTTGGCATAATAGCCTTTTATTTAAACTTCTTGATGCAAATATACCAAAATATCTATGTAAACTTATTTCATTCACGGCAGAAGCTTTAAAGATGCGATTAATAATGAAACATCATCTCCAAAAACCGTTACCACAGTGTTACCTCAATGATCAGTCTTTTCGCCATTGCTTTACTCGATGTATACATCCGATTTTAAAGTCCCAAAATATATGAAAATTGCTTATTACGCAGATGATACTGCGTTAATTTCTTCCAACATACTTACAAGTGCACTCCTGAAGAAAATGGAAAACGGTCTTGTAAATTGCAGTGAATATTTCCACAAATGGAAAACCAAATTAATACAAACAAGACCCAAGCAATAATTTTTCCATTCAACAAATCTCCCAAAAGACTGCCAAGACGTCATCTTCTTATTGGAAATAATACCTCGGAGTTGTCTTGGACAAAAAGCTTACTTTTAAACAACATATTATGGCTACGTGTCAAAAGGCTATAAATTCATTTAAAGCATTATGGCCACTACTAAATAGAAGGTCCTTTCTAAACCCCAAAAACAAAAATCTACTCTTCAAAAGTGTTATAAGGCCAATATTAACATACGCGTGTCCTATTTGGAGTGACGCTGCCAACTGCCACCTAAAACGCTTACAAATTAAACAAAACAAATGTCTTAAAATGATAAATAAAAAGCCTGGAGGTATCCTACAAATCTTCTTCATGAAGAAACAGGTTATGAAAATTCCTCTTACCCACTGATAAGAGAATGTAGAGAAATATCGTAAAATTAAAAAGAAATCACCAAATTGAAAATTATATGCTTATAGATAAAATGGTTATAGATAAATATTTTCAGATAGTATTTAAATCTATCAAATCATATAAATGTTTTTTCCTCCCATTTTCCTTTAAAAATCATTAAAAAATAGAATTAAAAAACTATGTACGATCACAAGGGAGATGTGTAAACATCTATTTTCACATCAATTAAAATCAAACAGTAAGCGCCATCTATGTATAGCAAGCAACTTCTATGGTTGTTATACTTGATGGTTGCAGTTGTTTGCTATACATTCATGGCGCTTTCTGTTGGTTGTTGAATCAGCTAAATAAATTTAAATCAAAATCTTTGCACCAATACACTTACATATTACTCACACCGTTTTTCCCTTATGCTGTTTTTGTGATTGTATTGTGAAATAGATTTTTACCCCCCTGAGCGCATAGATGTTTACACATCAAAAACTATTTAATATCTTTAGATCCTATATATTATTTGTTGCAATATCTAAGTATATGTAAAGATAAGAT
Organism: Cordilura impudica; assembly: GCA_963682025.1. Classification (NCBI taxonomy): domain Eukaryota; kingdom Metazoa; phylum Arthropoda; class Insecta; order Diptera; family Scathophagidae; genus Cordilura; species Cordilura impudica. The sequence continues at coordinate 197,625,729 of OY821520.1, read as the reverse complement.
CTCATACGTAAATATCAAATTTGTTTAAATATGTAAATAAATATATAATTGAAAAAAAAAAAAAAACATTCAGGTTTGCAGTTGGGCAATCGAGTAAGTTTTCACTGTACACAGACGAGTAATATATACAAAAGGCCTCATTTATTCTCGCAGATTTGTTAAGGGAAGAGAGAAAAGACTTATTTTTCCCCGACATGCGATAAATCTCTTTAAAAGCAGACGTGCCTGGTTTTATTTTTTCAAATTTACTATTGAATTTATGCGCTTGGTCGAAACTGGCCAGATCTTTTAGAATTATTTTTAACAGTCAAATTTGTTTCGAAATAATGTACTCCATGCTTGACTGATCGCCGGTCCGGTGGTATATTTTTTAAGCTATTTTTGCCACTGATGCACACGGAACATTTTCTTTATATTTTCAGGTAGAATATTGTTTAGCAAAACAAAACAAAAAAAATAGAGAAACCAACAAAGGCGATGTGGGCCACCGGTGGTACACGCTGCTAGATAAAACATTCGTGTGTGAACCACCGGTGGTACACGCCGTCCTCAACGTGTTAAACTTCTGTTGAGTACATTTTTTGTATTTTATTATACCGATCGGTTCAGAATCACTTTCTGCGTCGTTTTAGCGATGTCCGTCCGTCCGTCTGTGTATCCATGTAAACCTTTTAATCGAACTACAGGTCGCAAATATGAATATATTTTGATGAAATTTGGTATATAACCTTTTATCGGCCATAGGATGAACGCTATTGAAATTGGTGAAAATCGGTCGATGTTCAGACCTAGTTCCCATACAAATGACCCCTATGAAATCGACATAAATTGCCATAAGATCCACATTAGCACATAGATCTTAGACAAATGGGGTTTGTATGTGTTTATTGTATCCATTAATCAATAGTCCAAAAATAATCCCTATAGGACAATTCTTAGTCATAGGTCCCATATAGAGCTGCTTCCCGATCTTCACCTAAATCTATCAAAAAAAACCAAAATAATGCACAGATTCCTCTCAAATTTGGTTGCGTATATTTTTTCAAAATATAATTGACTTTACCAAATATGGCCATGTTCGGTCCATTTTTCGACCTAGTCCCCATATAAATATAGCACCCGATATAAACTTTTTCATATCTGCAGCCAAAAAACTTAATAACAATGGCACTCAAATGGTTTATGCTTATTTTCTATATTCAATTAGTTGGACCAAAGAGATCGGGTGTCTAAACAATGGTATAAGGGTATCGTATAGTCGGTCTAGACCGACTATAATTTTCTTTTTTTTTTTTCAATTTGTTTATTAAAAAGGCTGAAAACACACAAGATTTTAAATAAAAATTAGTTTTAAATCTGAACTTCCAAAGTCTTTTTGTGTGGATTCTTTATACTTGTTACGCAAAAATCTGCACTTTGAAGAAATCTTAGTAACCAACATTCAGGTTTTTATGTAGTTTTATTTAAATGTGACGTAAAAACCATATATGGCTTTCTGCGCTTGGTTGTACGAACAATAAAGAAATTATATGTATAGAAAAACAAAAATCAATCTTTTAACTTAAAATTAGTTTCACATATACACGTTCCACGTGTAAACATAAGGATATGTTCCATACTTTCTCAGATTTTAACTTTATACCTATAATTTTGTCTATATTTTTTATGTTATATTTTATAAACAATTACTTTTCTGCTCAAAAGAATTTTCATATGTATATTTTGGTTCGTGTTAGTAAACTAGATTCTATAAGCATAATTTATTTTTAAAAATTACAGAGAATAATTAAATCAGCAAATGTATTCTTACAACACAAATATTTTTCATTAAACACAAATCCAAATTTCACATTAAACGGGATAATTTATATAATTTTAAAAACCTTTTGATAAACCTTTCAGCACATACATACAAAAATTTATATCCACTTTCTATCCATTTCAGAACATGGACATGAAGGTGTATACATAAAAAAACGAAAATATTTTCACGTCTTACCGCTCAGATAAAATGGTTGCTTGTTTCCAAGGTTGTTTTTTTTCTACCAGTTTCGTTGTCAAGATGTTGAAAAATATTAAAACTTTTTTGGCAAAAAAAACCCTATTCTTCCTTCAAAATTTTCAGCAATTACGCATCCGATTTTTATTTTCTTTAAAAAAAAAAAACGTTTGCTTAAAAATATTACAATGAAATTAAGTGAATATGGTATAGATGATTGGTAGCCTTTATTACTTTGTTTCGATGTTGCCCACATTGAATGAAAACTACATATTTTGTCAACGCTGCAGCGCTGAAAACTACAACAACGCTGAAAAATACTTCAACAGTGATTTCGTTGTTCAATTTAGTACTATTTATGAAAATTTCTTAAAAATTGCATGAACAATTGTATCTGATGAGAAGCAAGAGGGTTTCATGGTTCCAGGTTTTTATAAATTTTTTTGGGGAATTTCTCTTTACACTCATTTTAAAATATATATTTGTTTCGTATATATAAAGAAAATTTTCCGATAAAATGTCAACAAAATGTAAATTTAAAAAATTTTACTTACCAACTATAAAAGAAAATTGGGAATATGCATGAAATATTTCATAATGTCCGAACCCCGGGCCGGACATTCATAATATGAAATTTTCCATAAAATTTTTCATGAAATTTTTCCTACGATAAAATCATCTATGAAACTGAACGATTCACACAAGGCAACTTTTGTTGCGCAATTTTTTTCATATATCTTTTATAGGTACCATAACGTTCACACGAGATATTTGTTGCAGCAAGTTTTCGTTTTTTTTCTTCTTTCAATTCTTTCTTTTTTGACAGTTCGTTTTATTTCGTTTGTGTAAAAAGAATTTATTATTTGTTAAAAGTGAAAAATCTGTTTAAAAAAAAGAAAAAATTAAATAATAAAAAAATTAAATAATAATAATAATTTTTCGCAGCGAAGCAAAGAATGAAAAGAAATGTCAAATAATAGCCTGCACTAACTTTGTGTTTATAATTACGAATGGCACAACAAAACGAGTTGCCGAGTACAAGCAACTCGGTATCATATTCCACTCTTCTGTCCCTCTCTCGTAGATAGAGCAACAAAAATTACCTTGTGTGAACTGGGACTTCGAATATCCTTTAAAAAGTTGTCTTTTTCAAAAGTTTTTGTTTTATGTTTAAGAATTAAATTTAAAAATCTACATTAGAACACAAAGATATTTATAAATAATTAATTGAATCGATATTTTTGTTGGAAGTAAATATCAGAAATGATAGTTAAGTCATTAAAGATTAATAAAAATATTAAATATTACGAGACATAAAAACATAAATAATAAAATCATTTAGAGCCGCTAATACTTATGTACATATATGAAAAATACAATTCTAAATAGTTTGATTTAAATTTTTTTTTAAATGATACCGGTAATCAATGTTATGACGACCACTACGTACATGAACACAAAAGAGAATGAAGTTGATTGAAATGCCCACAAATGTTGCGATCGAGTTGGACAACTTGCCAGAAAATCAAAACTTTTTGATTTTTAGTGCAACCAAGACACAACATAATACAACGACCCCACAAACGTTGCAATCTCGTGCCCAACATATTCAAGTTGTACCAACCGTCGCAACGTCTATGGCCTGCATAATGCTGAGTACACACGATGGAACATTAGGAGAAACATGTGAAAAAAAACATGTTTCCATATTTTAATACAGACGATGGAACCAAAAACGAAACATAGGTTCTGTGTGTTTATTGAATAAACTACTACTAAGCAAATTTACGCGGAAGAAAATAAATTTTATATTCAGCATTAAAATTTTTAAAAATTTATAAAATATTATAAAATATAATTTTTTATATTAATTTATAAAATTCCTCAAATTTTCAGCGGCCAGCGCTGGCTAGCACTACAACGAACACAAACCTCAGTGTCGGTCCATCCCGCCAAACCCCTAACCTGACCGCACGAACAATTAAAAAAATAAAAATAAACTACAAACAAAAAACTACCTTTACCAAGGACCATATAATAAGAGGATGGTCAAAAATGACTTTCAGAAAACATCAATTGACTTTCAAAAAGTATCATTTGTATTTCAGAAAATATCAATTGAATTTCAGAAAATATCAATTGAGTTTCCGAAATTATCAATTGTATTTCAGAAAATATCAAATGTATTTCCGAAATTATCAAATGTATTTCAGCAATTATCAAATGTATTTCAGAAAACATCAAATGTATTTCAAAAAATATCAAAAATTTACTCTGCCAACTGCCACCTATAAAAAAAGGTTGCCAGAAAAAATATGCTTTTGACTTAAAAAAAAAAATTTAGTAGTGAAAAAAACATAAAAAAATTATAAAAATGGCTAAATGTGTTTTAAACTGCAAAATAAATAAAGAAACTATTATGTTTCGTTTTCCAACAACCAATATTGAAATTTTGAAAGTTTGGAAAACAAATTTAAATTTAAAAAGTAACTTAATTAAATTAGTTTAAATACTTAACTCAAGTGTATTTAAATAAAATTATTTTGTGTTATTTGTAAACTGAATGAATTTCATACTTACCAAAATCACTTTTCTCACATTGAGAGGTACCTTTTTTAAAATGTTTGTAGGAGGAAAAGGAAGCAACACTCTCTTCCTCAAAGGTAAATTTGTCTACATTTTTTTTTTTTCAATTTTTCTTCCGAGGAAATTCAATTTTTTGATGTACCAATATGGTGTTATATAATTTTAATTTTTAAATTTTTTCGCCTCCTCCCTCCGGAAACTATTTATTATGGTTGTTAAAAGTTCTCCAACTTTAACAGTTGTGGCATCTGCATCCACTTCCTCCATTTTTTTTTTTTTTTTTTTTTTAATATTGACAGCATCGTCACGCACATTTTTTTTTGTGTAGTCTTTATTTGTGCCGTCCCACAAACACTGGAATGATTTAAAAAAAAATAAAAAATGCTTCAATCCACTCCTGATCGTACTTTTCAGTAAAATCATGCATTTTTACACTGTTTTTTAAATTTAAAATTATAAATAATTTTTTGGGCAATATTTTTATTTAAAAATATTTTTTTTTTAACACTGCAATTTTGTTTTATGGTTTTGGTTTTCTTCTTCTTATAAAAAACCTTCAAAACCTTAAAAAAAAACCTTTAAAGTGAATATGTTTTAACTTAAAATTTTTAAAATTGATACGTTCTGATTTTTAATTAGATAGTCAAAACATTCTACTCTTAATAATTTAAATATTAATTATGTAGGTTTTTGTATATAGTTTGAAAAATCATGATAAATTATTTAATATAAAAATGCAATAATGTAAATATATAAAATGAATTGGGCCTAAGTCTTCAAAATTGTATTACTTGCTAAAAAATTAAAAATATAAATATAAGTGTAAAATGTAAGAATTAATCACCTATATAATTTTTGTAATTGTATGTTTGTAATTTGTAAGTTATTTCTTATATATTATATACAATTTTATATTTTATTTCATTTCATTATCAAGCAAAATTGAGAACATTTAAATTGAAATTGATATTTTATTCAAAAATAAAATTCTAAAAACCCAAAAAAAATAATTTTAATTTTTTTAACAATATGAGGTTTTTTTGCCAAATTTAATATTATATTCTTTTTTCTTATATGAAATTTGTCAAACATGCTTAAATTACAAAAATCGTTTAAAAATGTTATAATTTTAAATTTTTCAATTTATAGCTTTTCTATTTATTTAACAAAATTGAAAATTCTGGGATTTGAATTAGAAAACAGAAGAGAACTCGAAGGCATGAACTTTAACCACTAAAAAAACAATATATATATTATTTTATGCAAAAACCAAAAATTTTTTTAATTTTTTTCTTCGTGGTTTTACTGGTTACGATGATTGGTACGCAAAAACCAAAAATGATTCAAATTTTCTTCTTAATGGTATAATTGGTTACGATGATTGATATGTCTCGGTTCACGCAAGCATTTTTTTTTTAAATTATCTTCTAAAGTTGCCTTAATGTTCACGCAGAGAAATTTATTTCTGCAACTTTTTTTCCTTCTTAATGGTATCATTGGTTACGATGATTGGTATGGAAACACCAAAAATTGTTGAAATGTTTTTCTTAACGGTATCACTGGTTGCGATGATTGGTATGCAAACACCAAAAATGGTTTAAATGTTTTCTTAATGGTATCACTGGTTATGATGATTGGTATGCAAACGCCATTGTTCTTTATTTGTTTGACAACTATTTTAGCAACATTTACATATAATATACAATAAGAAATGTATAAGTAAAATAATTTGAAAAAGTCTAGAAGCTGAGTGCGTAGAGCGCTAGTATTTAAACTTTTTCACCCACGTTCAAATCCAAAAGAAGAGTATTTGCTTATTTTTTTTTTTTTTAATAAATAAATTTTATTAAAACGAGTTAATTTTTTTAACTTTTTACATTTTTTTAATTTTTAACATTAATTTTAACATACGCGTGTCCTATTTGGAGTGACGCTGCCAACTGCCACCTAAACGCTTACAAATTATACAAAACAAATGTCTAAAAATGATAAATAAAAAGCCCTGGAGGTATCCTACAAATCTTCTTCATGAAGAAACACGTTATGAAAAAATTATCGATTTCATAACAAGGATTAATAACAATTACTTTGCCAAAATTGAAAATTCCTCTTACCCACTGATAAGAGAATGTAGAAAAATAAAGTAAAATTAAAAAGAAATCACCAAATTGAAAATTATGTGCTTATAGAGGTCTATTATTTCTAATAAACCTCCTATAAGCACATAAATATATTCAGATAGTATTTGAATTTATTAAATCATATAATGGTTTTTTTCCTCCCATTTTCCTTTAAAACTCATTAAAAAATAAAAATAAAACCTATTTAATATCTTTAGATCCTATATATTATTTGTTGCAATATCTATATGTAAAGATAAGATCTCATATGCGAATATCAAATTTGTTAAAATATGTAAATAAACGAAGAATATATAATTGAAATATTGAAATTGATATGACGACCACTACGTACATAAACACAAATAGAATGAAGTTGCATGGAATGCCCACAAACGTTGCGATCGAGTTGGACAACTTGCCAGAAAATCAAAACTTTTTGATTCAGAATATATAAAAAAATACACTTTTCGAAATAAGGGCAAAAAAAGGTCGACATTTTTTGTCAGAAAAGAAAACGGCATTAGTCACTTTTATAAACGCTGGGAGGAATCGAACCAAAAAAAATACGTATGTCTTAAAGAAAAATGATGCTTGGCTAAAAAGTATGTTCTGAAAAAAAAAATCATTTATTGTGAAATTATACCATAACAATTTTTTTTAGTTATATTTGAAGTTTCACTTGCTGATGATCAACCTGACGAGAAGAAAAAATGTTATCCTAATGAAGTCCGAGTATCAGAAAAGTAAGCCTCTGTAAGTTTGCTAAGTTTGATGGATCACACCACAAAGCGTCTTATTGAAAGTTTTTTGCACGACAATGCTAATGCTATGACAAATTTGAGTTACACTCTTACGTCGAAGTAGGATGGCTGTTCTGGTCATGCAGAGTATAATCAGAGTTTGCCAACTGATGTGAGCGACAAGAGTCTGCTATTAGAATCGATGGTGCCTTTAAGTTTAAAATCAAACACTGAAGAGGAATACTGGCGTAATAAAAGTCCATCATCAATAAGGTACTGCCGTTCAATTTTCTTCGAATTCACTAAGGAGACTAAGGAGAAAGTCTTAACAGTTGTTATATCCGATATTGCTGCTTTGGAGAAAACGAATGTTGAAATATACGGCAAAGAATTCAATGTAACACACAATTTAGTATATACGTTGCTAGATGGCAAAACGGCTCTGACAGTTACAAATACTGCTTTGTAAAGCAAAACCTTCCGAAATGAACGATTTGGAAGCAATTTCAAAGAAGAGCATTGATAGTGAGGCTTGTAAATTGGATATTTCGTCATTACACGCTCGAAAAAAATTAATGGAATGCATACTCCATGTAACTTATAACATGCCTTTCGAAAAGTGGTCTACGATTGCAGCAAAAAATAAGATTTTAAAACAAGAAAACAAGAATCGAATTCAGACGGCATTTAAAGAACGAATGAGTTTGAGAGTGGATGCTGTACAACAAGGATCTGGTACTTCGAACGATGGAAATAGCTCAAGACGTTTCTTTTCCAACCCTGCACTTGTTGCTGATATAACAGGTGTTAATAAAGAACTTATAGATCGCTTCCGAATTGTTCTTCAAGTAATAACATGTGGCCAGAAAATTGATACTGTGAAATTTCAAAAATTTGCGTGGGATACGGCTGAGCTATTTGCTAAAAAATATAACTGGTACTTCATGCCTGTTACTGTCCATAAAATACTAATACATGGAAAAGACATAGTTGATGTAGCAGTACTCCCTATTGGTATGCTCTCCGAGGAAGCAGAAGAAGCACGTAATAAAGATTACAGGAAGTATAGATTAATATTTTCTAGAAAGTGCAATAGAATTTCAACAAATACTGATGTTTTCCACCGTTTGCTTGCATCGTCTGATCCATAAATAAGTAGTATAAGACGTCAACCTCAAAAACAGCTTTTAGAGCTAGATGATGTAGTTAAAGAAAGACGTCAACCTCAAAAACAGCTTTTAGAGCTAGATGATATAGTTAAAGAAATGATATTTGATTATTTTGGATTCAGTTTGTTTATACTTACATACGAATATTTTTATGCTTATATATGAATATTCAGAAATTTGGATATGCATCTTTTGTTTATTCTAGAAAATGTATGTATCAAATTTGAAGATTTTCACTTGGATAGGAAAATTTTATGCGAAAAAATCAATTTGGGCTGTACAGGCGGTGGACGTGGATGATTTGGGTGAAATTCCATTTCTTCCCTTCATTTAGTTAATTTGATGTTTGGTGCCAACTTTTAATGATCTAGGACCAGTTCTTATATTTTTTTGCACAAAAATGTATGAAGCCATCCCACTGTGCGACGTAGCGAAAAAGTCCATGTGGAAGAAGAACACGTGTTTGCGGCCAATTCAAAGCGTAAGAAAGAATTTAATAAAAGAATTTAATAAATTTTATAAAAATCTTAAATGTTATGCTTGCGGCAAGAGGGGCCATATGAAATCGCAGTGCAACAACAAAGCAATGGTGATAACTGCAAGCGAAGATGATTTTAAATCAAGAGATAATGAGTGGATAGTTTATAGTGGAACATCATCTCATATGAATGGAAACAATAAGTTGTTCTCTTTATTAAAAGAGCACAAACAAAAAGTGGTGCTGGCTTCAGGAGATTGTGTATATGCTGAAGGCATAGGTAATGTAATTTTAAAATCGGAATTTACCGACATGTTGAGTGAAGATGGCATCGCATATGTGCGCCTGAATCACATTTGCCGACGGCAAGTAAAACTCACACACAATGTTTTTTTTTAATTTGTGTTTTTATTTAAAAAAAAATATAAATTATATTTTAAAATTAATTTTCTTAAAATATCCTTTAAAAATTTATGCCGTTTTCAAAAGTTTTTGTTTTACGTTTAAGAATTAAATTTAAAAATCTACATTAGTATACATAGATATTGATAAAAAATTACTTGAATCGATATTTTTGTTCGAAGTAAATATCATAGATGATAATTAAGTCATTAAAGATTAATAAAAATATTAAATATTACGAGACATAAAAACATAAATAATTAAATCATTTAGAGCCGCTAATACTTATGTACATATATGAAAAATACAATTCTAAATAGTTTGATTTAAATTTTTTTTAAATGATACCGGCAATCAATGGTATGACGACCACTACGTACATGAACACAAAAGAGAATGAAGTTGATTGAAATGCCCACAAATGTTGCGATCGAGTTGGACAACTTGCCAGAAAATCAAAACTTTTAGTGCAACCAAGACACAACTTAATACAACGACCCCACAAACGTTGCAATCTCGTGCCAACCTAATCAAGTTGTACCAACCGTCGCAAAGTCTATGGCCTGCATCAAAATAATTTGATATTTGAGAAACCAAAATTGAAACATGGATTTTGACAGGAAACATTGCTACACACGATGGAACATTAAGTGGAACATGACGATGTTCCTGTTGATGTTCCATCGTGTTTACTCAGCATTATACGTATATAGCAATTGCATGCCACTATGTGTAATTCCAGCGTATACCAGCACTGAAAAACAGCATGATTGGAAAGAAAATTATTCTTAAGTTATCGGAAATTATTCGATTTTTCAATAAAATCATCTGGCATCTATGTTGGTATTCACATAATCAATAATTTTACATCTCCAACTGCTGCAGTTATTTGTAAAAGTTTTCGGTTTGTGGAATTTCTTTTATAAATTTTTAACATATTTCCATACGAGGCAAGTGTTCTTTAATTCATTTATAAAATTATTGAGGAGATATAAAATATAGAATTTTCCTAACCTAAGTTCTAAGGCACAACCATATTTATTTCCAGGATAATTAAATTAAATATTGATCCTACTTAAAACAATATTGCAGCTAACAAAAAAAATGGATTGGGCAAAAAAAGCGGAAGATCAGGTTTCTGAATTGGTAAGGCTTACAAATATAAATCCTAATAAAAATTTTTTTAGTCCTTTGCGTTTTATTTATGTAGGTAAGCAACTTGGAAATTGAAAAAAAAGATGTGCCAAAAGAAAAAACTGAGGAAGAGGTCGATGTTGAAAGGTAATCTTAGAATTGATTGATTTATATTACTAATCTTTAGATGGATATGTAAAATTAGATCAATATTTATTCATTTATTTCCGGTATGTATATGTAAGATGTAAAGCGGATTGAAAAGAATAATGAACCAATAAACATTATGACCAATAAGTCGTAATTATTGCCATGTTGATCAAAAAAGACGAATTTGTTTTTTTTTTTAACAATCGCAATTACTTTAAAAAGAATCATGGTATTCTCATAAGCATTATTTTTCGATTGAAAGTGACTGAAACTTTTAAAAATTGTTTGTGATGCATTCCACCCCTATTGAGTAAAATGGTACTCTAGATCGGCAATTAAAATATGCATTATCCGCAATCGCTTTGAGTTTCATTCATATTCATTCATACTAAAAATGATAGGTTATGTTATAATTAAAGTTTAGCTACATACCATTACCCACCAAACATGAAACCTTAGTTCCGCAACGTAAAAGGGAGTACGAAAGAGATGTTATCTTTATGAAAAAAAAAAAATGCAATTTGTACCTTATCTTTCACTATAATTATACGATGGTGAAATATTTTTTAATGTAATTTGAAGTTTTCTCATGAAAAGTGGAACAGAGGACTATACTTAAAAAAAAACTTGTGAAATCCTAATCCTATATACACAATGGGTTTTTTTTTGCTATTTTATTTCGCTCATAGCACAAATATGACACATGGAATGTATGTTAGGTATAACCCTCAGATCGCTCTGAAACTAAGATATGATATTATAGAGGATGGAAAAGTAAGGGACCCGTATTATATTTTTTGTAGCTGCCTAATCTAAAATAATTTTTTTTTTTTTAAGTTTTGCTCCATAGTAACTATGCGCTAATCACATATGCGTATCACATATGCGTTATTTTTGCGTATATACATATCCCTCGATTTACGGAAACGTTCTGTTACCGAAAAGTTGTTCGTAAATCGATTTTTTTTAATATGTGTGTAATACCATTACATATACAATATACTTGCCAATAATGGATGTAGTATTTCTAAATTTATATTTTTAATAAGAAAGAAAACATTAAATTTTAAAGAAATTTCAAAATATTGCATTTGAAATCTAAAATATTTATGCATTGTGTTAAAATAAATAAAATAAAAAAATTTCCAAATAAAATAAAAAACAATTTATAAAAAAAATCAGGGACATAAGAGTTATAACCAATATTTGAAAAAATCCTGAAATAATAATTAATCAAGAATTTTTAAAACCTGCTCTCTGAATAATAGTTACAAATAACCAATGTTTTTTTGGTCTTTGATAACCATTATATTTTTTTTTTTTTTTGTTTTGGGCTTCCATAACCATAACAAAAGATTTTTATTTTTTTTGGTCTTCCGTAACCATTACAAAAGATTTTTATTTTTTTTGGTCTTCTATAACCATTACAAAAGATTTTTATTTTTTTTGGTCTTCTATAACCATTACAAAAGATTTTTTTTTTTTTGGTCTTCCATGTCCATTATGAAAGATTTTTCTACATAAAATTAAGTAAAAATTAGAAGAAACTATTAATTAAACTATTCGTAAAATAAGGATAACAAAAGTAGTTTAGTTAAAATACGGATTTCTGTAAAAATAGCAATAAAATTAGTCCAATTGAATTAGAACACGTTTTACAGACTTTTGTACTAACCTTTTTTTTCGAGTGTGCATAAAACGGTATATTTTTCTGTTCCTTTTGTTAATATTCATTCGGTCATTGTTTATTACATTGATAACATTTGTTTATCGTTATTAATGAAATCTTTTAAATAATTGCAACTACTTTGTTACTTAATTAACAGTACATATTAAAACAGTACATATTGAAAGGGTGAAAAAGTGAAAGAGTGAATAGAAAAGAAGTGAAAAATGGGAAGAAAGCGAAATATTTTTATTCGAGAGTTTTTTATTTTTGAGGCAATGAAAAACGAATCCACGTGTAAAACTTGTAAATGCAAAATTGTTGGAAGTCATGTGACTAACCTTAAAAGACATATGTTAGCTTACCATATCGAGCTTTATAATCAGGAACGGGAGGATTTTGATAATCATTTGGTTGAAAATGAAGGCGGCAAAAAGTTTTGTGTTTGCTACTCAGAAAAGGAGATCAGAAATGCGTGCTTGAAAATAGTAACGGAAAACTCTCAACCGTTGTCATTCTTCGACTCTGAAGCATTTAAAATTCTTACAGATCAAATTTTTAAAGGTCTTAATATGAGTCCAATAAGATCTCATAACATAATAACCATTATCAGTGACGAATATGAGCGAATTAAAGACATGATTTCAAGAAAAATTAAGGGAAAGGTATTTTCCTTAAAGATGGATAGTGCTACAAGGAATGAACGATCCGTTCTGGGAATTAATATTCAGCTAATTGTTGACGGCAAGATTGAAATTTATACGCTTTCTATAAGTGAAATGCGGAACTCGCAAACTGCTCAAAATTTAAAGGAACATTTGCAAGAAGTTTTAAATGAATTTGGCATAAGCAAGACGCAAATCTTTTCAGTTACGACAGATAATGGTCGGAACATGTTGAAATCGGTAGACTTACTTGGCGTTTATAGTGATGATGATAATGCTGATGATGACAGTGACGACGGCGATGAGGATGAAGATAATGGCGATAATAATATTACTCAATATTCTGCAAATTCTGTTGCAGAAAATCAAGATTCCTTTTGGGAAAATCTTTTTGAAGAACATCATCAAATCCACTCAGTGAGATGTGCTGCTCATACACTCCAATTGGCGATACATGATTTTCTACGCAACGATGAGAGGATGACAATTATTCACAGTGTACGGCAGATAGTAAAAACTTTGAGAACGCAGCAGTGGAAGTAAGTTAAAAATATTTATGCATGTTTCTAATACTACATGCACACAAAAAAAAAGTACCTAGTTCGCAATTAAATTAAATACTGAAATTATTAGGGATGTTTTCGGTTCCAAAACTCAAAATAGCCAAACCTACCTAGTTTTTGCTCGGTGTGAATATACCTAGTATAATATGCACATTTTGCTTATTTTATTTTAGGAGATCGTTGAAGGTACTAAAATTGCGCAAGCCGACCCTTGATGTACCCACGCGTTGGAATTCCACCTTTGTTATGCTGACGAGGTTTCAAGATTTTAAAGAATTGTGTTTGAAGCATTTCAAGACCACAATTTCGGAGGCAGAATGGGAAAAAATTGACATTCTTGTTTCAAGCTTAAAGCCATTGTATGAAACAACACTTAAACTTCAACACCAACAACTTCTCATGGGAGATTTTTATAGACTATGGTTTACCTTAAAAGTGGAACTGCAAAACAGGAATACGGACGAATCTCTGGCTATTTATGATTGCATTTGTAAAAGGGAACCTTTACTTATAAATACAGATTTAATGAATTCAGCACTGTTTCTCGATCCACGCTTTCGGCGAATTCTAAATTTGGAGCAAAAGGAGGCTGCTAAAACTCATCTGAAAAAACTAGCCGCAAGGATTATTTCTGTAAAACAGGTTGGTAAATGTTGAAATATTGACGATTTAACCTAAAATTGAGCTTGTTGTTTTAAGGGAGAGGCAGAAGAATTAGGTCCAACGCCTAACCTGTCCAGTACGCAATTCGTAAATGAAACATCAAATATGAGCACCTGTTCCGTGAGAGAAAATTTAAGAGCACTAGAAGTCGACTCAGATTCCGAAGAAGAGCCTTCAAACCATCACACGCAATTTCTGAAAGCTGCATTCGGTGAAATCGATATTTATAAGGAAGCCAGAGTTGACATTGATACAAACTTGATAGAGTATTGGCAAGCAAAAAAAATATTCATACCCCTTTTTAAGGAAGCTAGCATTAATAGTTCATGCCGTTCCAGCAACACAAGTCAGCGTTGAAAGGGCATTTTCTGCTCTGAAAATTATACTAACTGACTTACGCTGCAATTTATCTGAGCGAACATTGCGTTCATTAATGTTTGTAAAATTAAATTCTTAAAAAATACATATGTATATATATCTCAAAATGTTCCACTTTTTTAATTTCAAAGCTATAGTTTCATACAGATTGTTAGGATTCAATTGGTTAATTTGGTTACTTATAATGACTATGTAAGAAGAAAAAAAATATGAGAAAGATTTGCGGATCCTAACCAAAATCAATAAAAAAAAGTTCGTCCTTGTGCAAATGTAAATAAATAATAATATTTTATAAAAATATCTAAAGATTTGCGAACTGAAACGTGATTATAGAAGACAGAAAAAATAATAATCTTTCATATTGGTTATCAAAGACCAAAAAAAAAAAATCGTTTATAATGGTTACAGAAGACCAATAAGAATAAAAATCTTTCATAATGGTTACAGAAGACCAATAAGAATAAAAATCTTTCATAATGGTTACCAAAGACCAAAAAAAATAAATATCTTTTATAATGGTTACGGAAGACCAAAAAAACCAATAATCTTTCCTAATCGTTATCAAAGACCAAAAAAAATAAAAATCTTTCATAATGATTATGGCAGCACTACAATTTTCTGGGTAATTTATAATTATTATTACAGGCCCAATTTTTTTTCAGCTATTTTTTCCATAACCTTTTGCATATTTAAAAAATAATAAGAGTTAAATCGGGTCCCTGAAAAAAATAATAATTCAGAGACATAATACATACAGTATTGTTCGAAACCTAAGCCACTTCTCCTAATAGAGTAATCAAAGTCTTACATATTCTTCTTCAATTTATACAAAATAACACTTTTATTTTTACTATATTAATATAGTTATTTGGCCATTCGTGATGTATTTTATATTTAAATTAAGCTAGTAAGGCCTATGTATATATTTAATGTAAATAAAAGGCGTTTTTATTTTCTTTATTACATTTTTCCGCAACGTTTCGTAAATTTTTTTTGTTGACTTTTTCAAGGGACATCTATTAATATAAAAAAAATCATATTATAATATAGTAATTGTACCATACAACAATTCAGACTTACAGTAACATATTTTCTTTTTACATTAAATATAAATTAACACACAACATAAAACAAGAATTACATTGAACATAAAATTTAAAAGAAAAATTAAAATTAATATCACAGTGAAGTTTTGTTTATGGCTACTCTATAGTTCGCATTAATCGGTATCTTCTGTTAAGTTCATCGTGTTCGTAATATTCTTCGGTGCTAGGAATTTTTTCAGTTTTATTTTTTATTTTTGAATAAGAGTCTTCGATTAATGAGTTTATTAGTTTTTTAGGAAAACTATTGCTCATAAGTGTTGTTGGTAGCTTATATTAGGGACTCTGAAAATTAAGTTTTTAGCAGTCTTATTAATTGACTCTTCGGTTTATAATTCTGCCAGTCAAATACTACTAAATTTTCCCTTCTACATATTTTTGTGTCTAGGTACGCAATTTCCTTTCTGGTGTAGTCTGTTTAAGCAGTGTCTATTGCCATGCCATAACCTTCTCTACCTCCATTGTAAATTGCGTTTTTTGGTGATACTTATTTAATGTATTTAAAATTTCGTCTTTTTCATCCACGTTTATAATTGCCAAATTATCATCTACATATTTTACTATGTATTTCATATGAATATTTTTGCTTTTTAGTTCAGCGAGTGGTTCGTCAAGTAAGTTGTCGAAAACTATATCCGCTATTGTAGATGAAAGGGGATTACCCATTAGCATGCCAAATATTTGATTATAAATCTTATTATTATAATTGTTGTCACTTAGGCAAAATTTAAGTATATGTAAAAATTTTGACTTTGGTATTGTTGTAAATTCTTTAATTCTTTCATTCATTTGTTCATTATATTTTTTATAGCTGTGTGGATTGGAATGTTTGTAAAAAGAGAGATGACATCAAACGAAACTAAACTAATTTTCAGATATTATGTCGCTTGCCAGTGCAATACTGTAACAACTCAAAATGTTACTACTTTCCGAAAACTGCTCTATTGGGCTAGAATGGACTCAAAGAATCAGATGAATATTATAAAATCTCAAAATTTTACTGTTTTCAGTGAAATTACAATACAAATTACAATACAATACACTGAACAAATTATACTGAACGATAAAACTTTAAACCGTAATATCTATTTTGAGTTGTTACAGTATTGCTCTGGCAAGACGAGATGTCTTACATATTTTGATAATTCATAACATGGTACCTGTACGGATGAAACAATTGGTAATCCATAGATTCTAGGTGCGGTGGCTGCAGGGCACGTTAGTTTTCTTCTATACCATACGTCTATAAGGTCGTTTTTGTAAAGATCCGATACAAATATTATTATTTTCCTTTTGAAGTTTCGTTGTTGGGTTTGTCCTTAGTGTTCGGTAATAATTTTACCATTTTGCTCTTATATTCGGTTTTATTCGAACCCGGGTCTTCCAATGGCACAATATATCATATTTGGTTGGGTCATTTCTGGCAAATCGCCTCTTTAGAGGACAGGTTCCCTTGGACCTATGATCCCCTTGGATCAACGACCCCCTTGGGTCGTAACTTTTTTTTAATCTTCGTTTGTGTGCCAATACGAACACATCGTCCCTACGGATACCTATAGACATACAGTCCATTAAAAAAAAAAATTGTTTTTATCTCTAGCTGTGCTCGCGTTAAACTTGTTAAAACTTGGTTTTACATTCAAAGATAAGATTATAAATTTTGTTCTTTTTGCTAGCTAACTACATTTGTTTTTTTAATAAAAAAAACTCTTGCTTATTACAACTGGAAGAAGTAACTACATTGGTGTATTATTTTAGCTGTCTTGCTGTGCTATATTTAAACGTTAAATTATTTTTTGATTTATCGTGAATAAGTTTAAATTAATATAATTTAAAATACTCATACTAAACATACTCATACTAAACATTGGTTCCGAAACCAGGGACCTTTTGATAAAATTTAACTACATTGGAACGGAAATTTTAACTATTACTATACTGCCGTATATTGAAAGGAGATGCCTTTTATTGATTGCCGTTTGGAAACTTATTACCTGTTCTGCTTTTCGTTGGAAATATTGGAACAATTTGAGATCTTGCGTTACTGTTGTTGAAGTAGCTTGGATATCATATGAAGATATGTTTGTTTCTCTTGTTCACAACAATCGCGGTTTAAGTAATGTTCAAAAATATTACTTTTTAAAGGGTTCATCCTTCTTCTAATGCTTGGGTTGGAACGCGCTTAATGATCGATATCACAACAAAAGGAAAACTGTTGACGCACTCTTGCGAAAACTTTTTTCTATACCTAATTCTACTGGATCTGCTGAAAAAATCAAATTATTTTAGACATGACATGTAATAGTCTTAAATTTTCTGTCTTCATATTCGTGTTTTCCAGACAGCATAGTTACTTTTAATTTTTTACAAATTGTAATTTTCACAAATTTGACCACAACTTAACTAGAGGAATTTTAAAAAACTATTGAGTCACACACGCACGTCGATTATTCTATACCAGCAAAAAAATTAACTTTACTCTGATTCCCTTTAAAATTAGATTAATAGATAAATAAAATAAAAAAACTATTCAACGCCTACTAATTTACACAAAAAAAAAAAACTATCACTTTAAATTTAAAATTTAAACTGATTCAATATAAGGTATCGTACAGTCGGTCTAGATTGACTATTAATTTTATACTTGTTTTGTTTTAAATCTTTTATTCTTTTCTGTATAAAAAATAAAATATCTTAGTTTAATATATACCCCCAAACAAAAAGCTGGAAAAATCATAGTTTTTCTTATATCAGCAAATCCTGGTTACGGTTGTGATAAAAAGTACATATTTACCGTGTGATTGCAGCTATTTTGTCTTATGAAAACATTATGAAAAATTTTTGGGGCTTAGCATTCCTCTAAAGGTACAATTATGGAAGCTTCACTTATTCAAATTTACTATTGTACTTATTGCTAAAAATTAGTTTGCTGTTATTACGGTTGTGACAAAATTGGTGACACATTTTTTCCCTTGATGATCATTTCACGTATTGTGCCCCCTTAAGAAAAATACGCAAATGACAAAAATGTAATTGTCACAACAGATATACATACATATGGGGGGTTTCATGTCAAGTGCACCAACTTTTGAATGCGATGTCTTCCGATGTCTTGCACCAAGGTTAGTCCTATCGGATAGTAGTTTAGACACAATTTTTCAGCAAGATCGGTCAAGATCTCTCTGAGTTAGAGGGGATCAAAATTTGACATTTTGGCCAAACAGGTGTTTTTTATCATCCATGTAACTTATTACCTATTGTTCTTAGAAAATTTTCTCCCAAATAGTTTAGATAGCTATTTCTTCAATATTTCGGAAAAAAATACTTTAAAAAAAAAATTTGTAGACTTTTTTTTTGCTAAATCAAAGCATTTTTTGCCTTTTTTTCAAAAAGGGCATTTTTTTTCATAAGAAAGCTTAGGTTTTTCCTTTAAGAGCTTTTTGCTCGCTTAGTTGGGATGCGAGTGGGATATCTATCAAAAAAATGTTTTGTAACTCAAGACAATGGTTTTTCAATTTTTAGCATATGCACTAATTTTAATTTTTTCCTATTAGTGTGTAAGTGTTTCTAAAACCCTAAAAATAAAGCATTATTTGTAATAAAGCATTATTTGTAATAATAATTAAATTAATCTTTTATACATATATGTATAAAAGAGTTGCGTCAGTGACTGACTAACTGACTGACTGACTGACTCATTCATCATCGCCCAGCCCAAAGCGCTGAACCTAGTAACTTGAAATTTGGCACGTAAGTTCCTTTTACAGAGTGTGGAGCCACTAAGACGGAAATTCGCATTTTTAGGGGGTAAAATGGGGTAAACACGGTCCAAAAAGGGACATTTAAAAAAATCTTTAAAAAAGGTCACAGGAATATTAAATTTTTAACGTAGGTTCCTTTTACGACGCAGACTCGAACTCATTTTAAGGGGGTAAAAAGGGATAAAAACGGCCCAAAAAGGGACATTTTTAAACATGGTCCCAGGAATATGAAATTTGGAATGTAGGTTCCTTTTAGGACGTACACTCGAACCAAAATATAAATTTTTAGAAATTCGCACTTTAAAGGGGTAAAAAGCGGTAAAAGCGTCCCAAAAGGGAATATTTTTAATAATGGTCCCTGGAATATGACATTTGGAATGTGGGGTCCTTTTGGGAGGCAGATTCGAAACGAAATAGGGATTCTTAGAAATTCGCACTTTAAGGAGCTAAAAAGGGAAAAATAAAAGTGAAAACAATTTACATTTGGTATCTTCTAAACAAATGAATCTAGGAATATGAAATACAGTATGTGGATTCCACTAGAGACTTCAGATGCGATGAAAACTTTTGGAATTCGATTTTAAGGGTAAAAACGGTCAAAAAAGAGGAAATGGTACCTATTTGTATATTCTTAATATATTAATCTGTATACATGAATTTTGTCATACAGACTCCACCGAATACATGGACATCAGTCAGGGATGAATTAATTGGTAATTCTTATAAGTGTACATTTGGTATCTTCTAAACAATCGAATATAGAATGAGGTTCGTGAATTCCACTAGAGATAGAAACACCCGATGAGAGGGAAACTTTTGGAAATTCTTAACATATTAGTCTATATGTATATGAATTTTGCTATATAGACTCCACTGAATACGTGTGGGGGAAGAAAAATGGCCAGAGAGGTAAAAATTATATATCTGGTATATTCTAAACAAACAAAAAAAAAATATATATAAAATATAGTTTGTGGATTCCACAAAAGATAGAAACATCAAATGAGACGGAAGCTTTTGAAAATTCGGATGTTAAATGGGGGGGGGGGGGGGGGGTGGGGTGGGCAAAAATGGAAGTGTAAAAATGTACCTTTTTGTATCCTCTTTACAAAGTAATTTGGGAATATGAAATTTGATATATAGATTCCACCAGAGACACATACATCGGAGAAGAATAAACTTTGTTTTAATTCGATCCCTAGGGGGGGTAAAAACGGCCAAAAATTGCGAAAACTGATATTTTTCAACCGCTAAATTTTCCTTTGAAAGTACATTTTCTTAAGAAAACAAGAAAGAAAATGATAGCTGGTCTAGACCGATACCCTATACCATGCGTTTAGAGAATTGGTCTTAGGTCCAACTAATTGGGTTTAAAAAAAAATCATAAACCAAATCTACGTCGAAAATTGGACCAATCCTGAACATTTATGGTAAAGTCACTTATATTTTGCAACAACATATACAAACCGAGAAAAAGCTATGCAATATTTTTGTTTTAGATAGATTTAAGTGAATTGTGCTATAGGGTTTATTTTTGGTCCACGGATTAATGGATGTAATAAATATATACAAACCCAATTCGATTGAGATCTATTTGGTAATTTGGATCTTATGGCAAGTTAAGTCGATTTCATAAGGGTCATTTGAATGGGGATAAAGTCTAAACATGCACCCATTTTCACCAATTACAATAGCGTTTGTCCTATGGCTTGAGTTACTTCTTTCCAAACTAAGCCATCGCTATTACAAATAATATTATTTTTGAATAATTTTCGAACCTATAATGAAATGAATGAAAAAGTGGTACTTAGAGTAGGTCGCAATATATTGGAAATTTTTACAAAATTCAAAATTTGGCAATTTTGTTTTTTAATAATTACGCTTAGTGATAAAATTATGTATTTCTTTTACGAAATTACTATTGGGTGTATTCTATATTGGAAGACAACACATTTGTTACAAAAAATACAACTAAAAAAAATAGATAAAAGAAAATAAATATGTTTTTTAAGTGATGCCAAAACAGTGAAAACTTTTAAATTTCTTTACCAGAGTTGATTATATTAGAAGAATCAGTGAAAAAAAATTTTAAAAATTTTAACCGTTATTTAAATATTTATAAATTCTGATGTTTTCTTTCAATTATTATAAAATAATGGCAAGAATAAAGTTTAATGAAGAGTTAAAATCTAGAATAATAGATGATTTTAGTGATGGCCGCAGACAAAAGAATATTTGAGAGAAATATTCTATGAATAAATCCATAAAATCGTCTGGCTAGAATTAATCTTGCGAATAGTGTTGACCCAAAACATCTAAACACTTCGGAAGTTTTACTAAAATAAATTAATACAATCGTTCGATATAGAAATCATCCGTCCCCCAAGATCATGACCATCATTTTATTCCACAGTGTTATTGTATAGTAAAGGTTTCCATTGTTTTGTCAACAGCATAAAAATGAATACTTTTAAGTTTTGTTAATTTTTTCTGAAGTAATATTAATATTTCGTCTTTGTTAAATAAATAAAACGTACAAATCTTTAAACTAATAAAAGATTCCCTCCAAGTCGTCAAAAATATATTTTGTTAAAAGTTTCCATCGTATTGTCACTCACACTATATTTCTTATTGTTTTTAAATATTATTATGGCTTAAATAATTAATATAATAATTACGCTAACAACGTAGCGGGTATACTGCTAGTATATAATAATAATAAAAATTCAATTTAAAATATAACCCCTCTTGGTTTGTTAACAAAACAAATGTAAACTTTACGGAAGAAACAAAGTGGCTTCTTTCTCTAGGTTCTAAATTCGCCGTCCCTGTTAATGATAACAATTTTTCGACCGTAAACTTAATTGCTGATTTGGAACAGTGGGTACAAACGGTTTCCGACGATAGACAAAAGGATATAATTAGAACCAAAATAACAAACAGAATACTAACTCACAAAAGAAAAGTAAGAAATAACCCAAAGGAAAAGTTTATCTTGAACATTTACGAAGAAACGAAGCGGTTTCTAAAAAGATACAAAGACGATATTGTGATCACCAAATCAGATAAAGGCAACAAAACAGTCGTTATCTACAAAGAAGAATACAAAAAGGAGATGGAAAAGCTTCTACAAGATAAATCTACATATAAAACAATGAGAACAGATCCAACCCAAAAGCTTTTAAGGACAAACAACAATCTGGTATTAGATCTTTTTAAACAGGGATATATCACGAAATTTGAGAAAAATAAACTCACATCAAACGCAGCAACAGCACCAAGATTGTATGGTTTACCAAAAATTCACAAGCCAAATATACCACTACGACCTATCTCATCATCAATAGAAGTTCCATGCTATAAGCTATCAAAACATATTGGAGGCATTTTGAGAAACATTATACTTGACAAATACAACATTAAAAATTCGTTAGAGTTAAAAGAAAAACTAGAAGTTGTGTCTTTGGATGAGAATGAAATTTTAATTTCTCTTGACGTGGTATCGTTGTTCACCAACATACCGATACATTTGGCTATAAACAATATAATGGCCCAATGGAGCACCCTAAGAAACCATACACAAATACCCAGAACACATTTCCTTAAAATATTACAGTTTTGCTTAAATGACAACAACTATTTCATCTATGATAAAACAATTTTCAACCAAACTTACGGAATGCCTATGGGTAACCCACTATCGCCCACAATAGCGGACATTGTATTGGATACATTATTAGAAAGAACCACGGAAGAACTACGGGAGAAAAATGTACATATATCTTTTTGCCATCATTAAAAAGAGTGATGAA
Organism: Cordilura impudica; assembly: GCA_963682025.1. NCBI lineage: Eukaryota > Metazoa > Arthropoda > Insecta > Diptera > Scathophagidae > Cordilura > Cordilura impudica. The sequence continues at coordinate 197,602,337 of OY821520.1, read as the reverse complement.
AAAATTATTTTGGAAACGTTTAATAAATACCACAACAAACTTAAATTTACCATCGAAAAAGAACAAAACGGATCGATACCATATCTTGATATGAGAATTTATAGGGAACACAACGGCATAATTACAGATTGGTATACAAAAAACATCGCATCGGGACGACTTATAAACTACCACTCCACTCAGCCAATGGGACAAAAAACAAATACGGCCATCAACCTAATCAAAAAAGTTGTAAAAATAAGTGACAATAAGTTTTTACAAAAAAACATAACTAAAATTAAAGATATTTTACTTAATAATAACTATCCACAAAAAATCATCACCAATTTAATTAAACGGGCAACTAATGAAGAAAGTCGGGAAAGTCGTATGAATAAAACATCTGGCATCACCAAATTTTTAAGTCTCTCATACATACCAAAACTCACTGAGAGCAAACAAATAAAGGAATTGATAGATGATGAAACAGTTTTAGTAGCTCACAAAGCTAACAACACAATCTCCTCACTATTCACAACAACAAAAACGAAAATAGAAAAAATACAACAGAGCAATGTTGTATATGAAATCGAATGTGTGGGCAATGATAACGAGACGTGCGGCAAAGTTTATGTAGGGACAACAAAAAGAAGTTTAGGCACAAGAATAAATGAACACAAAACAGATATTGAAAAACAAAAATATACAACAGCTTTGGCGGTTCATTGTTTTGAAATGAAACACACCCCAAACCTCACCGACGTAAAAATTCTTGATAGGGAAAGGAAGATAAACAAGAGATTTACATTGGAGAGCCTACGAATCCAGGAAAGAAATAATCTTGCCATAAATAAAAAAGAAAATAAAGACAATGCAAATGCAAACTACAACTTAGCTTTAATTTAGTCAATTTTAAACTGTGATACCAAAAGAAAGAAAGTTCATCTGTGATATATTTTATTTTATTTTTATTATTTATTTTATTTATTTTTGTGTTTATGTGGTACTTGTTGTATTGTTTAAAAACAAATTTATTTAAAATTATAATGTAAAGATTATATGTAAGTGGAATTATTCTTTTATGTTGTGTTAGTTTAAAAAAAATTATTAAATTAAAAAAAACATTGTTCTTTATTTTCCATAACGTTGCCAGATTCAATAAAATTTAAATCCCTGAGGAAGTTGAAAAAATCTCAAAGAAACGTCGGAGGAGTAAAATTATGAATAAATAGTCTTTTATTTTTCATTTACTGTGACCTTGAAAGCCTGACTTAGATAATTCTAAGAAAAAACAACATAAAAAATAAATAGTTTAATAAAATTTAATCTTAATCACATTAGATCCATTTATAACATAACTATTTTTTTAAATAAATTTATTGTAGCTGATGAAGTATTTAAGTTTTGCCCAGTCTTTCATCCAGCTTATTTATCGCCTTTTTTTGCTGCTTTTTTGTCAATCTTTTCTTGGCGTTACCAGGTTTAGCTGTTGATTAAGCTGATGTTGAAGGAAATCAACTTAAAGTACAGACGATTCGTCAGAAGATTTACATGATTACCGCGATTGCCCTAAATTGACTGTGTCCTAATGCAACAACTTCATGCCACTTAGGAGAATGTTAAAATTGCCCGGAAATCACATTCATCAAAGAGAATTTAATCAACTCTTTTGATCGCGGATATATAGAGGAGGTCTGGTGAATTCGTTATTTCATATGATTTTGCAGAACACTATGTATATGTTCTTCAGGATGCCATACAAGCTTTCCACTTCAATAACAACCAAACAACTATATTCACAGTAGTTATTTACTACATGAAAGATGTAAAAGTGGAACACAAAAATGTGGTAATCATATCCCACGATTTAAAACATGATACCGGTGCAGTTTATGAGTACCAGAAGATAATACTAAAATATCTATAATCTAAATTTACAGTAGAGAAGGTATACTACGTTTCGGACGTAGCTCGTTAAAATTTTAAAAACAAAAGTAGCTTGGCAAATCTTATGGCCCATAAAAAGATTTTGGAATGCCAGCTGAGTTGCATTTTCAACCTGCTTTTCATGGTAAAGCAGCATGTGATGATATTGGAGCAAACTTTAAAAGAAATGCAGCGAAGTATAGCCTACAGTGCTCTCATCAAGATCGCATCTTATATGCGACTGCTTTATTCATTGGACAAAGAACTATTGTAAAGAAACTCAAATAGATTTTAGTAGCAAAGAGGATTATGAAGAAATATTGAAAACACTGAAGAGCAGATTGGATGCTGCGATAACAATCGATGACACCGCTCAATACCATGCCTTTATACCACTTGTCGATGGAAGACCCAAGTTTTCTGCCTCCATTCAATGCGATTTATTTCCAAAGCCAAAAAAGAAACCAGCAGCGTATCAGAAAATAAGTCCAGAATATTATTTTTTAGAATTATTAAAATACTATTACCATGTTTTATCGAAATCCTTCCACAAAATATATATTATTTCGTTAAATTGTTTTAAAAAATGTAAATCTCCTTAAATTTAACTTTGGCCTCAAAGAGGGACAATTTATAGTGTTTCAATTTATCCTTACTTTAGATTGAGAACCTATATCAATTAGTATAATATTTTGACAAAAGATATTTGAAATATGAAAACACCAAAAATATGTAGCCTAAAAGTTGAAAAAGTATAAAATTCCATATTTTTCTTCAAATCCGCTGAAATAAAAACGTTGCCCTTGCCAAATTAAGAACAGTATACCTACAATTTTTGGCATTTTTAATCACATATATTTTGTTAATAAGACCTTAAAGTCCACTCGTTGATTTCGGAAAATTTTTTTTTAACAAATTTTTGAAAAAGTAAAATTGGAGATTTTGAAATAGTGCTAAAAAATACGTGCCGTTTTGACATTAATTTAGAACGGCATAACAATAGACGAGATGCAAAATACTTTACATAAGATCATTTTGGGATTAGGAGAATGTTAAAAAATTGTTGTTGTAAATTATTTTATTGAATAAAAACTTATATAAAACTTGGAAAAGACATGGAAGAGATCTATTTTCTTTGTTTGACTCGCATTCCTGTGAATAGATTTCATATACATGTTTGTATGATTTAAAATCAGACTGAAAGTAAAACTTATGTATATTGACGTCGGTAATGAGACTCCAGCTTGGGCACTTCTCTAACCATTTGTTCAAATAATTTAATCACATTTTGTCAGAGTTCAGAAAAAAACACACACTGAATCAAAAACTCGTACATATATGTAAACAAACATAACTTAGACCAACACACACATATTTTTATTTTCATACTAATTATGTTTGTTTTTAAATTTTCTTCGGTGCCCAACACAACCATGACTGTGTTCGTTTTAATATTTCGTTATTTACACGAACATTTTTGTATCACATACTTTTTGTTTCAATCACACATAAAGCACACATTTTTGAGTGTTGCTTTATTTGAAGTTGATGTTCTGGTACGTGTAATGAAAAAAAAACACAGAACATGTACAGTAAACAGGTTCGAGTTCAGTTATATTTTAAGTCGTGTTGTGGCTCGTGTAGTGAGAAAAAACACAACATGTACAATAAACAGGTTCGAGTTCAGTTATATTTTAAGTCGTGTTTAAAATATAACTTTTTTTCGTTATAACTATTTTCTATATTAGAACACATTTTAATTATTTTTACCACACTTTTTTTTATTTATTTATTCACTAAACATTGCAATTTGTAATTTTACATCAAAACAAAATTCACACTAAAATGAGTTTGTTAAGTGCTTACTTAATACTATTGAGATTTCATTTCTTAAACAAGTGTGATGATACGTTATTTTGCTTTATGAAAAGCATGCACTTGATGATACGTTTTTTTGAATTTTGATTATAAAATCGTTGTTTTTGGACGCAGAAGTGTAAAATTTTGCACAGACATGTAGTTTCATCAAATAAGTCATAATCAAAAACTCGATTTTGATTTTTTTGATGATACGTTATTTTGTATTTTAGGTGACGATATATGTATATATAGTTAGGTTTACGAGTATTATTTAAAGATTTTAACAATAATCCACTAACTTTCCTTGATACAGTCAATTTCGTTTTGTCAATTTCGTTTTAAGCAGATGTTTTATTATACGTATGTATATAGTTAAGTGCTCTTGGACTTTCAATTTGTGCATTTGATTGATAATAACGTTTGTATGCATATGTACTTAATAGAATTTCTGTATAGTTTTTCAAATCAATTTTAGTATAATGGAGAGGTTTTGAATGAAATATCAACTCAAACACCCCCGGTGTCATTTTCCACTTAGTAGTCAATGAAAAAATTCTGCAAAAAAAAAGTAATTAAGGAAATTTTAAACATTTTTATTTTTCTCATTTAACGTCGTCCGATATGCATACATACTTTTTTTAACAAACTAAACTTTGCCTTTTGTCTGTTTTGTTTTTCATCTCAAAATTGTTTTGAATTGTTAGGAGTGCTTTCGCTCAGGTTTTCTGATTGCCAGCACTTACCAAAGAGTATGCTTTTTTTGATAAATATTTGAGAAAAAAGAGATCTTCAATGTGGATTTTGTTTAAAGCTCTGTATTGAAAAGCACTTGAAAAAATAGTGAATTATTAAGTTTAAAATTTAAATTATTCTGACTTTGCTTAATTAAATTACATTGTAGTTTCAGAAGAGAGGTGGGAAAATAATTTTTTTCACTCATAATATTAATTTTTGAATAATTTGCTTTCAAAAAATTTAGACAAACATAAATTACGTAAATAGGTATATTTAAGATTTTAATTTGAATAATATATTGAAATTATCATGGAAGAATTAAAGGCGATTGGGAATAATAAGTTTTTTTTTTTTAAGTAAAACTAATACGCCCTTATTTTCTATTTTTTTTTTTTTTTTTTTTTGATTTATAGATAACTTTGCAAAAAATGTAGTTCTCTTTTTTCAGTTTACATGTATGATGAAATATGAAATATTTTTTTCTCTTTTGTGTAGATGTATTGGTGTTTGTACTTCCTTAAGGGGTGGTAGGTTTTAAAACCTTTTTTTTTTGCATTTCTATTTCTGAATGCACAACATATCGAGAGTGTTGCGTCAAAATTTTTAGCAAATAAGAGCAAAACTTTAGAAGATACAGCGTTCCAGCGACCGGGCTCATACGGTATATAGTATATAAATCATAGTATATAAATTCAAAGTCCGTCAACATCATAACTCAAAATCTACTTGACCGATTCTTTTGCAATTTTAGACACTATATCTACACATAAATCCTCACGTAACCACAAAGGGTTTTTTTTAATTCCATTTTCTTTCCCATTTTTTAACAACAAATTCCCGAAATCGTATAGCAAAAATCGTTCAAAATGCTGCAACAAAAAAAAAAAAAAAATTGAAAAAACTCTTCGTCACTACCACAGGAAACATGTCACCTTTGAAACGCGTTCCGATTTTTTTATTTCACATGATCCGGTAACGAGTTATGATGTTCACCGCAAAACAACAACGCCTCCGGAGATTCGCTGTCACGGACTTAAATATTAAAATTTTTAATTGAAATTTTTTTCAAAGATTCTTCAAACATTATGCTATAACGTGTATATGAAATAAATAATCCAACATTATTCATATCTTCAAAAAAGAATTATGAAAATACGACTTTTTTAAACTTTTAAAACCTTACCCCCTTAAGAAACTTTTAGGAACCTTGCTCTAAAACGTTTTTTTTTATGCTATTCTATTTTTCTACAATAAAATGGAGTTAGTTTATAGCGAACTCGGCGGAACTGGCCAAATTAGTTCCTTATAGACTAAGTTCGTTATAACCGTAGTATTTTTGATTTGTCCGAAAGGTTTAAAAAGTTTTTTTTAGTTGAATAAGTTTATTTATTTTGGGGCATTTTAAAAAGTTATAAAACATAAATTAAATTACTAAAAAGATACATATTAATTGTTTGTCTTAGTAAGACTAAAATTACCGAGTTTCTATCAAAATAAAATATTTTTTTAAAATCATATAATATAAAAAACTCCTTATGTATAGAAGCAGAAAGTACAAAGCAAAGGTTGGCTACTGGCAAACTTTTACGAAAATATACATAAAAGGACCTTTTACAAAACTTCATTTGAAAATCGAAGTTTTTGTTTTGTATTAAAATTAAATAAAAATAAAATTAAATTAAATTGAAATTAATTTTTTTTTAATATATAAAATATACGAAAATTCTGAAATGGAAAAAAAATTTGTTTGTTAAAGTCAAATTTGTATGAAAAATGTGATTAAAACTCTTGGGACCGAAGAAATTCTTCGCTATAAACAAAAATTTATTACTACCAGGTTCGTTATAAGCGAACTCCATTGTATTAAATTTTAATAATTTTGGGAATCTCCAATCTCCTAACTTTACCCGGCCTTCCCATGTTCAAGTCAAATTGATCACACATCCAATAGTCAAAAAATTGTTAAGCAACTGTCCCATTGAAAAATTGAAAGAGAGAATTGAAACATATAATTGTTTAGTAAAAAAGAGTAAAAAAGTGTGAGTGCATTGCAACCTGAAAGCCAAAAATATAATGTGTGAAAGCCGGGTAATATCTTAAATATATTTACGCTGATCCCTGACTCACTGACTGACTGACTGAGAGACTGACTGATTCTGTAACGCTGACCAAAATGATACGGTTCTAATTCCTAGGATTGATCTCGCCCCAACCGACACCACATTACCTTTCATATTAAAACGCCGCCAGTTTCCAGTAATTCCTGCATACGCAATTACCATAAACAAGGCTCAAGGCCAGTCATTTGATTACGTTGGCATTAATTTGGAGACCGCGGTATTTTCACACGGCCAACTGTATGTGGCTTTGTCATGATCAAAAGTTGCAAGCTAAGTTAAAATACGTATTCAATCGAACCCACAGCAAGGAAAACTATTAAATGACCAACGATATTTCACACGAAATATAGTTTTTCAAGAGATTCTAAATTGAAAAAATTTTTTACCAAATATTTCTTACCTCTTTTGATACTTATGTATATAATTTCTACAGACACAATCTTTTTTCACATGTACATATGTAACAACATAATTTTCAATTTACTACTATATTAAAACAAATATAATTTATTATAAATTTTTCGTGTATTTAAATTTAAACTGTTTTATTCATAATTTTTAAACGGGCGCCTAGGCGCCACACAATCAACTAGTTAATTAATACTTACACTTTGGTTTAATACGAAGAACAAATTAATTTCATTTTAGTCCTGCAGAAACCAGTCTTTTGCTTAAAATTATACGAAAAGGTTTAGTTGAAACTAAACTGGACTTGGAGGTACAACGTCAAGATCCAACATCTCCATTGTATTCTGTCAAAACATTTGAAAAACTTCATTTGTAAGTTAAAGGTGTTATATTAAAAAACGTACAAGCTAAATAAATATTTTTACGCTTAATAATTAGAAAGCCCGAAATTTTGAAAGGTATTTACGCAATGGGCTTTAATGCCCCATCGAAAATTCAAGAAAATGCTTTGCCAATATTATTAGCAGATCCTCCACAAAATATGATAGCACAAAGTCAATCAGGCACCGGAAAAACTGCAGCTTTTGTTTTGGCGATGCTAAGCAGAGTTGATACAAAATTGGAATATCCACAGGTAATTTTTTGCTTAAATATTTACACTATATTTGCCGTATTATAAAATAATATTCATTTAAGCAACGTTTACAATATGAAAGTGAAAGTTAATTAATAACTGTTCAAAGTGCAGAGTTCTTTCACAAGTAGGGAAATTTCATATAGAAACAATCTAACCAATTATAACATAACAATTATTACAATGTTTAATACAATCACTGATGAAGGCTGAAAACCGGTCAGAAAAAGAATACAGAGTAGTTATGATTTTTAAAAATATATGCTTTCTTCTTCTCTACCACAATTAAAAATAAAAATCAAAATTTGCATAAACTTTTAATTTATTATAATATTAAGCTTCATTTACACGATTGAAATTTTCTTCAAAATTACTCTTCAAAATACTTCAAACTCGTGTAAACAGCAAAATTTCTTCAAAATTTATTGATCAAAACTTTTGAAGATTTAATTGATGTCGTGTAAATACTCTTCAAAATCGCATCTGGCAATATTGAAGCATACCAATATTTTGACAGCATGTTAATTCTTTTGATTCAAAATATATCAGCTGTTTGTGCAGAAAAGTGCAATTTTAATTATAAATTTACTGGTAAATATGATTAGGTAAGTAACACATATTTAATCACAATCTGTTATATTTAAATTTATTTAAAAATAATATTAAATTTTATAATGTAATATTTATATTAAATATGTCTAAAACTGACAGTATGGCTGAGAATTCGAGCAACAACCGAAAGCGGACTGGGGAAGAATTAAAAATATTCATTGAAATGGTGGAAGTACGGGAACCTATTTGGAATTTCAAAATAGAGGCGTATAAAAACCGGAATAAAACAGAAAGATGTTGGTCAGAAATTGCTGCAGCCACAGATCACAATATTTCCGATTGCAAAGCACAATTCAATGCTGTGCGGTCCCGTTATAATGTAATTTAGCTTATTGTTTATTTTTTCGATATGTTTATTATTTTTATACCCTATACCACTATGTGGTTTGGGTATAATGCCTTTGTTCTGCTGTTTGTAAGAACCAAAAATATTTGACCTACACCCATCTTTAATTATACCGATCGAATCAGAATCACTATCTGATTCGATTTAACGATGTCCGTCCGTCCGTCTGTGTGTCTATGTAAAGCTTGTAATCAAACTGCAGGTCGCAAATATGAATATATTTTGACGAAATTTGGAATATAAGCTTTTATCGGCCATGGGATTGAAATTGGTGAGAATTGGTCCATGTTCAGACCTAGCTCCCATACAAATTACCCCTATGAAATCGACATAAATTGCCATAAGATCCAAATTGTCATATAGATCTTACTCAAATTGGGTTTTGTATGCGTTCATTACGTCCATTAATGAGTAGTCCAAAAATTGTTCCTTTGGCCCCATATAGAGCTGCTTCCCGATCTTCACTTAAATCTATTAAAAAACAAAAATATTGCATTGATTCTTCTCAAATTTTGTTTGTATATATTTTTGCAAAATACAAGAGACTTTACCAAACATGATCAGGATCGGTCCATTTTCGGACCTAGTCCCCATATAGATATAGCATCCGATATGAATTTTTTCATATCTGCAGCCAAAAAAATTAATAAAAATCAGACTCAAATTTGGTTTTTGCTTATTTTCTATGTCCAGTTAGTTGGGCCTAAGAGATAGGACATGGTATAGGGTATCGTATAGTCGGTCTAGACCGACAATAATTTTCTTACTTGTTTTCTTTTAGTTTTAAACCGATTTGTGATTTTTAGTTTGAGCCTTATGTTAATGAAAAAATTACCTGAAATAAATGAACTGAAGTGTTATTTTTATTTTATTGTGTTTTTATTTGTTTTTAATAAAGATGTCGATATTGCCATGGAACTTCTCCTTCATTTATAAAATATTCAGTAAATTCTTGTCGAATTAGCTTAGCAGTGTCGCTGTGACGACCTTCATTGCGAACTGCTTCTAATTGAGGCAATATGATATCTGTCCGTACTTCCTCACGCCATCGTCCATCCGTTATAGTACCACCATCGTTAACTTGGTCGAAATCTATTCTTTGTGCATACATTGCGCATTTGCGCTTGTTTAAAAAAATGTGCAATGTACCTACTGCCAGAACAACTTTGACCACATTTCCATGGTTCTTCTGACAACGCGAAAGCGGGCAGATATTAGACCAAATACGTTTTCCGAAACACGCCTAAATCGAGACAATCTGTAATTAAAGATTCTCTCTTTTGTGTTCTGATTGCGAAAACTGTATGGTTTCATAATATTCGCATTCAATGGAAATGCATCGTCCGCAACAATTACATATGGAATGGGGTTTTGTCTACCAGCCAAAGATTTCGGTTGCGGCAAATTTAGCGTGTTATTATATAAAGCATTTGATAGCGTACATCTACTGAATACTCCACCATCGGACTCTACCTTTTGCACCAACGTCAATGTAAATAAAATTATAGTCCGCGTCCACAAGAGCCATCAAAACAATACTGTTTTTCTTTTTATAGTTAAAATATTCGCTTCCACAATGTGGTGGTGCAATTATATCCATATGTTTTCCATCCATTGCCCCGATTGAATTAGGAAAGTTCCATGTTGTATTAATATTTTCAGCAATATTTTCCCATTCTTCTTGTGTTGCTGGAATCTACATAAACAGATGCGGTACTGCTAATGTATTTGTGCAGCGCAGACTTCAGGGGGGCTACCGCGTAACTCGATTCGAAAAAGAAAATGTACGAGTACGAACAAATACTACTGCGTAATACGATTTTCGTACTTATTTTTCGAATGAAAAAAATCCTTTTCGTATGTGCAACTCTGTACTACGAAGATGAACGGTATTTACGTAAAAAACATTTGAAAATTCTACGAAAGCTAATGTGGTAGTGACAAAACGAAAAATGTAAGTATTTTCACAATTATAAAATATTTAAAAAGTAAATAACCTATATAATTTGATTCTACTTATAAAGGAATACTCCAAAAAGAAATTTATATACAAATAAACAGCAATACGAAGCAATAGTTGACTTTATGGTGAAGCATCCAGATTTGGCAAAAGGTCATCTTAAAGTTCCAGATGCTAAAAACAAGTCTAACAATTTGTGGAAACGTTTGAATTCCGACTTAAATATTTTGGGACCACCAGAACGTGATGTTCCTGGATGGAAAAAAGTAAGTTTGTTTTTATATATTTATATATTTTAATAATAGATCTATGATATTTTTCATAAGGTTTGGACAGATTATAAGACTCATGTCAAAGCTAAATGCCGTCGGAACCGAAGCAGTATTTCTGGAACCGGTGGAGGACCAAGCAAATACTGCTCCCTCACTCCACTAGAACAGCAGACATGTAATCTGCTCTCAATTGAGGAGGCAGTTAGTGGAAGGAGTAGTACCTTAGAGTTTGGGGCCGCATCTTTACTAAATACAGTGCCATCAACCAGTGAAAATTGCTCTCCTGAAAATCATATTGAAAATGAGCTGAATGATAACGACATGAATTCTGATTTATCCACTCAGGAGGAGTATAGTGAAAAATCCGCTCCATATCGACCAAAAAGAAATGTTTTTAGCAAGGATGCCCTTCTGAAAAAACAGGTAGAAAACCAAATGAAATACCATGAAAATTCCACAATAGTTTTAACGGAGATAAATCAAAATCTTGCTGGTGTTCAAAAATATTTGAGAAGAAGTCATGATATTCAAGATCGAAGATACAATCTTGAATTGAAAAAATTTGAACTAAAAAAAGAAAAACTACAACTTAAAAAAGAAATTTTTGATTTTAAAAAACGAATAGAGTTAGAGAAATCTAAAAGAAAATTAGAACAATTAGAATTGAAGAAAAGCATTTTAAATATTGAGTTGGAAAAACATCGTCTTATTTAGTTTGGAACATTTTTTTTTTTTTTTACTTTTAGAATTAAATTAATTTTCGTTTATCGTTGAATTTGTTTTTTTTTTCTGTAAATAAATACATATATCATTTTTTTTCATTTTTGTTTATTGTTGAATTTGTTTGTTTTTTTCTGTAAATAAAAACATATATAATTTTTTTTTTATAAATTTCTTTGCAAGTTGTTTTTTATTTCATCTCTTATAGTTTTCGCCAAGTTAATTACATTACCATTTTCAACGTTTGTGCTTGAAGGAGCAATATAAGCTTCACTTTCTACGTTTTCTACAGGAAATTGCTCAACATTATATTGTATACAAATGTTGTGTAACGCACAACAAACATTCAGAATTTGAGCTGCTTTTTCTGGAGTGTAATGTAGTTCTCTTGCAGCTAAGAGGCAACGGAATCTTGCCTTCAATAATCCAAAAGTTCTTTCAATGATAGATCGTGCTTTTGAATGTTGTTGATTAAAATATGATTCCGAAGAATTCTCGGGAGCATTTCTGTATGGAGTGAGAATCCAAGGTTCTAAAGGATATCCAGAATCACCTAAAAGAAGTTATACAAGTAAATACAAATTTTACATATGTTTGCAGCTAATTTCATTTTAATAATAAAATAAAAATATTACCAAGTATTCTAGTTGATCTATCGCCATTTTCAAATTTTTCATTTAAATATTGCCTTTCGCTTGACAAATTCCAAACATGGGAGTCGTGACATGCACCACCAAAACGTCCATTGATAGCCCTTATATACATTTCATGATCACATATCTGTAAAAAAAAAAATAAATTGAAATTTCTCATATTTAAAGTAGAACTTACCGCCATAGCGTTGATACTGTGTTTTAATTTTCGATTAAAATACAAATGTTCATTGTCACTTGGTGTTATTATTTGAATATGTGTCCCATCTACTGCTCCAATTACTCCCGGAATTCCACTTTTATCATAAAAGTATCTTTTGGCCTCTCTTTTCTTTTCTTCTGTTGACTCGAATACAATATGTTTCGGACAAAGAACTTTTTCAATTGCTCGGCATACTTCCGACAAACAACTGGACATCGATTGTTGAGAAATACCTAAGTGTCGATCTTGTCCAATTTGATGTTGGTACCCACCTTGTGCAAGGAATTTTAGTGAGGCTGCTAATTTTAATAAAGGTGGTATGGCAGTTGATCTTTGTGCAGCCTTTAATTCACATTCTATGCTATTCATAACATAAGTGAACGCGCTCTTGTTTAGCCGGAAGTTTTTGACGAAACTAAAAGTTAATTTTGTTTATTCTTTTATGAGTTGTTTTTTATGTTTCTTACGTTTTATCATTAAGATTCATAATATCTGATTTGTCCCTTACTAGTTTTCTTTGCACTCTCTCTGGAATAAAATCGTCACTATCTTCTTCAAACCACAAAGAAACAATCCATTTTAATTTTTTAAAGCAAGAAATAATTTATTTTTATTTATTTTTTGTTCTGTTTGTTGATTATATTTTTTTGTTTTGGGATTTTTATATTCAAATTGACATTTGAATTGAAGTGCAACCAAGTTTTCTAAGATATTTCCTACTTGCCTTTGAATGCAACTCTGTTACCGTTCCGAGCGAATTACGCAGTACGATTTAACTTTCGATTCGGAAATTCTTTTCGTAAATTTTTGCTTTTCGAATCGAGTTACGCGGTAGCCCCCCAGGAACGATGTTGCATATTGATGATCTTGATCTTTTAAACAGATACACCAGGCTTGCGTAACTATCGCCAATCGCTAAAAACCGCAGAGTAATGCAAGACGTTCTCCAGGGCATATAGATTCCCTCATAATAGTATTTACTTTTACTATTATCGGTGTTACGAGATTTAGCAGATAATCAATTTTTCTTCTGCTTTCTCCTTTTCCTTGCTTTAGATTCAGCTTCTTCGTCATCCAGTAATAAGAATGCTGATGCAATTATTAATTCATCGTCGTCCATACTTGTTTTATTTTATAATAACTAAATGTTCTTTTAAAATTCACTATTATTTACCTAATTCAACGAAACAGCAGTTCACAGTCAATAAATTGATTATAAGAACTTTGTCAGTGGTGTAAATTAGCTTCAACAAATTTTGATCAAATTTTTGAATCGTGTAAATAGAACATCAAAATTAATTTTTAGAATTTTGAAGAGCCTTCAAAATGCCTTCAATCGTGTAAATGAAGCTTTATACATATTCTATATACATATAAATTAAGAAAAACAATATGTAGCCATCTTGACTTGCGGAATGTTTAAATTTCGTTCACGTGTTTGTCTTTTAAGTTGTTTTATTGGAATTTTACACTTATCAATAGCATCGTTTAATTTTGTAGAATGGAAATATTAAGGTTTTCTTCTATAACCTCATCTGATGTGTAAATTTTATGCGATATAAAATATTTTAAAACGTGATATAAATATTTTTAATTTCGCTTTTATAAGACTGATTTCATTAAAATCAGATTTAATTTTAATATTTTTGAAAAAAAAAATAACGAAAAAGTAAACGAGATTCTTCTTTCACTTTAAAATTAGAAGTAAAAACATTTTAATTTTGTTTTTTCGATCTTTATCATTTTAATGATGCTTTATTAAATATTGTGATGTATTGTGATTGCTCCTCTCAGACCCTTTCTTTCTATTTCCATACCCAAATAGTATTTAACCGAACCTCTGTCTACACCATCGACATGTTGGTTTAAATTCGCCACAAGTTCTTTTATTGTTTTTCCTTTGAGCATGACAACAGCATGTCGTCGACGTTAATAGCTATTAGTACCGGCTCTTCATTATAATTCATCATATACAAGCAGTTGTCGGTTTGTCGGTTATCGAACAAAATTTAAATTTAAAAGAATTTGGTTTATTTTACGATACCAAATTCTGCCAGCTTGTTTTAGCGCATAAAGCGACTTCTTTAATTTGCAAACACGATAACGTTCAACAAACATTTGTGGTTGCCGCATATATAAGTTATCATAAATAACTTCACACTGTCTTTTTGCTGACAATGCAGTCTGTGCGACGAACGTTGATAAAAAAACAAATTGTACTGTTCAGTACAAATGTAATCATAAACTCCACACGAGGCGCAAAGTCAGCATTATGTGATTGTGGCGACGTCGACAGAGGCAGAAATAAACATACATCGATGGCTCTGGGCTTAGCGTAAAAAACTTTTGTTAGTTAGTAAGAATCATAAGTTACTCAATAAAAGTAAGAAATCAGTCTTGTCTAAAAGACAAAGAAAAAACATTTGTTTAATTGGCGCCCAACGTGGGGCTCGCGAAAATTAATTAAATTTAAAGTAATAATAAAACAAGTGATCTATCGCGAAGCAAATTGAAATAAAAAAAGTCATTTGCCACGATTATTAAAAAAAAAAAAAAAAAAATATATAAAAGTCACCAAGGAACGAATTTTCCTTTGGGCTGCGAAATAAAATAAAATTGGAAGGCGAATCATCAAAAGTGAGCAGAAGCAAAAAAAGAAAGAGGGCCACCAAGGAACGAATTTTCCTTTGGGCTGCGAAGAAGTTATATGCCAACGAATCAAATTGCCATAATTATTAATCAACAAGAACTCATAATTCTAAGATGAAAAACCTGTAAGTGAAGTGCTAATTTTTTTTAATTTTTTTGATTTTTTAATAAAAAGAATAAGGAAGTATAAGAGCTGAAATAAAACAACATTTTGGTTGTCTGTGAAATTTATGCGAGTGAATGAGTGAGGGACTAGTGGTTTTGTTCGAGAATCTAAACATAGGAAATTCGGACGGAATAATGAACGCAGAGCAAGTGAGCGACATTGTTAGGGCTGAGGTGAGTAGGGCATTAACAGCACAAAAGATAGAATTTGACAAAAAAATTGTAGCAATACAGAATCAAGTTTCGTTAACAAAGCCTAAAATTGAAAAATATGCAAAAGTGACAATTAATCCGTTGGTGGTTTGTGACATAACTTTGGACGCGATCAAATCCCTACCAGAATTTGTAGGTCAACCAGGTACATACGTGTCTTGGCGGGAGTCCGCCCACAATGCATACGAACTTTTTAAACGGTACGATGGTAGTGAACGACATTATCAGGCCATAATAATCCTTAGAAATAAAATACGAGGTGCTGCAGACTCGGTACTTTCGTCTTTCAATACGGTGTTGAACTTTAAGGCCATAGTTGCTCGGCTAGACTTTACATACTCAGACAAGCGTCCGGTATATCTTATCGAGCAGGAACTATCCACGCTGAGGCAGGGTTCAATGTCTTGTTTGGAATTTTACGATGAGGTTGAAAAGAAATTAACCTTATTAGCTAATAAAACTATTATGTCTTACGAGACAACAATAGCAGATACCATTAATGAGAAATATAGGGCCGATGCCCTCAGAGTCTTTATATCAGGGTTGAGAAAGCCCTTATGCGACATTCTATTTGCTTCAAGACCAACGGATCTCCCATCCGCATTGGCTCTGGCGCAAGAGGTAGACGCTAACCACGAGCGCTATGCCTTTGCAGCTAATTTCGCAGTCAGATATAGCGAAAATAATAATAAAAAGGGATTTTTAACACCTGACGCAGACAATCGAAGAGTTGGTGAATCGGACCTGCAAATCGGACATAAAAACCCTCATTATTCGGGCAATGCATCCATGGGACAGACTAAAAACGTCGGTCAGCCACAGGGTCCTTACAATAATTCAAATGACCGAAAACAAAATAGATTTCCTAACGACAATCGGAGGTGGGGGGAGCCAATGGACGTGGACCCTTCACTGTCTCAATTTAGACAGCCGACGCAAATATATCAGGACAAATATAGGTCACAGGATAATCAACACAAGCGCACGGCCAATTCTGGGCGTTTTACCGGACCAAAGCTGCAGCGGGTAACTCATTTAAGTGACCAAATGCCTGGTAGACCATTGTATGACGAAGAGGCGGAACAGGCTGTAGTCGACATAGAATGCGATGAGGTAAATTTTTTAGGGGAAGGTCCCTCCTACCGTGGATCTCAAAGACATTAGGGGGGAAAGAAATTAAACTCCTTATTGACACGGGAGCATCCAAAAGTTACATTAAGCCCTTACCAATGCTAAAGGCAATAAAGCCTGTCAATAATAAATTTTCTGTTAAATCGATCCATGGAACTACCCCAATCGAACAAAAATGCAAGATTCAAGTTTTTGGGGTAGTGTCTGAGTTTTTCATATTACCAAATTGACGTCTTTTGACGGCATAATTGGTCTAGATCTTTTGAACAGGGTGCACGCTAGTATCGATTTGAAATCGAACACGATAAGCCATGACTTTGGTAGAGAGATAATTCTCTACATTACTAGCCAGGATGCGTTATCTAGACAGCACATAAATACCCTGGACAATATGAGTATTGAGACGATTCACAGCGAGGAGTCGTCAACAAATACGATAGAACGAACTGATAAACCGGTTAACTGTTTCCGGAATCAAATACTGATAGAGGAGGGCATAGAACCTCAAAGACGAAGCTTTATTATTTTTGGGAAGAAAACAAGACACTTGATCTCATTCCGAACTGGCGACGACCTGATTACACTTCTTCAGGAGGCAGTGAAGGTGGATGTTGTCAATGCAATACGCTGCGACTTGCCTACATTGGCAAAGTTCCAACACAGACTGGTTGAACTGTTTCCGACGGTAAAGTTTAGGCATACAGAAAAGTTTGTGACGGACATATCAAACACGAATGAACAAGAGGAGATTATTGCAACCGAGCATAATCGAGCGCATCGAGCGGCTCAGGAGAACGCAAAACAAATTTTGGAGGATTACTTTTTCCCCAAAATGGAGAAAAAAGCAAAGCAATTTGCCTCGAATTGCCGCATTTGTTCAAAGGCGAAGTACGACCGCCACCCAAGAAAACAGCTTATAGCTGAAACTCCCATTCCAACATATTGCGGAGAAATTCTCCACATTGACATATTTAGCACCGGTGCAAAATACTTTCTGACCTGCATCGACAAATTTTCAAAGTTTGCGATAATACAATCAATAAAATCGCGAACAATAGTAGACGTAAGGCCGCAACTGTTGCAGCTGCTTAATATGTTTTGCAATACAAAGACCATTTTCTGTGACAATGAAAAATCACTTAATTCACATACCATAAAGGCGACATTGAGGAATCATTTTGGTATTGAAATCGCGAATGCCCCACCCCTCCACAGTACGTCAAACGGCCAAGTGGAACGATTCCACAGCACATTGACGGAGATATCACGTTGCCTTAAGCTCGACAAGAATTTGGACGACATCGAGGAAATAGTCCTTCTGGCCACAATCGAGTATAATAGGTCTATCCATACGATAACTGGTGAAAAACCCATTACCATCTTTCGTTCAACAAAGAGTGATGAACAAATAGCATCACGCCTACGGGTCGCACAGGAGAAAGGACTTGCATTCCATAACAAAAACAGACAAGATAGGGAATTCTCTATAGGAGAGCAGGTACTAGTCAAATCCAATAGGCGACTGGGCAATAAGTTGACACCCCTTTATGCTGAGAAAGTGATTGAAAGGGATCTAGGCACAACCGTCCTTATTAGGGGGAGGAGGGTCCATAAGGATAAACCTCAGATAAGGAGTTTTAAGAAGGGAAAGATTGGAAAACCCCCCGACTTTAACCATTAATGGTTTTTTAATTTTTGCGTTTTTTAGGATTGTTGTGTTATCGACACTGATGTCGGTGTAGATGGGACGAGTGATTGACTATTCAGGCGCAAACTACATCCCAGTCGCCGACGGCGACATCATAATTTGGGAGGATTTCGGATACATCAAGCACGTTACTAACCTGACCTTATACGAATTGTTAATGGATGAGACGATAAATGCTGCCAAATACTTCCCGCAGTCACACATGAGGAAATTGCTCGATGCAGACATAAATCAAATAGGCAGACTAATACGGACATTGAACTTACACCACGGACAAGCTAGAAGCATAGATGCTTTAGGGACAATACTTAAATACATTACGGGCATACCTGACCACGATGACCTAGACAGGCTTTCAAAAACTGAAGAGCAACTGATTGACGCACACGACAGACAGGTGACTATTAATACAGAGATGCAAAGAGAGATAAATAGTTTGACAGACTTGGTGAATCGAATTCTAAAGGTAGAAAAACAAGCAGAAATAGACACGGGTCATCTCTACGACATACTCTTAGCTAGAAACAGGGCAATAATTACAGAATTGGATAGCATCATTGCGTCCATCTCATTCGCAAAAATTGGTGTCACGAATTCTGCTCTTCTAAACAACAATGAAATTAATTCAATAATTCAAAATGAGCACCTCACAGATTTAACAGTAGCCGATATCATGTCCGTAGCTAGAATTAAGATATTGCAAATTGATAATGTAATCTATTTTTTAATAAAATATCCTATTCCAAGGCTTAGATGTAAGAAACTAATCATTCTACCAGTAGCTCACGGTGATAAAATTCTGCATCTTCAAGAATCCAACTTAGCCGTATGCCACAATCACACACTTGCCGTAAAAAACTGCAGCGGCACAACTCCAACGTTCTGTCTGCGGTCTGGAACTACATCATGCGCTCTACAACTTACAACACGTAATTCAGTCAACTGCGGTACAACCTACAATAGCTTAGCACCAACTACCACAATAGGTGATGGTCTGATGGTTATTAACAATCAAATGGTCACCATAGAAGAGAAAGGAGAAGCAGCCGTCACAGTTAATGGTACTTACCTGGTACTCTTTGAAGATTATGTAAAGATAAATGGAACGACCTTCTACAATGAAAAGGCAACAGTCGCAATGAAACCAGAGATACCATGGGCCTCCACCGTAAACTTGACGGAACACACAGAAATATTAAGTGTACCATATCTTCATCATGTAAACCAACAGAATCTTCAACACATCAAACATTTGCAAATAAGTATTGAACGAAGTCATATTACTGGCATTTCCACCATTAGCATTCTACTGTGTATTGCATTCATTGGTTGCGTGTTTCGACGCATAACATTGGCTCGGCGGAACCGCGGCTGACAGGACCGTGGACGTTCCCCACTTAGAAGGGGAAGAGTTATCATAAATAACTTCACACTGTCTTTTTGCTGACAATGCAGTCTGTGCGACGAACGTTGATAAAAAAACAAATTGTACTGTTCAGTACAAATGTAATCATAAACTCCACACGAGGCGCAAAGTCAGCATTATGTGATTGTGGCGACGTCGACAGAGGCAGAAATAAACATACATCGATGGCTCTGGGCTTAGCGTAAAAAACTTTTGTTAGTTAGTAAGAATCATAAGTTACTCAATAAAAGTAAGAAATCAGTCTTGTCTAAAAGACAAAGAAAAAACATTTGTTTAATTTATACATCTTCTTGTAGATATCCATTTAGATAGGCTGCAACAACATCAATATGATTCACCAATAGTTTTTTCTGAGCAGCAATAGCCGATATCAATCTGATAACAGAATATCTTACAAGGGGGAGTATGTCTCAGTATAATCAATGCACAGTGGTCAAAAGCGATTAAAAATCTATAACTTTTTTATTTCTTCACCGAAACTTTTGAAACAGGGTACTGGGAGGTTTTTAGGGCCGCTGAAACCGAATCTTATATCAGATTTAAAAAATTGAAAATGGCGGACCCAATATGGCGGCCAAATTTTTTACTAATTCTCGGATTGGCTTAAAATTTGGTACTCGGGGGTTTTTGGGGTCGCTGAACACGAATCTGATATCACATTTTTAAAATTCAAAATGGCGGATCCAATATGGCGGAAAAATTTTTTCTTTATGCTAGGATTGGCTTGAAACTTGGTACTCGGGGGTTTTTGGTTCCGCTGAACACGAACCTGACATCAGATTTTAAAAATTAAAAATGGGTGAATCCTAAAACACTTATGAGATTTTTTTAAAAATAACTAAACATTAAACAACATATTTAAACTAAATTTATTTCATATTTGTATAGATAACAGCTTTTTTTTTAACTAAACCAAACTAAACTAATATAAACTAAACAACTAATTCTAAGGCCTCTGGAAGCAACTCGGTGTTATTTTTCTCTTTCTTAATTCTAATACTACTTATTAACGGATCTGAGGATATTAAAAGGTAGTGAAATACGTCTTCATTATTTAATTTTCTTGATACATTTCTGCTATTATTTAGCCTTGCAGATCTAAAAATTTTGTTGGATGCCTCTTGAGCTTCTAGTTTAAGCATTAATAAATGCACTTAAAATTAACTTAATTTTTTCACCAAAATTTAAAATTTGTTATGTACGTGCAGCCACTAAAATGGATCGATAGCCCTTTCAAATATCTTTCATTTTATATACAGTATGCACATATTCATTTAAAAGTTGTGTACAAAAAGTTAAAAAACGAAAAACATCCATTTTCGTATGCTTTATATCTCCCAAAAATTGGGGGTTCCGCCCAAAGAACCAAAATACTGGTCCGTTTTTTTCATGCTCTATCACAATTGTGAAGTGCATGAAGAACTTTTTAAACCGTTTGAAAAACTTCCCTATTGAGATCGTATGAATTTTTTTAAAATACACTTATAAATAGGGTTCCTTAAAAATGCTCTACATTAAAAGTTGCATAATATTGCACTTAGGTAAAAACATATTTTGTTTAGGACCCTTAGGTGTTTATAGCTAAGCGGTTGAGAGCCGCTATTTTTTTTTTGGCAGCTTATGCAAATAGGTCAATTTCATTTTCTTTTTTTTTTTTAAACCTATTTTTTTTGCCACTTAAAAGTTATATGAAATAGTCACTCAAAAGCCCAAGAAATTACATGATGTGATTAAAAAAAATATATATTTTTTATAACTGTAAAGTTATAAAACAAAATCATCGAAAAAAGTAGGGTTTGCCTACTTAGTTTCCGAGTATAAAAATTCAGATTTTTTAGTTTGAAATTTTTTTAAAAAACTTCAACTTTGGTCCATTATAGCATAAAAAATAGATATTCTACAACCCAGAAAATGCTCAAAACGTCTTATCTAATGTATTATCTGTCGATAACTGCAAAAAAAATCAAAGAATTATTAAAAAAAAAAATTAATTTTGAGCGCTTTTGACGACTGTGCAATGTTGTATTTTTGGGAAAAACCTTGTGCTACGAGGCGTGCTTTGTATTTTTCAATGTTTCCCAACCGGTTTCTTTTTGTAACAAACACCCACTTGCAATGTATTATATTTTTATTATCTGGCTTTTCAACCAGCTCCCACTTGGCGTTGTTTTGCAAAGACACAAATTCAGATTTCATAGCACTTTTCCAATTATTTGCATTTTCCCTTACCATTGCATCTTGCGCCGAATTTGGATCATCGCTTTTTATTGTTAATTCATTTAGTACGTCCAAATTTTCAACCGCTCGAATTTTTCTAGCGTCTACAGAACTTTCATCATTATCGTCATCAACTTCATGTTGTGCGTTGTTTTCTACGTTGAATGAGTTTTGTTGATTTAAAACGACATCTTTATTTGAATTTATGTCAACATTAAACCAATCGTCGTTATGATCATTTTTTGGTTTGTTGCCTTTTTCGTTTAAAACAGCTGACTGAAAATGAGAATCTTAAAAAAAAAAAAAATACGTCACGGGCAATAACAATTCCTTTACTCTCATTGTCATATAAACGATAACCTTTTGTTTGCTGTGAATAACCCAAAGAGTGACAGGTTTTTTATCTAAAGCGTCTGCAAGGCAACCAAATGTACGTAAATGGAACACAGAGTGTTTACGTCCAAACCAACATTCATACGGTGTACGGTTTTTAAGAACCTTCGTAGGACATCTATTTCTCACGTATGTGGCCGCATTTATCGCTTCTGTCCATAAAATTTGCGGCAAACCAGAGTCCAATGGTAAACATCGGGCCATATCTACCAATGTTCTGTTTGCTCCCTCTGATATGCCATTCTGTTGCGGGGAATAACACACGGTTGTTTGGTGCGCAATACCTGCAATACCTGATAAATAACATTGAAAGTTAGCATTTTTATACTCACAACCGTTGTCACTACGTAAGATTTTTATCTTCAAACCAGTCTGCATTTCTGTATTTGTATGGTAATCTTAAAAAATCAAAAATCATGTCACCAAATGTTGTTTTTGCAGCGACCTTCTCTTTCGTAAACTGCACTTTGTTTCCATGATGAATTTTTTTAATCACTGATAAAAAATTTGCATTTAACTTCGGCACGAAGAGAACATTGCATAGTGTAATGCAGGCCATAGACGTTGCGACGGTTGGTACAACTTGATTAGGTTGGGCACGAGATTGCAACGTTTGTGGGGTCGTTGTATTAAGTTGTGTCTTGGTTGCACGAAAAATCAAAAAGTTTTGATTATCTGGCAAGTTGTCCAACTCGATCGCAACGTTTGTGGGCATTTCATGCAACTTCATTCTCTTTTGTGTTCATGTACGTAGTGGTCGTCATAACATTGATTGCCGGTATCATTTAAAAAAAATTTAAATCAAACTATTTAGAATTGTATTTTTCATATATGTATGTACATAAGTAATAGCGGCTCTAAATGATTTTATTATTTATGTTTTTATGTCTCATAATATTTAATATTTTTATTAATCTTTAATGATTTAACTATCATCTATGATATTTACTTCGAACAAAAATATCGATTCAAGTAATTTTTTATCAATATCTATGTATTCTAATGTAGATTTTTAAATTTAATTCTTAAACAAAAACTTTGAAAACGGCATAACTTTTTAAAGGATATTTTAAGAAAATTAATTTAAAAATATAATTTATATTTTTTTTTAAAATAAAAACACAAATTAAAAAAACATTGTGTGGAGTTTTACTTGCCATCGGCAAATGTGATTCAGGCGCACATATGCGATGCCATCTTCACTCAACATGACTTTTTCAAAATAAAGTTGTACAATGAAGTTGTATCGTTTGTGTGCAAAACGTGTGATTACTAACCAAGTTCGCAACGTCTATGGCCTGCATAATGTCGGTAAATTCCGATTTTAAAATTACATTGCATATGCCTTCTGCATATACACAATCTCCTGAAGCCAGCACCACTTCTTGTTTGTGCTCTTTTAATAAAGAGAACAACTTCTTGTTTCCATTCATATGAGATGATGTTCCACTACCAACTATCCACTCATTATCTCTTGATTTAAAATCATCTTCGCTTGCAGTTATCACCATTGCTTTGTTGTTGCACTGCGATTTCATATGGCCCCTCTTGCCGCAAGCATAACATTTAAGATTTTTATAACGGGAATTTTCATCGGTCATTTTCTTTGCCTGCCAATTCTTATTAAATTCTTTCTTACGCTTTGAATTGGCCGCAAACACGTGTTCTTCTTCCACATGGACTTTTTCTCTACGTCGCACAGTGGGATGGCTTCATACATTTTTGTACAAAAAAATATAAGAACTGATCCTAGATCATTAAAAGTTGGCACCATACATCAAATTAACTAAATAAAGGGAAAAAAAATGGAATTTCACCCAAATCGTCCACGCCCACCGCCCGTACAGTCCAAATTGATTTTTTCGCATAAAATTTTTCCTATCCAAGTGAAAATCTTTAAATTTGGTACATACACTTTCTAGAATAAACAAAAGATGCATATACAAATTTCTGAATATTCATATACATATAAGCATAAAAATATTCGTATGTAATATAAACAAACTGAATCCAAAATAATCAAACTTTTTATTCATCAACTATCATTTCTTTAACTATATCATCTAGCTCTAAAAGCTGTTTTTGAGGTTGACGTCTTATACTAATGTATGGATCAGATGATGCAAGCAAACGGTGGAAAACATCAGTATTTGTTTAAATTCTATTGCACTTTCTAGAAAATATTAATCTATACTTCCTGTAATCTTTATTACGTGCTTCTTCTGCTTCCTCGGAGAGCATACCAATAGGGAGTACTGCGGCATCAATTATGTCTTTTCCATGTATTAGTATTTTATGGACAGTAACAGGCATGAAGTACCAGTTATATTTTTTTAGCAAATAGCTCAGCCGTATCCCACGCAAATTTTTGAAATTTCACAGTATCAATTTTCTGGTCACATGTTATTACTTGAAGAACAATTCGTAAGCGATCTATATGTTCTTTATTAACACCTGTTATATCAGCAACAAGTGCAGGGTTGGAAAAGAAACGCCTTGAGCTATTTCCATCGTTCGAAGTACCAGATCCTTGTTGTACAGCATCCACTCTCAAACTCATTCGTTCTTTAAATGCCGTCTGAATTCGATTCTTGTTTTCTTATTTTAAAATCTTATTTTTTGCTGCAATCGTAGACCACTTTTCGAAAGGAATGTTATAAGCTACATGGAGTATGCATTCCATTAATTTTTTTCGAGCGTGTAATGACGAAATGTCCAATTTACAAGCCTCACTATCAATGCTCTTCTTTGAAATTGCTTCCAAATCGTTCATTTCGGAAGGTTTTGCTTTACAAATATAACATACAGCTGCTGAAGCAGTATTTGTAACCAGAGTTCAGAAAAAAACACACACTGAATAAAAAACTCGTACATATATGTAAACAAACACAACTTAGACCAACACACACATATTTTTATTTTCATATCAATTATGTTTGTTTTTAAATTTTCTTCGGTGCCCAACACAACCATGACTGTGTTCGTTTTAATATTTCGTTATTTACACGAACATTTTTGTATCACGTACTTTTTGTTTCAATCACACATAAAGCACACATTTTTGAGTGTTGCTTTATTTGAAGTTCATGTTCTGGTACGTGTACTGAAAAAAAAAACAGAACATGTACAATAAACAGGTTCGAGTTCAGTTATATTTTAAGTCGTGTTGTGGCTCGTGTAGTAAGAAAAAACAGAACATGTACAATAAACAGGTTCGAGTTCAGTTATATTTTAAACACGAACATGAACTTCCAGAACTACCAGAACATGAACTTCAAATAAAGCAACACTCAAAAATGTGTGCTTTATGTGTGATTGAAACAAAAAGTACGTGATACAAAAATGTTCGTGTAAATAACGAAATATTAAAACGAACACAGTCATGGTTGTGTTGGGCACCGTAGAAAATTTAGAAACGCACATAATTGATATGAAAATAAAGATATGTTTTGGCTGCTTTTGAACAGAACATTGTGTGTTTCATGTGTGAATTTTCTGAACCTTGTTTGTAACTGTCTGAGCCGTTTTGCCATCTAGCAACGTAAATACTAAATTGTGTGTTACATTGAATTCTTTGCCGTATATTTCAACATTCGTTTTCTCCAAAGCAGCAATATCGGATATAACAACTGTTAAGACTTTCTCCTTAGTCTCCTTAGTGAATTCGAAGAAAATTGAACGGCAGTACCTTATTGATGATGGACTTTTATTACGCCAGTATTCCTCTTCAGTGTTTGATTTTAAACTTAAAGGCTCCATCGATACTAATAGCAGACTCTTGTCGCTCACATCAGTTGGCAAACTCTGATTATACTCTGCATGACCAGAAGAGCCATCGCAAACCCACTTCGACGTAAGAGTGTAACTCAAATTTGTCATAGCATTAGCATTGTCGTAAAAACTTTCAAAAAGACGCTTTGTGGTGTGATCCATCAAACTTAGCAAACTTACAGAGGCTTACTTTTCTGATACTCGGACTTCATTATGATAACATTTTTTCTTCTCGTCTAGTACCTTTATATAAGGTGATAAAATATCATATCGCTCTCCTTGCAAAACATATTTTATTGTCTCGTACTGATGTTTTGTTAACTCTGCATCCAGCATTAACACTAGCGCAGTTGACGAAGGAATACGTGATTGCGATTTAATTTTTGCACCCGTTACTGCACTTGCCATTATTAATTGTTGTTGTGTGTACTGGGACGCTAAATCAGCAGCTTTGTACCTTTTACTACGATCTTTGCAATCATCGAATTCCTTAACTGGCCTTCCTAATTTCCTTGAACATCTAGGTTGATCATCAGCAAGTGAAACTTCAAATATAACTAAAAAAAATTGTTATGGTATAATTTCACAATAAATGATTTTTTTTTTCAGAACATACTTTTTAGCCAAGCATAATTTTTCTTTAAGAAATACGTATTTTTTTTTTGGTTCGATTTTTGGTTTTCTTTTCTGACAAAAAATGTCGCCCTTTTTTTGCCCTTATTTCGAAAAGTGTATTTTTTTATATATTCTGAATTAAGAATAACCGTATCTTATACACCAATCGAAAGGTCTCAAAGTCGAGCCCTCGTAAATCACAAAAAATTCCAGCCATTGACTTCTTTCAGGTCATAGTGTGAGAATATTTCCCCATTGTTTCCCTTTTTTGAATATTTTCACCCTATGACTTCCAAGAGGATAATAATCAAAATTTTGCATTTATGAAAACAGAACTTTGAGACCTTTCGATTGATATATAATATAAGGTTGCTCTTAAATCAGAATATTTAAAAAAATACACTTTTCCAAAAAAGGGCAAAAAAGGGCGACATTTTTTGTCAGAAAAGAAAACGGCATAAGAAATCGCTTCTGAATTGCTTTTTTCACTATTTAGATTTCATTAATCGTAAGCATCGAGTTTTTTGCTTTTATAAAATAATTATCTTACACAATTCACTATATGGTATAGAAAATGAACTCATTTTAATAATTATATTTGACAATTTTATAAAACAAAAATAGTGGCGTACGTTAATCGAATCATATGGTTTTGCTTTTCTTATTTCGCTATGCACTTTTTTGGAATTGCTCTCAATTATATAAAATTTTTTGTTGTAATTGATAACTCCAATATCATTAAAAAGTTTAAGCCTAAGTGTATGCAACATATTTTGTTACAAACCTACGCTGCAAAATTTGTGATCTTTTTCAGAAAATTTATAAGTTTGTTAAGCGATCGGTGAAGGTCGGTGGATTTTTTTTGGGAAATTCAAAGAATAGAATCTCACCCTTCATTCTGTTGCAGTTAGAAGGCGGAGGTAGCCGGAGCTAACTTCTTTTTTTCCAAGGAAAAGTGTAAATCCTGAATTTTATAAAGCCATTTTAATTTGCTCATATCTACTAAACTGCTTACGCAATCCATATAACTTTTTTTTTAAACAAAAAGATGCCGTACTTTAATAAAAACGACATTTAAATTTTGGCAGGTAAAATATCTTAGATGCATAAGCTACCTAGTTGCATGAAAATTTTCATCAGTTTTCGTTTTACAATATTTAAGTGACCACTAGATTTTTTCTAAAACAAAATATTACTTTTTACTAAAAAAATTATCGATTTTTCTTAATGAAACACTTGTCTATAAAACTGCATCATTGGATTTTTCAAAAGTAATTGGTGAAAAATTGTTTTTTTTTTTGCCAACAAAATACCACTGTGCGTCGTTGATTTTCCTCCAATATTTTAATTTTTAAATGATCTATTGTTGGTAACTCATCTCTACTCTCCATTGCAACAATAAAACTTTCATAATTGTCGGGTAGACTATAAAGTAACACAATACTAATAAAATCATCGGAACAGAAACATCAATTTATTTAAGCGCAACAACCAAATTACTGAATTCATTTATTTGTTGAGTATAACCAATTTATTCTTGGATTTTAAAACGTAGAAGTCTTTTAAACAAATGTACCTTACGAGCAGGACTTCTTGCAATATAAATATTTTTTAAGGTTTCCCATGCTTCTCTAGATGATTTACACTTTTAATGTGTATTAACTCTGATGGTTTCATACTCAGTATGATTGGTGCCAACGCTTTTTGGTCTGTGGTCTTTCATTTTAATTTTTCCTCAGATGATGCTGATGTTGGGCAAATACCATCCACTACATTCCAATAGTCCAACGTTATTAGAAGATTCCTCATGTGGATCGACCAACTTGGATAATTGTCCGCACTTAATTTTTCAATCTGCATGGAACTGGACATATTTTACAAATATACGAAAACTATATTTACAAACTACTAAACGTTTTACAAACTCTCGACTGACTTAATTTTAACAATTTATTTGGCTTACTGGGCCCATAACCTATGTTGGTATTTCAGCGGAATTAATTAGAATTAAGTACACGAGAAAACACTTCACTTGTTGAAGTTTATTTTAGGAGTAAAAGCAATGGCATGAAGTTATTTTTCTTAATACCTCCCACTTTTTCAATGGGCGTGGCTTTTTAAAAAAAGTTTCTATCCGCCTTCTTCAGAACTGTGTATAAATTCACTTGAACTACTGATGAGTTACTAATTAAAAACTTAAAAGTCATTACTTTGTTTAAAAATTATTCAATTTTAGTTTAATCATGATGTAGACAATTAATTAAGCTCTGATTTGAAATAAAGCAGGATATCTAAGCTTTTGATTTGGCTGAGTTGTAACCTACAGTTTAGATATGTGTAAAAATATTAATAAATTATGGGTTGGGTGACCCAATTGTAAGTTTACTAACCCAGTTCCAGCAACATTATAACTGTAATGATGCAGAATTTAACTCACTTTGGGTTAAGTTCAAAATCAGGTCACACATTTTACATTTCGGGTTTCTTTACAGAAGCCCAAACATAGAAAGGGAGCATACCTATAATAGCTTCGATGCCCTTTCTGAATCCATAACTAGAATCCTAGAGAGTTGCCCGAATAGCGAAATCGTAGTTGCCGGCGATTTTAATATTCACAACTCTTCTTGGCTTCACCATTCGAGTCAAACAACTCCCGAAGGCCGTTACGTTGAGCTTTTCGCCGCGCATAACCACTTAGCGCAACTAGAGAATGAACCAACGCACATTCCGTGCATTGAAGGGCAAAGACAGAATACTCTCGACCTTTTTCTAACTTCACACCCTGACAAGTATGAAGTGAAAATACTTGCACCTCTTGGTAATTCGGATCACTGTACCATTTCCGCTTCTTTTTCGTACTCTGTACTTCACAGTGTTTCAACACCAGCTATGAAACGCTCAGTCTTCATTTACGAAAAGGGCTCGTTGGGCCGAGCTCAACGATTTCTTCAAGCATTTCAACTGGAAACTTTGTTTCTTAGATAATAATGTTGATGCTGCTGGAAAAAATAATAGTGCTTGGTATGAGATTATTCATTCCATCAAAGCGCATTTCGGCTAAACCTAATCAAAAATCTTGGTTTAACCAGACTTACAGAGATGCAGTCAGATCCAGAGAGGAAGCATTCAGACTTTGGCGTGAAAATAAAAATTCCGTCACTGAACTGCTACGCAAACAGGCGAGAAATGAATGTGCCAAAGTACTAAGGCGCGAAAAGTTTCTTCACGATCAGCGTCTTCGTGCTAAAGTTCTTTCTGCTCCTCGGGGCAGCAAGAGCTTTTGGTCATTTGTTTAAAGAGTAAAGAATAATGCTAGTTCTACTATCCCAACTCTTATAATGAATGACCAAATATTCACTGACCCGGTTGATAAGGCTAACCTTTTAGCTGAACTTTTTGCAAAAAATTAATTTTTGCCGGATAGCTATCAACCACTGCCCGAACTCGAAAGAGTATCTTGTACTATGCCTAAAATATTCTTCCGAGCACGTGCAGTTAAAAGGGTTCTTTCGGATCTCAACATTAACAAGTCTCCGGGACCGGATGGTATACCAGCACTGGTGCTGAAACAGTGCTCTTCGACGCTAGCCAGTCCATTGGCCAACCTTTTCAGCCTTTCGTATCGTGCGGGAGTCTTTCCCTCTTGCTGGAAGGTTGCTAATGTCCAGCCAATCCCTAAAAAGGGTGCGGCTAATAACCCTGAAAATTACCGTCCAATTGCAATCTGCTCTGCGCTATCAAAGGTGATGGAGAGCATGATCAATTTCCACCTTGTGAACTACCTAGAGGCCAACTCACTTCTTAATGATCGACAGTATGGCTTCCGTAGGAATCGTTCCACGGGAGACCTGTTAGCTCTACTTTCTGAATGCTGGAGTCGATCCATTCGCAATTTTGGCGAAAGTAAAGTGGTTGCTCTGGATATTTCCAAGGCATTCGACCGTGTATGGCACGGTGCATTGATATCAAAGCTTATTGCATTTGGGGTCGGTAATGACTTCTCTCGATTTATATCGAGTTTTCTCAGAGACCGAACAATGCGTGTTGTTATTGATGGGGTCTCATCTAATGAGTTTCAGCTTAATTCAGGGGTACCCCAAGGTTCCGTTCTTTCTCCTTCTCTTTTCCTTATCTTTCTGAACGACCTCCTTGGCCAAACTTTTAACTCTATGTACTCTTTCGCAAATGATAGCAGCATTTGCCATTCATTTTCCTTTAATTGTAGGCCAAGCCTCTTGGAGGTTGGGGGCAAAAGGCGGACAATGAATGACACACTCAATCAAGACCTCTTAACAATCTCCGAGTGGGGTAAAGCGAATAGGGTTGATTTTAATGCGCTGAAGACCCAATGTTGTATGTTGACCCATAGGGCCATGGAATCAACAATGTCATCTGTATATATGGGTGGTATAGGTATTGAGGAATCGGATACTCTTGATGTTCTGGGCATGAGAATTCAATGTGATGTTCGTTGGAACGAGCATGTTTTTCAAGTGTCGAAAGAAGCATTCAAGTGTCTTGGTTTTCTAAAACGGTGTAGA
This sequence comes from Cordilura impudica, assembly GCA_963682025.1. Classification (NCBI taxonomy): domain Eukaryota; kingdom Metazoa; phylum Arthropoda; class Insecta; order Diptera; family Scathophagidae; genus Cordilura; species Cordilura impudica. The sequence continues at coordinate 197,571,081 of OY821520.1, read as the reverse complement.
AATTACTTCACTCCTTCTGATCACCTTAAAATCTATACCACTTACATCCGACCGAAAATGGAATACAACTCCCATATATGGGCAGGGGCTTCGAAGTCTATTTTGGAGCTACTAGACCGTGTGCAAAGGAGGGCGTTGGCGCTCATCAATGACAGTAGGGTATCCAATTCTATTGATTCATTGGAACACCGTCGGAATGTGGGTTGTGTAGCACTGTTCTATAGATATTACCATGGGAAATGTTCTTCTGAGATTAGCGAACTTATTCCAAGTGCCCGAGTTTCGGTTCGCTCTACCCGCTTCTCTAGTAGATCACATCCGTTTGTAGTCTATTGTCCAGTTGACCGCACAACGCATTACAGAGAGAATTCGTTTATCAGTCGAACTAGCCGTATATGGAATAAACTCCCCGCAGAGGTCTTTCCTGACAGTTATAATCTTATAAAATTTATGTCAAATATCCGTAAACACTACTCCCTCTCTCCTCCTTCCCATAACCTATTTTCCTTAAATCAACACAATGCACTGCATTTGTAGGGGGCATCCCCTGAGTGTTGGTTAACAAAAAAAAAAAACATTAAAAATACAACAATGTGTTAGATATTTTTATACGCTTTCCAATGTGTTAGATCTTTTTATACGCTTTCCTCCAATGCTATACATTTTGCTAGTATTTGCTAAGTAATTTCTCAGGCATAATGCATATCACTGAAGATTAAGGACCTAGACATTTCTAGTTTTCACATCATTATAAAAGCGACGAGATGTAAACAACACCATATAGTGCATAAATCGGCCATCTGAATACTTGTTTCAATACAACGCCTCCAGCATATCGCAAAATAAAAAAAATAAAAACGAAAATATGTGGCCTTCCAGTTACATAAATCCATTAAATCCAAGTATTTCTTTTGAAATAGAACTGGAATGTCCTGAAATATACTTTTTTTTCTTTTTTGAAGTATCGCTCATTTTCCAAGGAAATAAATGCATCTGAATTCTTGAAAATTAATTTCTAGAGCAAATGTTTGGTAATTCCAAGGTATAGCATAACGTCATCTAGTTTTCGTAGTACTTTCTGTGATACTTTTGTGTGGACACAGACCATTTCTGAGCAAAAAGTCTGGTATTGGTTGCGAATTGTTTGTGCCCTTCGTCACTCTTTCTATGGTCCTTATATCTGCGCAGTGTTTTACTACAATTCATCAGTGGATTTACTGTAATGATCAGGCCAAAATGGATGTAGTCTCTTCATTAATCGTACCAGTATTCACATACAAATTGCCAAACTAAAAACTTTTTTGGTAACTTCGTTTTTTGTTCACGGACATTTCATCTACTCCATTTCCATTCCAATAAATATCAATTGATTTTCAGAAATTGTATTTAATGAATTGTATTTTAAAAAAACATTAATTAATTTTCAGCAATTATCAAATGTATTTCAGAAAATATGAAATATCATTTGTTTTCTGAATATTTTCAAAAATGTTTTCTGAAATACATTTTATAATTTCGGAAATACATTTGGTACTCTTTGGTACATTTGATTATTTCTGAAAATCAATTTAACTTTTCTGAAATTCACTTGATAATTTCTGAAAATGAATTGATCATTTCTGAAATTCAATTGATGTTTTCTGAAATGTAATTGATGTTTTCTGAAATGTAATTGATGTTTTCTGAAATTCAATTGAGAATATTTGAAAATCAATTGAGATTTCCTTAAATACAATTGGAAATGATATAGTATCGGGTACGTAAAAATCCTCTCTTGGTAGCTGTGAAAAGTCTCCAAGCATATATGATTCTTCGTCCATAATATTTGTTGTTGTTCTTTTGTCTCGATATTCTTGAAGTTTCGATCCGCCCCATTTTGTACCTTCTACGATTTGTAGTCCCGCCCCGTTTAGAATTTTTATTAAAATTAATAATTTTTCATGTACTTTTCCTTCACAATCCACTTATGAAAAAAAAAATATTAATTACTGAAAATATATGGAAAACATATTTCATCATATTTTTCAAAGCTAACATGATTAAAAAAAAATAAAATGTATATTAAGTAAATTTTTACAAAAATGTATGTTATAGTCTTTTCGTGCGCAAACCTTAATAGCAAGTCTTAAAGAAAGTTACTGATTTCTGTGCGTTTGCTAGGACCAAATGATAACAGCGAAGTACGATCAGATCAGTCGCTTTTAATTAATATAAATGCGAAAGTGTCTTCTGCAAATGTCTGTTAAGTCTTCGGATACCATACTTTATCTGTTCTTTGAATATATCTATAATATTAATAGCCTAGGCGATTTCTTGTGACTGATGCTTTGTTCTACCGTTTTATCCCCTTTTTAACCAAACGTATATTATTTGAAGGGTATTTCTTTTTAACCGATTTGCAGATTTACAGATTTTTAAATTTTTTCCTTTATTTTGAGTAAATTGCATTTAAAGTTGCTACTAACACATACATAAAATTATACAATGCTATGTGTGTGTTTATTAAATTTGTTAATGTGTTTGTAATAAAAATGAGTTTGTTTTTGTGTTGAATTGTGAATTGGCTATAAGTGATTAGCATACTTTTAGGGTCTTTATTTAATGAAAAAATAAAATTTCCTAGAATTTGCGCACGAATTTCGAGGGCTGGTATCTGCTAGTTTTTATTTATTAAACTATTTTAAATTTTCCAAAAGCGTAAACTACTCGTACAATTCACCGGTTCCCAATGATTTAAACCGTTCAATTCGAATCAGCAGTTATAAATTTAAATTGCTTAATATTCTTAATAATTATTTAAAAATACCAACTGTAATACAAATATCAATATTGTAAAAAACCTTAACATTTTTTCATTGACTTCAATTAGGTGCTTTGTTTGTCTCCCACATACGAACTGGCTATTCAAACTGGTGAAGCTGCAGCCAGAATGGCACAATTTTGTCCTGATATAAAATTGAAATTTGCTGTGCGCGGCGAAGAAGGTAAATTGTTTTTATCACACTAACAGCGAGTTGTTGGGATGTGAGTTATCTTAGAGTATTTGTAACCCTAGTTCAATTATGGAACTCTGTGTTTAATTCGAGTTTAACCGAGCAAGATTGGGGAGTTAATCTCGAGCTGATAAAAAAAAAACAAAGCAGAGCATTTCAACAAACACATGTTTTTTTAATACGATGGCAGCTCAATAAGTCTGAACTTCCCTCTTCATTAAAAATCAATACTGATCCATCATTAATTTTGCGTTTGGTAGCTATTTAAATAGATGGGTGCTGCGTTTGCTTACAATGGACCACAAAGGCAATCGTGGGACTATTTCAGAAAGTGTATTTGGCGTTGTACAACCGCAACAGGAATGAGTTTTTGCGTCGTATTATAATGGTGTATAAAACATGATTACATAGCAACTCATCGGAGAAAATACAGTGGTGTAAGCAATGGGTTTCAAATTTTAAATATTTTTCTTTTGTAAAACAAAAAACATTTATTTAGATTCTGTGATTATTTAAAAAAAAAACTCCCCAATCATGCTCAATTAAACAACAAAATAGTTAAACCTTTTACTCAATTATACGGTTAAGAATAACATTTTCGAACATCAAAAAAGTGACTATTTTTTATTTGTTCAGTTGTTCCTGGTACTAAACTAGCTGACCATATAATAATTGGAACCCCTGGAAAAGTGCTTGATTGGAGTCTTAAATATCGTGTCATAGATTTAAAGAAAATTCGGGTCTTTGTATTAGACGAGGCTGATGTTATGATAGCCACACAAGGACATCACGATCAATGCATTCGTATCCATAAGTATACCAAATAACGAAATATTTTAAAACTGGATATTTATATTTATCATTTATATTTAGGCAACTATCGCCAAAATGTCAGATGTTATTTTTTTCAGCTACTTATGATAGAGAAGTAATGGAGTTTGCAGAACATATTGTTCCAGAAGCGAATATAATAAGGTAGGTACGAATATGTGGGTACTAGACCTCTGCACGAATCCATTTGCTTCTCGTACACAGTTCTCCACACCAAATTATTGTTGTGTGTTCAACTGTATTATTTTTTTTTAATCTGTTCGAATGATACATTATGAAAAACCAAATCATGTTGAAGCAGTAGCCAGTTTCAAACGAATCAATGTCAAGCAGTAGTTTGATTCAAACGAATCAATGTTATGTCTGGTTTTCACTATGTCATATAAACTGACAACAAACGATTGCCTCAACTGACATCACGTAATTATACCCTATACCACTATGTGGTTTGGGTATAATGACTTTGTGCTGCTGTTTATAACAACCAAAAATATTTGACCTAGACCCATCTTTAATTATACCGATCGAATCAGAATCACTTTCTGAGTTGATTTAACAATGTCCGTCCGTCCGTCCGTCTGTGTGTCCATGTAAACCTTGTAATCAAACTGCAGGTCGCAAATATGAATATATTTTGATGAAATTTGGTATATAAGCTTTTATCGGCCATGGGATGAACGCTATTGAAATTGGTTAGAATCGGTCCGTGTTCAGACCTAGCCCCCATACAAATTACCCCTATGAAATCGACATAAATTGCCATAAGATCCAAATTGCCATATAGATCTTACTCAAATTGGGTTTGTATGCGTTCATTACATCCATTAATGAGTAGTCCAAAAATGATCCCTTTGGCCCCATATAGAGTTGCTTCCCGATCTTCACTTAAATCTATTAAAAAACAAAAATATTGCACTGATTCTTCTCAAATTTTCTTTTTATATATTTTTGCAAAATACAAGAGACTTTACCAAACATGACCAGGATCGGTCCATTTTTGGACCTAGTCCCTACATAGATATAGCATCCGATATGAACTTTTTCATATCTGCAGCCAAAAAAATTACTAAAAATCCCACTCAAATTTGGTTTTCGCTTATTTTCTATATCCAGTTAGTTGGGCCTAAGAGATAGGGTTTCTAAACGCATGGTATAGGGTATCGTATGGTCGGTCTAGACCGACTATAATTTTCTTACTTGTTTTCTATTAATTACGCTCCAACTGTCAAACAAAAGCAAATTACCAACATGTTGGCAATTTCATTTTTGATGTCAAATATTGTCAGAGGTCGCAAACGACATGATTTTACAACCCGTTTTCATAAAACTGACAATAATTGCCAAATATTGAGATTGAAAATGACATAGTGAAAACCAAGCATTACACAGTAGTTTGATTCAAACAAATCAACGCAATGCATAATTTGATGTGTTCGAAAACACAGCCAACAACAATTATAAGTCAATAACACAGTCATGTACGGTAAACTTTTCAATGATTGAGTTAGGAAATTCTTCTAGCACAAAAGCATAAAAAAGTGTTTTTAAGTCAGAAGGAAAAAAATTAAGAAAAGGTAAATTTAATATACAAAAAAAAGAATATGTATTTTTATACCCTATACCACTATGTGGTTTGGGTATATTGACTTTGTGCTGATGTTTGTAACTACCATAAATATTTGACCTGGACCCATCTTTTATTATACCGATCGATTTCGCAATGTCCGTCCGTCCGTCTGTCAATGTGTACATATTTTGATGAAATTTGGTATATAAGCTTCTATTAGCCATAGGACGAACCCTATTGAAATTGGTGAAAATCGGTATATGTTCAGACCTAGTCCCCATATAATGATTCCTATGAAATCAACTTATATTGTCATAAGATCCAAATTATGATTTAGATCATTATCATTTGGGTTCGTGTGTGTTTATTACATCCATTAATCAGTAGTCCAAAAATAAATCCAATAGGACAATTCTGAGTCGTAGCACCCATATAAAGCTGCTTCCCGATCTTCACTTAAATCTATAAAAAATTTGATATTATATGTTTTTATATATTTTTGGAAAAAATAAGTGACCTTACCAAATATGGTCAGGATCGTTCTATTTTTCGACCTAGTCCCCATATAAATATAGCATCCGATATGAACTTTTTTATATTCAAAAGCAACAAAATTAACAACAATTTCTCCAAAATTTCTTCCCCATTTTTGGAAATAAAATTTTTTGAAGATTGTTCTGAATTGTTCTAGGATTGTTCTATAATGTTCCAAAACGATGAGTTTCTAAAATATAATTTGTACCGGTAAATCGAAAAAAACGAATTTTAAACTTTGCCACCCCCCCCCCCCCCACCACTTTTGGAAAAAAAAATATCAACGTTATTAAATGATATCAATATTTTTATGCAACACGAAAGTTAACGTACAGATTCCAAAATTTCTTTCATACAAGGTATCCTGAATGGCACCTCAGTTTCTCATATTAAAAGTTTTATTAAAATGCAGTACTTAACGCAAAATCAAAAATAAATATAAGGAATTCAAGAATTATTTAATTATAGCTGAACTCAATAAAAAAATTAAACAGAAGCATTACAAAACAGAAATAAATGCACTTTATTTAGAAAATTACCAAACTTTACGCGTCAAAAAAAAGTAAACAGCAAAAAAGGAAACAGAACTTCAATACAAAAAGTAAATTTTTAAAATTTTTTAATATTTGGTTTATTTTCATTTAACCTTAAGACCCTTATGTAGTCTTCTAGGCAGCGACTTGACAGTTTTTTTTTTTTTTGTTATATCAGGGGAGATTATGCTCCATTCTTTCTTTTGAGGCATCTTTACGTTTCTTTCAAGATTTTTCCACAGATGCTCGATTGGGTTAAGGTCCGGGGACTGCGACGGTTGATCAGGTGTCTTAGGAGTCCGATACAGTAGCCACTCTTTCACAATTTTAGATGTAAGCTTTAGATCGTTCTTCTGTTGGAAGATCCTATTTCCAGCCATGCCTTATTTCTCGACGCTAGGGCCAACATTGTCCTTCAAATGGCTAAGTAATCCATTTGGTTCATAGTGGAGTAAATAAAAACATAACTACCAACACCTGTTCCCGCCATATAGCCCCAAAACATAACTGAACCCCCACTGTATATAACATTTTTGGTAACACACATTTCTTTTCATGTTTCATTCTTAGCACGCCATATTTTTGGAGGCTTTTTCGCGCCGAAAATTGCGAATATGGTTTCTTGCATGGTATCCTTCCATGTAGACCATTTTTGTGAAGCGATCTCCTTACTGTACCGAAACTTACTGCTTTGCCTGATGTCTGCGTTATATTTTCTGATAATTTAACTGCACTTTAGGCTGAATATGTCTTTACTTCTCTTACTACAGCTCTAACTTCAATACCACTAAGCTGCTTTGGGCGTCCAGATCTCGTTAAATCTTCAACCTGATGGTGTTTGCGCATTCATCAACTACTTCGCCAATTTCACGCAAAGATTTACATTTTTCTTTTTAATCTAAAATATTTTCCGAGTATAAACCGATATTTGCTTTCCCATAGTGAGAATATTTGCTTTTACATCTTTTTAGCTATTATTAGTACAAATCAACTTGAAATGATTTTTAGTAAAGTAGAACACGTGATCAGTTCACATTTGTCTCAAAAAGTTTAGGTTCTTCCCCGAAATATAAAAAAGCGTAAGTAAGTGTTACCACTGTTTATTTTTTTTTTGACGCGTAAAATCTGATGTATTTTCACTTTCGAGAGATTTGTGCAATATTCCCAATTGATTTGATTTCACGTTTTATAGTAGTCAATCTCTAAATGGTATAGTACTAAACTCTGTAATATTACTTTTTATCGTAAGTCAATTTATTATTTTGTTATAAGACAATTTAAAGATTAAAAATTGCTGTTTACTTTATTTTGACGCTCACAGTATGTATTATATGATTTTAGTGGTGTTTTATAATTTATTTTAGTAGTTGTGCTTTTTGATTTAGAAGGGGTTTCGGTTGTTATTGCTGTTTGTGTTTGAGTTGTGTTTGATGTTGAAGGTTTGGTATCTAGGTTGTTTGTTGTGTTGGCTTCAATATTTTTTGTTGTTTCTTTACGTTTGGTAGGGAGGCAAGCTGCAGTTGGGCAAGTGCACCGCTTTTTAGTGTGGCCTAATTTTTGGCAGTCCTTGCACCTCATCGGATTTGGGATGTAGTGCTCCACTTTGCATTTATACCAGGCTACTTCTACTGAAGTTGGCAAGCGATAAAGATCGAAGGTGAGGATGATTTTACCTGTTGCAATGCGGGGTTCGTCAACTTCGTTTGGTTTAGCGTTTTCTTTACGTTTTGCCTCTTCGTTTGGTTTAGTAAACTTGTATACCTGTATTACTCCTAGGTCTTTCATTTCTTCTACGATTTTAGATTCTGGGACATTTATTAAACATGGTGCATATATGACTCCTTTAACGGAGTTAAGAGTGGCATGTAGTTTACAAGTAATTTGGCACAAGTTTGCTAATGATTTAGCCCTCAGAAATTTTTCTGCGACACGTGCGTTGCGAGTTAGAACCAACAAGTTGCCATCGCGTAACTGTGAGATTGAGTTGATTTCTGTACTTATTCCTTCAATGGACTTTTTTAAAGCGAATGGGCTTATGTCGGATAATTTTTTGTTATTATCACTTGATGAAATTAACACATATTTTGGATTGTTTTTATTATTATTGGGGGTTGTCAAATTTGTAAATTCATTGGGTTTTTGTTTTTTTTTTTTGATGGGTTGTCAATAAAGTCTCCAAGTATATGGAACCTGTTGTTCGAAAAATTGTCCGGCGGGCCCGGAGCCATGATATATTTTTAGAACTTTCTTATAACTTTTAACTAATTAATCTAATTTATGCAAAAAAGTCAAATTAAAAGAAAATATAAATTATCACGTGTGTGTGAATGCAATAACAAATATTAACCGAAGCTGTTATAAGCACTAGCAATATAGAGTAAAGAGAAGGTTAAAAAATAACAGTACGCTTTGAATGCTAGTCGATGACTGTTTGAATTTTAAATAACGCATCTATATTGATAATTGCATCATTAATATAATGAAAGTAAATGGCCACCAATTTGATGATTTTATTTTTATCCACTTTGAAAATTTTAAACTTTACAACTTTAAACAGCTGGCTGAAATAGCTGTTCAATCCGCTGAAATATCACATGAAATGTTTAACTAAAACAATCTAAATCAAGCGTGAACGACTGAGTTTTATTTTTCAAAACACGAGCTAAAACATGTCAAAATTTCGTAGTGTTAACGCTCTATAAAATGTAATATTCCAACATCTACAGTAGTGGTCTTATAATTAGCACACTCACAAACCCACATCTTTGACTTAAATTTTGTTTTTTTATTGGAGTAGTTTTATGTCTCTTATTTAAAATAATTCACTAGGCTGTACTTTACAAAACAAAACAAATAAAGAGTACAACCAACAACTATGTATTGTTAAAAATAACGGTACTGAACAAAGCAAAACTCTAAAATTAAAGAAACTTATAATTAGCACACTATAATTTTTTTTTTGTTTTCTCAATAACTTTAAGCAAAGATTATTAGAATCACATAGTTCAGTATTAATTCTATTACACTGACGTGGTTTTTGCAAAAAAATATAAAATTTGTGTGAAAATGGGTAAAAATTCATCCTGTACCCCAGATCTTCGGAAAATTATAATAAATATGCACAATAAAGGTAAAAACGTTTCTAAAATTGCTAGAATCATTGGCAGATCCCGCAAAATCGTCCAAAATATCAAAAAAAGCACGAAACTTGTGAAGCCGTCAGAAGAAAGTCGCGACCAAGAAAGACCTCTAGTGCTGAGGACAGATTAATAATTTCTTATGCAAAGAAATATCCCTTCACAGCATCTTCGGAAATTCAAAAAAATATTATGGAGGAACATAATATATCAATTTGCACAAAAACCATCCGCCGCAGACTAAATGAAAGTAACTTAATTGGGTATGTAGCACAACACAAACCTCTAGTTTCAAAAAAGAACCTTGCGGCTCGTCTCAAGTTCGCTAAAATGTATAAACAAAAGCCAATATCATTCTGGAAAAATGTTTTGTGGAGTGATGAATCAAAATTTAATCGATTTGGGTCGAACGGAAAGAAACATGTTTGGCGTCCCCTCAAGCAAGACTTTAATCCTCGCTATGCTGTGAAAACCATTAAACATGGAGGTGGGTGTATAATGGTATGGGCAGCATTTACATGGCATGGAGTGGGCCCAATCGTTAAAATTGACTCTAAAATGGATCAACATTTATATAAACATATTTTAGAGAATCATATGATTCCATTCGCTGAAGAAAACTTGTGTGTCAAATGGGTTTTTATGCACGATAATGATCCCAAGCACACCTCGCGATTAGTAAAAAAAAATATTTGGAGGACCAATCAGTTGATGTTTTGCCATGGCCAGCACAAAGTCCTGATCTCAATCCAATTGAGAATTTATGGAATGATATTGAGAAAAAAGTTGAGCTTAAAGAACCAAAAAATCTCAACGAACTCTGGGGAGTGGTCCGTGCGGCATGGTATGCTATATTATCAGCAAGATGTCAGTCATTGGTGGAAAGTATTCCAAGAAGATTAGAACTGGCGATCAAGCAAAAGGGCTACCCGACAAAATATTAAAAAAAAATTAATCCAAATGACGAATTTGATCCTCTTATATGGGGGTGGGCTAATTATGAGTCCAGTGAATTTTTTGATTTTTAAGTTTAAAGTATCGTTTTTTGTTGAATTATTTTTTTAAGTTGTTTTTATTCTATACATCGCTTTAAGTATACCACAATGAATATTTGACAGTAATAAATTAATTTTAAAAAAAATTCTTTTAATAATGTTTTTTGGGGAAGAAAAATTGCATGGATCGGTGTGCTAATTATAAGACCACTACTGTATATGTAGCTTGCATATATTTAATCCACTTAGAGAAATGTAATTCTGTCAATTTTACATCTTCCAGAACTGCTTGTTGTCTTCGGTACACTGACAGTACATAAAATGTTATCCAAAGCCACAAAGCAACAGTCTTCTCTCTGAGGCCAAAAGAATGACACTGCGGGTCCAGGGGGGTGAAGGAAGATAAGTTCGGCATCTTCTTCGTCACAGATATTTTTGACAAGTGCAAAATTGGGGCTTCTTCACTAAATGAAAAAATTAAGGAAGGTTTTTCAGTTTCAGTTACTCTTCTAATTACTAATAAAGACGTTTTACTGATGAAAGACGTTTGTAATTATGAAAACTCCTGGTAGCAGATATCGTACGTGTTGTACTAAACCTGTCCTCAAGTTTTTTTTTCTTAGCAAGTCAACACCAGTTTTATCTAAAAAATTAAAAGTAAAGTAAGTTGCCTTGTAAAATCTGTAAACACCCGAAGACTAGCTTTTCTTAATGTACGCTTTACCGTTCCTCCCAATTCATTGTAATAAATTTTGGTGACCGGCAGGATAATGGATATATCGTGTGTATATATATTTTATTGAAAGAAAATACACGTCCGATAGTTTTTAATATAAAATTCGAATGAATATTTTATTTTTTCATTTTGACTTAATATATTTTGTGTTATGATTTAAAATATATTTTTTTAAACAAGTGGTTTTTTACAAAGTGTACGCCTACATTACTCCCCCCTAGAGATTTTAAAATGACAAAAAATCTTTACCTAAATACCACCTTTCGACCACGTCTACAAGGAATTCGGTTAGAAAGGTGAACATGTTTCTGCATTGGAGGTTGAGCAGGAGATGTCATGGGAAAAGTTATGGTCTTAAAGTCTTCGCAAATATCAATATTAAGCGAGAATGCAGGCTTTAGACGATCGATCGAAATTGTTTTTTGCGTGCCGTTGATCTCGAGCGTATACGTCTTTTCAGTGCGTTTAATAACTGGAAAAGGTCCATCGTAAGGAGGTTGAAATGGTTTCTTAATAGAATCTCGTCGAACGAAAACGTGTGAGCAGCTTTCAAGTCGTTTTGACACGAAAACTGTACAGCGTTGCACAACCCAAATGTCATGTATTTGAATTCGAACAATCCAAAAGGCGTAATGATAGCCGTTTTCGGAACGTCCTTCGGTGCTACAGGGATTTGATTGTATGCGCGCACCAAATCAATTGTTGAAAAAATAGTTGTTCCATTCAGACTTTGAGTAAAATCATGGATGTGTGGTATAGGGTATCTGTCAGGAATTGTTTGAGCATTCAACCGGCGATAATCCCCACATGGTCGCCATTGATCATTTTTCTTTGCTGCCATGTGTAAAGGGCTTGCCCAACTACTCTTCGAAGGACAGCAAAGTCCTTGATCAACCATAAATTGGAACTCGCGTTTTGCAATTTCAAGTTTATCTGGAGCAAGTCTGCGAGACTTTGTTGAAAAAGAAGTTCCCCTCGTTTCGATGACATGCTCTACGCCATGTTTTGTATTCCTAGAGGCGGTAGATGGATTGGTTATATCTGGGAAACGAGAAAGTAAATCGTGGTATGGTGTACCATGAACCATTGTTTTCACTTCCAAATAATTCGAAATCGATCCCAGACGTCCTTGGGAACAAAGTCCTGTCTCGGAGTCGATAAGTTGACATTTTTTTAAATCGACGAGCAGACCAAAATTTTTTAAGAAATCCGCTCCAATGATCGGATGAGCGACATCGGCAAGCACGAACTTCCAATCGAATGAACGACGCAACCCAAGTGTCGGCGAAATTAAGACATCGCCGTAAGTGTTTATTGGCGTGCCGTTAGCCGCAAAAAGTTTGTATTTTTCTGGGTGACATTTTTGGTTGGATGAATTTGATACAGGTAGGACAGAGATGTCAGCGCCTGTATCGACCAGAAAATGTTTGCTAAACTCTTTGTCGTAAATAAATAAGCGATTAGTTACTGGTAAGCGGCCACTAGATGCTTCTAGTGACCAGTCTAGAAGTTTTCCGGCTGCGAAACGTTGTTGAAAGAGCATGGCTGTCGGCATTTTTTAGCATTGCGTCCAAAACGATGATGATAATATCAAATACCAGATGGGGAATTTGCTCTGACTTTGGAACGCGATCGCGAAATGCTTCTTGGGCGTCGGGTTTTTAGCTCGATTTGTTTCTTCATCTCAGAAAAATCAAACGATGGATTAATGGCTGCAATAGTTGGAGTTGAAGTGGATATGTCTCCGATTTTATCCGCCATCTTAGAAATGTTGTCCAGAGATTCTGTAGATGTTGACAATATGGCTTGCGTCTGCGATGGGAGTCGTTGCATCCACATGGTGCGCAAGAAATCCTCCGAAACACCACCGTTTGCTAGCATTCGCATTTCGCGGAGCAACGAGCTCGGTTTCTTGTCACCGATATCTATGTTGTTGAGGAGCTGTTTGATACGGTTTTCCTCAGACACAGAAAAATGTTCAATAAGTCGATGCTTGATTTTTTCATATGCATCGTTCGGCGGATTTAAAACAATATCACTAACCTGTGAGAGCATTTCTGATTCCAATGCAGTGATAATGGTAAAAAATTTAATTTTGGCAGCTTCTATGTGATGAAGTTCAAACTGCGCCTCGACTTGAGCGAACCACAAAGCTGGATTTTCCATCCAAAAACGAGGAAATTTGACCGAAACTGTGGTAGTAGTTGACGAAGCTGGAACACCGGGATTGCTTGAAACGGCAGCAGTTCCATCGGTAGAACTCGTTGTAGCTGATGCTCTAGTGTTTGGCATTACGGAATATTTATGTAAAATTGTGCGCGCTAAATATTAAATTATTTACTTAATTCAAACGCGGTCGTGTAATTTAATATAAACTCGGGGTCACCAATTATCGTGTGTATATATATTTTATTGAAAGAAAATACACGTCCGATAGTTTTTAATATAAAATTCGAATGAATATTTTATTTTTTCATTTTGACTTAATATATTTTGTGTTATGATTTAAAATATATTTTTTTAAACAAGTGGTTTTTTACAAAGTGTACGCCTACAGATATTTTATCGTAAACTTTAATTTATTATTTTATTAACACACCAGTCGTCCATTTTGCAGCATTAGGCCGAGGCCACGCAATGAGCGGCAGAGCGACGAGTTTGAGCGGCAAGTGACTTATACTGAGCGTCATTTCCTAGCGGTTAGTTATCAAAATGCCATTGTCAATGTTATTATTTATTATTTATATAAAAACTTTTTATAATAGCAAAATATTTTCACTATTTTATGATTTTTATCGATTGAAAAACAACACAAAAATGGTTGTCGTTAAGATAACAACAGCTGACTTTAACAATAGCGAATATCGTTTAAAAATTTTACTGGGTACCAAAATCGATAATTTTGTTGTTTTCTTTTTCTAACGATTCGATTATCGTTAAAAAGAAGTTACTGAATCGCGCTACAGATTGACAAAACAAAGAAAAGCCATTTTTTTTTTGGCATTTTTATTCTTTGCCGCTCAGAAAACAATTAAAAATTAGAACAAGTTCTATTCCTGAGCGGAATAGCGGAATGTTTTAATATTTTTCCGCTCATCGCTCTGCCGCTCATTGCGTGGCCTCGGCCTTATGCAGTATTTTTTATGAAACATGATTTCAATTACCGTGCTCTGTTTTTGGCCTCTAAGTTTTTTACATCGTTCGTGTCTGGAAGTTTTTAGACTTTGTATGTTTTCGAACCTGCATTGGCTTTAACTTTTCGCACTGAATAGTTCGAGCACTAAGACATCATATGGACTTTTCTTTCTTCCCGAGCCATGTTTCTAACAATGGTCAAATAGTCCTCCTGATAGTTTCTAATTACATTGGAACCGTTTGACGGCAGATATCTGATTTTTTGGTCAACTTGTAGGACCAAGTTGGATTTTGTTGAAAATATTTAATAATTTTGGAACGTACTTTTATTTCGTAACTCATTTTAATCTAACTAACAACAAATTAATAGAGTTTCCATGAAGCATAATAACTGGCATATTTTCTAAAGATAACTAAAAATTTCAAATAATTCTTACAAAAAAAGTTAACACGTGTTAAGATTTGTTCGATCTCACTCCTTATATGACAGAAACCTTTATATATATACTTCCGCTAACTGAAGCCAAACTCAAGAGCAAACTAAAACAGACTTACCTGATATTACAGACTTCAGCGGGAGCAAGAATCTCTGGACAATATAAAGCAGTACTATGTAAGATGTCGTTCTGAAGAAGAAAAATATCAGGCAATTCAAAACATTTATGGCAGTATAACAATCGGTCAAGCTATTATTTTTTGTCATGTAAGTATACAAATTGTTATATGAAACACTCCAATTTGAAAATATACATTCATGTATAAATACTACCAAGTACCATAGGTAGTTCAGTTATAGCAATACAGTCAAAGCTGTTTACTTTGTTAAGTATATAATATAAATATAAAATAATAAAACAACTGCATCTTGTACTTTAAGACTCGTAAAACAGCTGGCTGGCTAGCTGGAAAATTGTCAACTGATGGTCATTCGGTAGCTGTACTATCCGGCGATCTAACAGTGGAACAAAGATTAGCTGTCCTCGATCGATTTCGGATAGGGTTAGAAAAAGTGTTGATTACGACAAATGTATTGTCGAGAGGTAAATATATAGGTATATGTTAGGGAGTTTCGCCAAAAATGTCCCTTTTGCAACTCTTAAAGAATATGAATACTTATGACCAAAAGATTTTTTTGAATTTTTTTAAATGACTTTGTGAAGGTCGGCATGAAAAAAATGATACAGAATTTTTTATTTCTGTTTCCTGGTGCTTTATTAAAAAAGTTTATATATTTCTTGCAGAGTATCAGCCTACAAAACAAAATTATCCATGGTAAAAATTATGAAATAAAATTAAAAAATAAATAAATAAAAAATTGGGCACTTTAAAAGTAAAAATTTAGTATTTGCCAAGTTCAAACCTCAATAACTGGAGAAATTGGCAATATATTGGCGTTAAATGAAATCCGTCTTCGAAATACCTTGAAGCCTACTTTAATTTTTATAAAATTTAAAAAATCTTATTGTAATGGTAGCAAATATAAAGATTTTGATTTATTTTTTAAATATTTCTGCGATATTGGTTTCATATGAAAGGATAAAATTGGATATAATTTTCATATTTTTGGATAAAATAGATTTCAACGACCCCATACCGACCTTCTAAATATCTGAAAAATATTTTTGGTGACACACTCTAGTATAGAATATGTATGAATTTTGATGGTTGCTAAGGTTTATATTTAAGGTATCGACGTTGAGCAAGTAACTATTGTCGTTAACTTTGATTTACCAATGGACGTAAAAGGCAACGCTGATTGTGAAACGTATCTTCATCGTATAGGAAGAACTGGACGATTTGGTATTACTGCACATTGTACAATTTCTCGTCAGTCACTTATTAAAGTTATTTTACTTTTTTACACAGGCAAAAATGGCATCGCTATTAACCTTGTAGATAGTGATAAAGCTATGGCTATTTGTCGCACAATCGAAAATCATTTTAAGAAAACCATAAAAGAACTCAATGCTGATAATACTGAAGAAATGGAAAAAATTGGATCATAAATCTCATTTGGCTTAACACATGTTTATGAATTAAAAAACTTGATTTTTACTTTACTATATTTCTTTTTATTTCTAAATGTATGTATATATTTATAAATTATTCTTAAAAACCGAATATAATTTTTGTTTTTGGTAAAGAAGTCGCTTTTTTACATTCCTTCTTTTGTCACGAACAGTTTATTGCAGAGAATTAACGATAATAAAAACTAATAAGACATCAATGTAAAAGCTTTATTTCTTATACTGAGTTTGGCAGCTGACATGCTCGTACAGCAACTAATTGAAGCAAAACAAAGATAGGCGAAAACACTTCGCTGTATTCCAAATTTGTTTGGCCACTTAGTTTCAAGCAAAGCAAATATTTAAAGATTGCAACAAGAAACAAAAAGTAAGTGCTCCACATAAAACGATGCAAGGCTTTGCGTTTATTATCCGAATCCATATACATTCGTATTCCTACAATAATACAAAAATAGGCATTACATACATCAATGCAAAACAGTGGGCTAAATATAGTAAACCAATCCACAGTATGTTTGCCTATAGAACCGGATATTCGCAAAGCAAGTGTTATGGTGAACACAAGCAAACCACACAAATTGACCATTATTTCGAATTCTGTAAGTCCCAACCATCGTACGAGCTCCGATAGTTTAAACATGCTTTATGTTTAATTACTTGTATTAAGATTTATCAGCTATTTAAAGAGAACAGGCGATGTCAACGTCATATACTGAATTACGAACAATTTTGATGTGAATGGCAGAATTGTTTCGTTGTTGAATTGAAATATCTTCATCATCACACAATGGATGATACTCATCTGGAAAATTTATTTAAAAAAAAATACATTAAATTAAAGCCGTAAAAACGTCTAATGGTATAAAAATACTTAATTTAATGAAACTGTATTTAACAAAAAAAAAAAAGTACCGATAATTTTTTTTTTTTAATTCATCTGGTAATATAAAAAATTATAAAAGTAACTTATCAAATAACTATAAATCTATTTTATTTACATTACAATATACATATACGTATCTAAATATATGGCTTCCAGTAAAAAAACATTAGTAATTAGATCTTTTAAAAAAATTGTGAAGAAAAGAGAAAATAGAATGTTATAAAAACAATTTGCAATTTGTTCATTTTTCAAAAAAAAAAAAATTATTAATCAGGAATATTTATACACTCCAACCACTTGGCATAGGATATATATCAGTTTGTTATTACGTTTAGAAAGAAATAAATTCCGGACACTCATAAAGAAAGAAAGTACCTGTCAATTTCTTAAATAAAATACGTTAAATTTATTTATTTTTTTCATTTTAAATTTTAGTTTTATTTAAACATAATTCAATTTTATTCGGTTTTGGTTTTCACAATTTTAGGTTTATGTATTTTTAGTTCAGTTGTAATTGTGTTGTAAATTGTCACAATTAGTTTTTTTTTTAATTTGTTTTCAAAGTTTTTCAATATACAATATTTTTTAATGTTTTTAGGTTTTTATTTATTTGCTGTCACTATTCAGAACACACTTTTAAAGTTTGTTCATCAAAGGTTGTAACTAGAGTGAAAAACTTTGTACAAAAGCAATAAGCTAAATGCAAGCAAGTAGATTGACAAAAAGAGTAAAATTATCTTTTATTGTGATGAGAGAACAGTGGCAGCAAAATTGAATGAGGTTCCATCTCTAAACATTGTCCCTCCATGCGGCGATGGATTACCATACATTTGTTGTGGGTCCAGAAAAAATATAGCCCGAGTTCGATTGCACCATCTCTGCGTATCTCCGGGAAAACATATTCACCTAACTCAATTTCCACGGGTGTATTTGATCATGGGTCTAGGTCAGCTACGGTTTCTTCGGGGAAGTCAAAAGCAGGGTTGATTCGCATTGGGCCTGCGTATATTTTTTTTCCGGTAAATCTGGTGACGATGGCCGTGTTTTTTTTTTTTTTTTTACTGTTGTGTCCAGGTGTCAGGCGCATCTGATTTAAATGAGTTTACGAACACATTTAGTTGAGTAAATATAAACTGACTTTTTCTTTATTGTTCCATATTTCTTTACACAAAATTATTCTTAATCTAAAATTATAATTGTTCAATACATCAATATACAAAATATGCTATTAGTTTTTAACACAACGTTTAAGTGGTTGGTCGTAAACAACATTGTATTTTGTAGGAAGTAAATGACGAAAACAAATGTATCAAGTTTCAATGAATGAAGCAAGTTTCCATACGAAAGTTTATTAACACTGTGTTTACGTTTAAAACTGTAATTTTGTTAATTTATTTTATTTTAAATGAATGAATTGAAAAAATTAATGAATGAGCAAAATTTCAATACAAAGTTTATCAACACTTTGTTCTAGTTATTAAAAGTTGTAATTTTAATAATGTGGCATTTATTCTATTCTTGACAATTTACTCTTATGCTAGGTATAGGATTTTTGAGTTCGATGGAATCTGTTGAGTTCAGTGTTCCATTTAACTTAACTCCTCCCACCTTAAACTGAAAATTCTCCTGGATTTACTTATAAATTATGATTATAAAAGTTACAACATATAATTGCAATACAAACATTTAGAAAATAATTCCCAATTATTGAATTGAATGAAATGTATTCTTTTATGATATTTCAATTCTTATATACATAGCTTTTATATTTTCCACTTCACTTATATCCAAAGAAATTATCTCCGTATTATTTAAATTTGGCGATAATGGAAAAGTAGTTTTATATTCTCTTTGTTTATTTTCACAAATATTACCATAAATTTTCATTTCGCAATCATTAAATGTAAAAATTTGATTTCCATTCAAAACCAATTTCCTGCTGTCGCAATTACTTACTTTTGCATCATTTACATTTTTTAAAAGCACTATTCCCTGTTCAATCTCCAAAATTTCTTCCTTATTGTTCAGAGTAGTATATTTATGTATGTTCTGTATCACTTTTTCAGTAAAAATCAATACTCATAAAAGCTTTCGCTATCTGTCACAAACCCAGAGCTCACTTTTTCAGTACAAATCAATTATTTATAGAGCTTTCTAGGTGGCTGCACTATTTAACCCCTTTATTGATTATGTGACCACACAATCATTTATTTGTAATCTTTTCCTTATCCGTTAACTTTGAATATTCAGATGGAGGTAGTAGAATAAACGTTTTAGGTTCTGAATCATTTATCAAAATGCTTCCTTTGCATAAAATTCTTTTTTTGATTTAACTACAAATAAATTTAGAAATAAACGTACAACTAATTCAAAGAAAAAAGATTTAGCAGTTTTTTATTTAGATTTTTTTAAATTATTTCAAATTTTTTTTTAGCTTGTATTTGAATATATTTTAACTAAAATATGTATAAACAACTAAATAATTAAACAAAAACACAATTAGTATATGATTTATGGTGTGCGTTATTGTATTTAAAGAAACATATTATATCTATTTTAACATCAAAATTTAAATTTTGCTATTAATGATTTAAAAATATATATTGAAAAAAATTTCTTTTGTCTAATTAAATAATTTTGAATGAAAAATGTGATATATTTTGTAAGAATTTAAATTAAATTTCTTCACATTGGCGCAATTTACATAAATTAATTTTCTTAACACAAATGAAATTAGTTGATTATTTCAAAATTTTTTTTATGAAAAAATTAAAAACCGAATTTATAATGCAAAAAATCCTTAAATTTGGTTGTTTATGATATTTTTAATACAAAAAATCCTTAAATTTGGTTATTTATATTTTTTTGGAAGAAATAAAAAATATTTGTTTAGCAATTGAATTTTTCAAGGAAATTAATTACTTTTAAAAAAATTTTGAAACAAAACAAAAATATTTCAGTTTAATATAATTTTTGTTGCAAATTTTATTAAACTTCCTTGGTTCTCTTAAGGGTCGGTGCTTGGATAGTTTGAAGGCTACGCTCGTCGGAAATGGGAGGGTTCTTGACCATTTGAAAACTTACCACGACAACATAAAAAGGAGATTTAGGTGCCTATTATGAGCAACTTTCGATTTTCGATTGTGGTCGAATTAACTGATCGAATGAATTTTCATTTGGTATTATGGCGCACATTCGATAAAATTGCGCTATTGTGAATTTCACTCAGTTGGATTATTCACAATAGTACATATTTATCAGCTGGCACCATAAACATTGTTTAAAAATTTATTAAAGAAAAAAAAATAATTAATTATTTATTAACATGGAATTATGGTTCTATGATCGTCTGATGAAGATGGATGCTTCGTCATGAGAGATGCTTCCAACATTTTGGAAATCGATTCCACTACGTGAGTATGCGAGGTTTTAACAAGGGTACCATTTGTTTACAGATTTATAGCAAATTTTCGACTGCAAGGAGGCGTTTATGGAATTGCTGTCTACTACAGATGAACATCTGTGGCAATGCAAACAAGGCAGATCAATCTCATTAAATTAAAATAATTTACAACTTATATTTTCAATAAGTTTTACAAAGTGCCATCCAGCAAAATTGTGTTCGATTGAAAATTCGTTGTACAACGAAATTTTCGACCGTGCTGCCAGCTCATAATAAGAATTTGACATTCCATAGTCGATGTTCGATAGCCAGCGAAGATCGAAGATCGAATGCAACTCATAATAAAGACCCTATGCTATTTCCAAGACTTTATTTAATTACGCCAGACAAAAAAATTATCTCATGAAAGATGTTATTTTCACAAAAAAAAAACTATTAATTATCCTAATATCCATTTCCCGTCAACATTCCCAAATTAAATCTACTCCATTTCTATCAACATTACATTTATTAATATTCTCTTATTCATTCTTTTTAATACTAATTATTTAAAAAAAATTCAATTTAAATTTCCTACGCAATTGTTATATGAGATAGTCGGATTTTCTACATGAATTTGTTTATAAAATTAATTGAATATGCAAAAAAAGGAAGCATGTTAAAATATTTACTGTATATTTTGACTTACGGTTTTTTATTGCGTAATGTAGGGTGCTGTGCCATTTTACCTTATTCCCATGCATGTGACGAGCTCAAAGCATCCACAGAACTGCAATTAAATAATATTAAGATCACCAAAATATACAATATGTTAACATGCCGTATATTATAATTTCAGTTCAATATCGATTTTTAATTATTCATATTTATTAAATATGGTTAAATATTGCAACCTGACTGACTGTAGAGTGCATGGATTGAATATGAGTATTCATAACAAAAATTCTTTTTTTTTTTGTTAATTCTTAATTGTTATACTTAACCATGTTATACTTTAAAATGTTGTTATTAATCTATATCGTAACTAGTGGATTGTGTGGCGCCCGTTTATTTTGACTTTAACAAACAAATTTTTTTTTCCATTTCTGAATTTTCCTATATTTTATATATTTAAAAAAAAATTAATTTTAATGTTTTTAAAATTTCTTAAAACAAAAAAATTCGAAAAACAGTTGTAAAAAATACAACACAAAAACTTCAATTTTTAAATGAAGTTTTGTAAAAGGTCCTTTTATGTATATTTTCGCAAAAGTTTGCCAGTAGCCAACCTTTGCTTTATACTTTCTGCTTCTATACATAAGGAGTTTTTAATATTATATGATTTTAAAAATATATTTTATTTTGATAGAAACTCGGTAATTTTAGTCTTATTAAGACAAACTATAAATATGTATCTTTTTAATAATTTAATTTGTTTTATAACTTTTTAAAATGCACCAAGTTTTTAAACCTTTCGGACAAAACAAAAAAAAATACTACGGTTACAACGAACTTAGTCTATAACGAGCTAATTTGGCCGGTCCCGCCCAGTTCGTTATAACCGAACTCCATTTTATTGTAGAAAAAATAGAATAGCATAGGGGGGGGGGGGGTTTTAAAAGTTAATAAAAGTCGTATTTTGCATAATTCTTTTTTGAAGACATGAATACACGTTATAGCATAACATTTGGAGAATATTTGAAAAACTTTTCGACTAAAAAATTTTAATAAATAAGTCCGTGACAGCCAATATCCGGAGGCGCTGTTGTTTTGCGGTGAACATCATAACTCGTTACCGGACTATGTGAAATAAAAAAAATCGAAATGCGTTTAAAAGGTGACATGTTTCCTGAAGTAGTGACGAAGAGTTTTTCAATTTTTTTTTTGCAGCATTTTGAAGTGAGAAACGTTTTTTGGTATACAATTTCGGGAATTTGTTGTTAAAAAATGGGGAAGAAAATGGAATTAAAGAAACCTTCGGGGTTACCTGATGATTTATGTCTATAGTGTGTAAAATTTCAAAAGAATCGGTCAAGTAGATTTTGAGTTATAATGTTCACGGACTTCGAACATTTATTTGCGAGAAAATCGGTTTAGTTTTTCAAAAACGGGTTTATATACTACATATATACCATATGAGGCCGGTCGCTGGAAACGCTGTATCTTCTTAAGTTTTTCTCTGATTTACTTAAAATTTTGACACAACACTCTCGACATGTTGTGCATTCAGGAAGAGAAATGCAAAAAAAGGATTTAAAACCTTCCACCCCTTAAGGAAATGCAAACACCAATACACCTACACAAAAAAGAAAAAAATATTTCATATTTCATCATACATGTAAACTGGAAAAAGAGAACTACATTTTTGCAAAGTTATCTATAAATCCAAAAAAGAAAAAATTAGCGCGTATCAGTTTTACTTAAAAAAAATCGCCTCTAATTCTTCCGTGAAAATTTCAATAAATTATTCAAATTAAAATCTTAAATATACTTATATATATTTACGTAATTTATGTTTGTCAAAATTTTTTTTAAAGCAAATTATGCAAAAATTAATATTATGAGTGAAAAAAAAAGTATTTTCCCACCTCTCTTCTGAAATTTCAATGTAATTTAATTGTGCAAAGTTAGAATAATTTAAATTTTAAACTTAATATTGCACTATTTTTTCAAGGGCTTTTCAATACAGAGCTTTAAACGAAATCATACGTTGGACAACAACAAAATCCACATTGAAGATCTCTTTTTTCTCAATTTTGAAATGTAAAACAAAACAGACAAACGCATAAGTTTAGTTTGATAAATGAAGTATGTATGCATATCGGACGATGTTAAATGAGAAAAATAAAAATGTTTAAAATTTCATTCATGACGATGGTCTGATGGTATTTCATAATCCATTGTTTTTACGTCTATATTTAAAGCGGAATTGTTTAAAATAATATCGACTGTGGATGCTTCGCGATTGTGTTGATGGGGGAATAGGGTTGGACTATTAGGATAGTGAATAAAAAAAATTGTTTGATTGCTGTAGGTTGTTGAGTGCGATTCCTGCAGTATTATTTGAACGGCAATTCCAAGAACAATGTTTGGCATTTAGGTCACCAAAAACTATATATTCTTTGGTGGAAGGTGTTAGGTTCAAGATATCAGCACAGAAGTTATGGGTATATCTTGGTGAATATAACGAAGATACAACAATAGGTCTATTATTTATAATAACTTCAATTGAGATGTTTTCGATTGATGAGGTGTTTGATATAAAGAGGTTTTTATGTGCGACAGATTTATGAATTAACAGAGCTACACTCCTCCTCCTCTAGCATATGTTCTGTCACTTCTATATAAATAATTTTTAAAATAAGGTCTATGATTTTCTGAAAAAAATGTTTCATTCAAAGACGCTATTTTAATATTTTCTCGTTCAATTAGTATCTCAAATTGTTTTAATTTAGAAAAGTTTGAAATGCCATTAATATTCAAGTGAAGCATTTTGAATTCGGTTAAATTAGTATAATCCATGGGCGTATTTCACCATTGACATTACAACTTTGATTTGTTGTACTTTTGAAGTGCACCTATGCAAATCATCCATAGCTGTGGTGAAAATATCAAAAAGCTCATCAATGCTAAATAAATCGTTGTTTGTTTTCAGCTGGTTAGCATATGTAGCTTTGCTGTTATTATTGATGTTATTGTTAGAATTTGTGTTGTTGTTTCTTAAATTAGGGAAATCTACCACTTTAAATTGAAATGAGTTAGTTTGTTGGTGTCTGCTTTTATTCGGACTTTTAGAAGTAACTCTTGTTCTAATTTCCAAATAGAGAGAACGTAGCGGACAGTTGATATCGTTTGCAGAGTGATCAGTTCTCTCTTTTCCATGTTTTTTGCAATTAAAGCATGTAAAAACAGCTGGTCTTTTTTCATTTGTGTTAAACGGACACACACTTGTATGATGTTGTTCTGCACATATCATACACGCAGCACTTCGATGGCAATGTTCACCGCCATGGCCATACATTAAGCAGTTCCAGCATTGAGTTGGTCTGCTCATGGATTTCGATTTGTATTTTTCCCAAGAAATAATATTGGAAATTGTTCGTACATTTTTTAAGGCAGTTGGATTAAAATTTTTACGAACAAATTGAACTTTATAAACTGCATTATTGTTTGAACTGAATTTGGTGACTATTTCAATTACGGAAGAAGGGGATAGGTTGTAGTTTTTAGCTCCTTGGAGATTTCCTCAGAGTTTACGCGGGGTAAACCGTGTAAGAAGGTGGTGTATAACCTATTTTCTTTGGAGCCATAAGAATGAAACTCCATCTTACTCTCTTTAATTTGCTTGTAGCATTCGTACATTTTTTTACTTGGAGCAAAAATTTTGGAACCAATTGAAGTACGTTTGAAAATACAATCCTTACCAAGCAGCTTTTGCATTTCTGTAAATGAAGCGTTAGCTTCTAAATAAATGGGTGGAGGTTTGTGTTCCTTAACATCGTTAATATTTGATGCGGGAGTTACGTCCATATCATTGAGGCCAGCAAGCAGGCAAAATCTGTTGCTTGAAGTTGGCGCAATGTTCGGGTTAACAAAACCCGGAGGAAGTTTTGTCATCAAGAATAGGCAATTGCAAAAACAAAAATATACACTTGTTTTTAATTTTAAATAGTTGTACTCTAAGCGCTTTAATTATTTACACGACCGTTCGTAAAAAGAGATAGATTCGAACTGGACATCCCAAGATTAACCGACAACAGAAACATAAGAACAGCAATAAAACAAAATAACATCAGCTGTGCGTGTAAAGCAAACAAAACATTAAACACAATATTCACAAACGTCAAAACTCCAATTGACCAACAACAACAAAATAATATTGTGTATGAAATTTCATGTAAAGGCAGTAATAATGAACAGTGTAATCAAATTTACATAGGAACGACAAAGAGAGCATTAACTACAAGAATGGGGGAACACAGAATGGATATCGCGAAAGGCAAAGAATCGACAGTGAGGATAATAGATAAAGAATATAAAGAAAATGATGTACTAAAGAAAGCTTACACATACAAAAGCAAATAAACAGAACCATAAACTTAAAGGAAGATACTAGCAACATCAAGGCTAGCTACGTAGTTGCCATAAAATAGACTGTGATTTTAAATTAAGAGGTGTTTTGTATTATTTTCGTGTTTTATATGTTCAGTGTTATATGTTATATGTTTCTTGTATTTAAATGTAATATTGAAAATTGTAAGTTTTAATGTTTTGATAAAATATTTGTGTAATAATATGATGTTTTTTATAATTAAATAGCCAAAATCCCCAGAAGAAATCGACATAAAATCGAAGAAACGTCGGGAAAAATTGTAATGAAATTGAAGTTTCAATTACAACAAGAAATTTTAGGTCTTACTAGCTAAATAAAAATAAATGAAACAACGTAAAATTGACCAAACAACCATCTAAATAAAAAAAACTTTAAAGATTTAACTTCGCACACCACTGTGTAGTGGGTATATATAGGTTTGTCATTCCGTTTGTAACGCATCGAAAAATGCACTTGCGACCCCATAAAGTATAAATATTCTTGATCCTCATAACAACTCCATTCGATACAGCGATGTCCGTCTGTCTGTCGAAATTACGCTCATTCACAAAATAGGCCATTTACCTGTGTTAGGTTATAATAATATTGTCATTATTTCGAGCAGGTTGGTATTGAAAAAGTGATAAATCGGGCATCATTGTGAGATATGTCCAAAAGCTTAGGGCACGTTTAAAAAATTTTGAAAATCAATGTGTTAGTCGTAATAATTTAGTATTAAGTTTATGTTATTGTGCAATAAGACCAGATAATAATGTAAACGCAAAACTGTAACACTTGCTTTAAACAAGTTTAACGTTAACAAGTTAAAACATTAAAAGCAATATTTAAAACATAAAAATACGAAAATAATTTTGGGTGATTTTTATGCGGTTTGCGTACATTTAAAATACTTAAATTTGAATTTATGCGGATTTTTAAAATATCGGTACGTATCCCTTGCTTTTGTATGATAGTAATGCTTCGACTTGTGTGTACACATAAAATGAGAATTGAGTGCTCTTCTCTAAATGTCTCAAATATACAATCATTTGGGTGTTATATTATTGCGATACTTGAATAAATAAATAAAAATATTAAAAAAAAATTAAAGAAATATTAAAGGTAGAAAAGTTTGTGTCTAAATCAATGTGATTTAGATCTTTAGATATAATTAGAGATCAGAACAAATTGTTTATAAATTTACCTATTAAATGTATCGTAGAAGTGTTTATCGCATAGGTTAGTGTATCATTTGATTTGTTAACCAGGTTAAGGGCTAAGTTAAGCCCTCGATTTATTGCGGTACCCAAACAGTGCAGATATATTTCTTTTAGACCTGCGTTTAAGAGTTCCTCAACGTGCTTCTGTTGGGCCTGTTTCAAATATATATTTTATTAGTACAATCACGTGTTTCCATACTTCAACTACCTTAAAGTTCGTCTTGGTTGTAATATAAATGTCCTTCTGACTTTTTCTAGGTTTTGGTGGAGGCTTTTTTTTCTGATAACGTTTGTTATGATTTTTAGTAACTTGAGGTCCAGTTTCTTTTTTTATAGACTGATCTTCCATAATATTAAACAAAAAAACGGCACCTCCTCATAACTAACAACACAAAAGCAGAAAGAAATAATAGTAATAGTATGTCACGGTATCAGGGATGATAAATTTAATTGTACAAATAGTACTTGGTAATTTACAATAAAGTACCTTTTTGCCCCTGATAGTAAAGGCGTTATTACACGATGTGTTTTTTACATATCTACTGTCAAATTTTCCCACAACAAAAGTTGTACACATCGTGTGATACATATGAAACATTGTTTATGTACAATACATGAGGAAAGTCACATGTACATTTTTCAATTAGAACAGGATCTATTTTGGCATGACAAACATAATACAAAATACAACACTGCTTGTGGCGAAAGAAAAAAGAGTAAATTATAAAAATTAATATTGAAAGAAAAATAAATTGTTTAATATTAATTAATTAAATTTTTGTAAATTCACAAATTAAATCAGCTGTTGTTTCATTTAGAGCTGTTGTTTACATTTACGGAAATACATATGCACGTGTGATAGCAAAAATTATGAATTGTATGTAAAAGACAATTTTGACAGACATGCGGAATTTCACATAGATAAAAAAAAAGTGACAGTACGTATGTAAAAAAACACATCGTGTAATAACACCTTTATAAAACTGCTTAAATATTTTTGACAAAATTTTTATTATAAATTAACAAATTGTATATAAAAATAATCAAATTTTGAATATATGTGGACTTTCAATTTTATTTTTAAAGATATTCGACGAAATAATAACAGAAAATTTAGACATTCAGTGCCTGTGTATAAGAGTAAAAGTTTATATCAAAATATTAGAAAGAATTATACACGAAAAAGGAAATGCGGATAATATTGAAAAATGTTTTGCAACCTAGTGGCGATGAAAAACAATTGAAATTGAAAAACAATATTAACATGTGAGCTCACATGTTACGCTGTGAGCTGTAAGACAAATTGGTGTGACTTATGGTTGTATTGGTGAAAAACTTATGATACAAAATTGTTTCAGCTAATTCTACAACCCTTTGCTGCAAAACGTTAAAAATTTCACAATATAACGTATAACATATAAAGGGTGATCCATTTCGAGGTTCCCTACTTTTTTATAAAAAAAAAACAGAGAAGGTTCAAATTTAATGGGAATGTTTATTATCATTTAAGAAAATTCTTTGGCATTTATTTTTTGAAGATTATGTCTATCAAATGTTGGCCGCGGCTACGTCTCAGATTGTCCATTGAGTCCAATTTTCGATGACTCGTTCGAGCATTTCGACTAATAACTGGCGAATTACATGCGTTATATTTTGCTCCAAGGCCTGAATCGAAGCGGATTGTCCGCATAAACTTTAGACTTTACATATCCCCACAGGAAAAAGTCTAACGGTGTGATATATCACGATCTTGGTGGCCAATCGACCGGCCGAAAAGGTCGCCGAGATCACGAGCTTCAATTCAGGCATCAAATAGTCGGTTATCATGGCACGACAACAGTCGCCATTGACGGTTACGTTCTCACCGGCATCATTTTTGAAGAAATATGGACCGATGATTCCACCGGCCCACAAACCATACCAAACCGATGTTTTTTCTGGATGAAGTGGCAGCTCTTGAATCTCTACAGGTTGCTCTTCGCCCCAAAAAGATGGGTGATGGTGTTGCGAATAGTACGCTCATGAGGCCGATTATGTTGACCATAAGTTGAGCGAAGTGCACGAAACACATTCTTCACAGAACGTGAATTTTCGTAATAAAGTTGAACGATTTGTAAACGTTGTTCAGGCGTAAGTCTTTCCATGATGAAATCCCAAACAATACTAAACAAATATAACATGACAGCATGACACGACTCACGTGTGATCTGTCAAAAAAAGGCTATTGAAAAAAAATCGCTACTTAAATCACCCGTTACATAATTCAACAACCCCACAAGTATAACCAGAGGCCTTGCAGTTGTTTGCTAAAAGTGATACATAGATGACGCTTTCTGTTTGATTTTAAAAAGTGACATAAAAAAATTTTTAATTAGTAGATGTTTACACATCTCCCCTGTGATCGGACTCACATGATTTTTTTTATATGAAATTTTATCGAAGTATCTTTACAATTTTGTACGTCATTCCTCGGCTATTGTTTGTATGTGTGACACCGACGATGCTTGATGGAAAATCCAAAAAAAATTGATTTTGTTTTTGTTTCTTAGTGCGTTTACATGTAAGCAAAATCTAGTATATACGAGATTTCGAGCACAATCTAGCTCATTTTCTTTTTAATAGATTTCCCATACAAAACAAAATTTAGCTCGTTACTAGATTTTCACAAAATCTCTTAAAATCTTGTCAAACTTGGGCAGTACCAAATGATGCTACTGTGTTTTTTAATATTGTAATAGAAAATTACAACCATCGTTTAAAATTCTCAAATTATCATTTTCAAAATTTGCATTAATTCGACCGTTTGGTATTATATATTGTTAAATAAATTTTTACCTTAGTTCTTTAAATAATTTATGCAAAAACTTCTGAAGATATATTCTATATGAAAACTTAGGTAATATATTAAATTTTGAAATTGCACAGTGTTTCAGTTCAGTGTTGTTTGAGTTGCCAATTCAATCTCATTTCTTAACTCTGGTACGGATATGTAGTATATAATAATATATGGGAAGAGACTCAAGTTCTGTGTCAGTCTATATTTATAATTAATTTGTTTAGAATATTGAATGTAAAATATCACTCTTTTTAACAAATTATTATTATTAAACATATTTATTCATTGAAATGAGCACATTGAATCGCCCAAAATCTCCACACTCCAGTAGTACAATTAAATCTGGAGAAAAGGAAGAAAGTTTCTGGGATAAGTTTAGCACTTTAGGACGGAAAAAAGGAAATAAGGAAGGTAAATATAAAACAAAATCTATATTACTATTTTTTTTCATTATCAACTGTTCTGATACGTTTACAAGTAAATAAAGTGTGTATAATAAAATCTATAAGCCTTAAAAGCAATAACTAGAAACCAGATGTTAAGCAAATTCCATTGCGTCATTTTATTTTGGATTTATATTCACGAAGGTAAACGTCATCGTCCATGTAGTTAATATTTTATTTAAGCGCTATACAAGTTTAGTATACTTAGGGCTTATAAAAATTAATTTTTAAAAATTGGAGTATTAATCCTGAAACACTAATATTTTGTGAGAAATATTAACCCTCTCGTGCTTCGAAGGTAAAAAAAAACGTAAATTCTGAAACACGTAAACCTTTTTTTAATTATGCCTGTGTGTGAAGTCTCACACTTTGGAACAAGTGTAGTTTAGGAGCAACTCTCCGATTTTTTTAGGGGGGTAGGGGCTTTTGGGTTGATTCTAGGAAAATATTTTTTTTCGTCGGTCGGGCCTAATTTCCCGAATTACGGACTTCCGAAGTTTTGGCATGGACTTGTATATAACTTTGTTATTTACTATCGGATTTCAGCGATATATATATATATCATTTGAAAGCTTACTTGAGTGCGTTTCATTTGATATTTTTAAATTTAAAATCTATTAACCCTTTATGAACCTATTTCAAATTTTGTATTTTTGTAATAGAGTCTTTTCTTACAAATGGAATTATCTCGTAAACAGACGTATATCATGTGTGCTGTTACGTAACTCTAATAAAAGCTGGGTCCATTAGCTTCATTTTGATATATATTTCGACCACGTTACCCTTTCAGGACCGGATATATTAGGGATTTTACGTACACTTTTTAGTTTTTTCGAAATAGATATTCCTATTTTTACGGTATTTCAAATGTTTCATATCTTTTTTTGTGATAATATTATGAAAATATATTTGTTAGTGGGTTAATTCCTCTATATATTTTTTGTGTTCTTAAGCGCCGCAGGTGAAAATTTTTTATAAAAAATTTTTTATAAAAAATTTTTTATAAAAAATTTTCACATTTAATATTTAAATCCGTGTGCCATTTTTCTTTTCTTTAATTTTGTACATATTTATTTTATAAAAAAAAGGGTTGTAACCGGCTTTTCTCTTTAATATGAGCTTTGAATACTTATCAATTGATCTCATGCAACGATTGATGTTGAAATCAACAATAACGATATAAGTAATGCATATCACATCAAAAGCAAAGAAAAAATCATCATTGAATTTTGTTCGCTAAATAAAAAAAAAAGAACTGATGAGTAAGATAAAGAGACATAGAGTTATGCAGAAGTTTTGAACAACAAAAACTCTATAGCCAACAACAGCACTAATCCTGGTGGGAGTAATAACATCAACAACAAAACCTCCAAAACAAATAATGATAAAGAATTTATTTACAGCAATGACCATCTTACAGCACACAACCGACACTTGTTATAGATGGCAAAAAAGAAGGCAAAGGAATGCGAATGGAAATTTGTATGGATACGAAATGGACATGTTGTTGTAAAGAAAAATGAAGACTCCTCTCCAATATTAATAGCTAATGCTGCTGATATCGAAATAATTTCTTAATTAAATAAATCAACCTAATGTTATTTATTTAATTTACACAATACAATATATTATAAAAATAAAATGAACAATACACAAAAAATAGACAATTTTAATCAAATTGATAAAAAAAAAAATTTAAGTTATCCCCTGTCGTTAGTTTACTTAAACATTCGGTCTTTACGAACTAATTTCGCATCATTTTTAGCAACAATTCACAACATTATACACACAAAATAATTATTTTGGTTGAAACAAACATAACAGACAACGAAAATGATTTACACAAATGCACAGGGATTACTAAACAACTTTAATCAAGTAGAAATAATTGCAGCATTAAAAAACCTGAATATATAATATTATCTGAAACTCATTTAACTAAAGATATAAGAGAACAAGAATATCAATTAGAGGAATATGATCACTATGTAACTTTATCTAATTCTACACGTACCGGTGGAGTCATAATTTATTTTAAAAAGACATGGAAAGTGAACAAGTTACATATATGAAAAAGTAGCCGATTCAAAATACTGGATGAGTGCATATCTGGCAAAAAATAAAAATACGCTTTTTGTAATTGTGGCCGTTTATAGATCTCCAAGCTGTAGAGAAGTAGAATTTCGTGATGCATTTGATGAATTAATTGAAAGGATCTGTGAAACAAATTAATAATTATAAATAATTATAGCAGGCGATTTCAACATAGACTGGAATTAAGATGAAACATATAAAAACAGAATTGAAGTTACTCTAAATGATAACGGTCTCAGGCAAATAGTCACCGAGTATACGAGGATCACAGAGAATTCAAAATTATTAATAGACTTTGTTATAACAAATAATGTTGACGTGAGCGTAAGAAATAACATTGCAAACAAAATAGCAGATCATGAGGCGATAGATATAACAATTGCAAATAGAAACAGTGAATACTCAAAGGAAAAGGAAATAGAAATATTTAATTACAATAAAAACTTGTTTAATAGGGAAATAAATGGAGTACTAAAATATAATCAAAATGTTAATGTCAATAATAATGCTGACCATATTGATGCCTGCATAGAGAATACAAAAAATTCACGAGAAAGAAAATAATTACAGAAAAGAATAATGTAAACAAATGGTTTAATAAAGAATTAAAACTACTCAAAAAAGAAAAAATAATCAAATACTATATAGCAAAAAACGAGAACACAAGTGTAGCATGGAATAATTATAAAATAATAAGAAACAAGTATAAGACACAAATCACTTATGAGAAGGATAAATTTGTCAATAAAAAAATAACTAATGCCAATGATCAAACGCAACTGTGGAAGGAAATTAAAGAGTTAGTACTAAATAAAAATAAAAATGTTATAAAAACTGTGATATTTAATCAAATAGAATATAAGGAAAACATACAAATAGCCAGCCAATTTAATAAATACTTTGTAGATAGTATAAAATCAATAAGAAACTCAATAAAAGAAGTGCAATATATAAATCAAATACCTGTGAGTAATCATAAATTTAAATTTCATGCAATAAATCTACAAGAACTTAAAAAATTATGTAAAGATATGAAAAATAAACCTGACTTTAACAATGTATCTATGAAAATAATAATAGATAATTGGAACGTAATGGGTGAGATCATGATGAATTTAATAAATAAATCATTGGAAACGGGAGAATTCCCAGAAATATGGAAAATATCTTCGGTAACACCAATAGAAAAAAATGTAAAAACAACCAAATGCGAAGATTTTCGGCCAATTAATACACTAAAAACATGTGAAAAAATAATTGAAAAAGTGGTAAAACAACAACTTGAAAACTACATGGAGGAAAATAACATATTTTCCAAATATCAATCAGGATTTAGGGTAAAATATTCATGTGAAACAACGGTGAACTTTGTTATTAATAGATGGAAAAACGTGGAGAAAAATAAGAAAAGTATGGCAATCTTTTTAGATTTTAAAAAAGCTTTCAAGACAATTGATAGAGATATTTTAATAAAAAAACTATTTATGTACGGAATACAAGAAAAGGAGCTAAAATGGTTTAAATCGTATCTATCAGAACGAAAACAAATGGGGAAAGTAAATAATGTGAAATCTAGCTATATCAATAATGAGTATGGAGTGACACAAGGTTCAATTTTGGGTGCACTATTGTTTATCATATATATAAATGACATGCCGAATGTTTTATAAAAATGAGAAATAATTTTGTATGCAGACGACACTGATCTTTACAGAAGGATACACAGATAAACATTGCCAGGACAACATGATGTACATGTGATTGTACAAAGGAAAACTAAGCAAGAAGCGGAAAGGATTGCTTATTAGCAATTAAACTCTATAAATGGATTATATGTTAATATTGGGGGGTTAAGTACAAATTTAACCCAATTAGAAGTTTTGTGTGTTGACGAGGATTTTGATTTTGTATGTTTATCGGAGACCCATCTTACTAAGGAAATAGACGATGGTGAAAAAATGTTAAAAAACTATAACGTTTTACGATGCGACAGCTCATCAAGGCATACAGGTGGTGTCTGTTTATATATAAAAAAAAAATTGGCAATTTAAATTAATTGAATGTACTGCAGTAGGAAAAATGATTTGGTGGTTGGAAATTGAAATTATTAATAAAAACTTAAAATATAATTTAATAGGTGTTTATCGTTCACCAAATAATCAAGAATCTCCAGAAGATGTTTTTATCTCTTTTTTTGAAAATCAAATGGGAAAAATTAATGATAATGTTAATTATTTAATAATGGGAGATTTTAATATTAATTGGTATGAGAATAATTCACATAAAATTACGTTGGAAAACATCATAACCGATAATTTTTTTAAACAAACTGTAACACTATTCACAAGGATAACAAATACCACATCAACTTTAATTGATTATGCAGTAACTAATATTGAAAATATAAACACTAAAACTAATTTTAAATTTAAAATAAGTGATCATGAGTCCTTAGAAATTATAATTCCAGTAAAACAGTATTTCAATAATTTTAATTTCCGTGCTAATCTACTTTCGAGTGAAATAATGAATGTTAGTTCAAACCACATTTGTAATGAATTATCTAATACAATAGTAAAAAACATAAACGATGCCATAAGCCCAATGATTGCCACTAAGATTATATCAACTCGTACAACAAATCCATGGTATAATAATACTTTAAAATATATGAAAGAAACAAAAGTACAGCTCTACCAGACTGCTGTATGGTATAATAATGAATTACATTGGAACAATTACAAACAGTTTAGAAACAATTACAAATCAGAACTACTAAAGGCAAAAAACAATTTTATTAACAACAAAATTAATAGCTGTTTGGACCAAAAAACAATGTGGAAGACCATAAAATCGCTGGTGTTAAAAAAAGACAATTCTAAAATTAATGAAATAGAGCTAAATGGGAAAACTATATCTAATGAAAAAGAAATAGGAAATGAATTAAATTCATTTTTTGTAAATAGTGTACATCAAATTGCCGAAAGCATACCATTCGTTAACTATGAAAATATATTCAAGAAAATCCTAATTTGAATTTTAAATTTGATATCATTGACATAAATATTTTAAAAAGTATAATGAACAAAATGAATGGCAAAAAAGATCACAATTTTCTTACAGTCAAAATGCTTTTGGATAATTTTGATATTCTTGGACTTTATCTTCATCGTCTTATTGTGTCATCTTTACAAACAGGTTATTTCCCCGATTGTCTAAAAGAATCTTGTATAGTGCCAATTCAAAAGGTTAAAAATACGAAAGACCCTCAAGAAATTCGTCCGGTAAATATGTTGATGACAATAGGAAAAATTTTGGAAAAAGTAGTGTACAATCAACTAAACAAATACTTTGAAATTAACACATTATTAAATGAAACTCAATCAGGATTTAGACACCAACATAGTTGTGAAATGCTTCTTAATCTGGTGGTAACGCAATGGAAGACAGAGGTGGCAAATAAAAATTGTATAGTGGCGGTCTTTTTAGACTTGAAAAGAGCATTTGAGACTGTTAACAAAGAAATTTTAATAAAAAAGCTGCGTAATTATGGTGTAAAAGGCGTGGAATTAAAATGGTTTACAAGTTATCTAGAAAACAGAACACAAAGAACGAAATGTGGAGAAAGTATATCGACAATAAAAAATGTGAACATTGGTGTGCCTCAAGGGGCAGTTCTAGGAACTTTACTATTTCTTATTTATATAAATGACTTTGGAAAAGTTTTGAAAAAAGCAAAAATATGCATGTTTGCGGATGATGCTCTCATATATATCAGTGGTAAAACTCCTGAGGAGTGTGTGTGTAATATGAATACAGAATTAACAGAGGTTAGCAAGTATCTAAAAGGTAACAAATTAAAACTCAATACAAATAAAACAAAAATAATGATTATGAATGGATCAACGGACGAGCAGGTTATAATTGATGGCGTGTCAATTGAGAAAGTTGATGAAATAAAATATCTTGGTATTACACAGTACAACGCATGATTTCGGGACTCAATTTTGATAATTTTGTGTGAAAGTAGCCTAAAAAATAAGAACTTCTGTATCATTCGTTTGGTCATGTTACATCAACAAATAATTTTAATATTTTTTTGAAGTTAGTAAGTATCGTATAGGGGAATTTGTCACGTTTTAGGCTCTTTTGTTTGGCATAACTCGAGAACCACTACTCAGATTTCGCTGAAACAATTTTTGAAAAATCAAGAATTACAATTACTTTCATCTGTTTATATAACGTTTCGCTACATAAGCAACAGTTTCGCAGTTATAAATAAATGTATGAAGAAAAAAAAAATATTTTTTGCCTAAAAATTTTTATTTTTTTTTTTAATTCATAAAAAATCCAAAACGGTCAAAAGTGCCAAGTCCTATTACTTTTGCGTAAAGTCACATAACCTATGAACAAAATGAGACATAAATCATGAAAATCGATGAACGCGTTTCGCTTTTATTCACAATTAAGTGAAGGTATGAATTTCAAAAAATTGCTCGAGATATGCACAAAATTCTTTGGAAAAAACATTGATGACTTTTTTTATGATTTTCAGAATTAAAAAAAAAAAAGTAATAAACAAAAGGTTATTTGATTTTTATGATTGCGGTAGCAAAGTAATAAACGCTAATAAATGTGCGTGGACAAAAATGAAAAAAAGAAAGTGCACTTTTTAAATTAATTGCTGCTTTTACTGCCACACTTCCAGTTAAACGCGCTGCTGATATCGATACACCTAAACCCGATATTGAAAAAAATGCACCACAACCGCTAACACAAATCGAAATGGATTACATTGTTGCCAAGATGGGACTATCACAACAAAAATCCCAAATGTTGACATCATTTTTGAAGAGCAGAAAACTCACACAGCAAAATGTCAGCGCAACATCATACCGAAAACGCCAAGCTGAATTTCAGAAATTTTATTCCCTTGACGAAGCAAATACGTTCACTTACTGCCATGATATCCCAGGTTTAGTGAAAAAATTGGGAATGGATTATATTGCTGCCGACTGGCGTTTATTCATCGATGGTACGAAAGTTAATGAAAAGCGAATCTTTCACAAATATGCTTTCGAACCATTATAACCACCTATGTGCATGCGCATTGAAACAAGTCATCGAAGGCGTTTTAGGAAAGAACCGTGTACAGCGAGATGACATACAGACACGAGTGGACAACTTGCTGATTTATTTTGAGAAAATCAATGCATCCATGACGTTAAAATTACATTGCATGCATTTCCACCTTGATACATTTTTGACACAATTACCTCAGGAATCGGACGAACAAGGAGAGAGGTTCCACCAGGTGACCATGCCAATGGAAAAGCGATTCAAAGGCAAAAAATTGGATGCATTGCTTGCGGAGGTTTGTTAATGGAGTTCTAAAATTATGCAGTTTGAAGATGAAAGCACCGAAGATGAAGATGACACTGAAATTGGTGGACACACTGAACAAAACATGCCCTTGAATATTATGTCTAACTCGGATGATGATGCAGACTCAGAACACGAATATGAACAACCTACGAAGAAACCAAGGTCATCAGAACCACAAGCGTCAACTTCAACGAGGATGGATAGTGACAATAATTGAAAATGTTCTAAATTTTGTTTCCATGCACAGATAACATATAAAAATCACATATTTTCTGTGTAAGAATAGCTGTAATATGAATCGGAATGTTTTTTTCATGCAAAATAAAGTTTACAAAAAAAAAAAAAAATATTAGCAAAAAATATTTTTTTTTTCTTCATACATTTATTTATAACTGCGAAACTGTTGCTTATGTAGCGAAACGTTATATAAACAGATGAAAGTAATTGTAATTCTTGATTTTTCAAAAATTGTTTCAGCGAAATCCGAGTAGTGGTTCTCGAGTTATGCCAAACAAAAGAGCCTAAAACGTGACAAATTCCCCTATACGATACTTACTAACTTCAAAAAAATATTAAAATTATTTGTTGATGTAACATGACCAAACGAATGATACAGAAGTTCTTATTTTTTAGGCTACTTTCACATAAAATTATCAAAATTGAGTCCCGAATCAATAAGCTTAAAAATGTTGTACTGTGTTATTATAGATAAAAACCTAAAGTTTGACTTACACTATAACTACATTTGTAAAAAGATTTCTAAGAAAATTGGTTTCTTAAGAAGAATTCGAAGTAAAGTTTCAGCAATCACGGCTATAAATATATATAATACCACCGTTA
This sequence comes from Cordilura impudica, assembly GCA_963682025.1. NCBI lineage: Eukaryota > Metazoa > Arthropoda > Insecta > Diptera > Scathophagidae > Cordilura > Cordilura impudica. Next base: position 197,532,418 of record OY821520.1, on the reverse strand, counting down.
AACCCCATTTTGAATACTGTTCAACTTTATTATTTCTTGGAAACAAACAGATGAAAGAAAGACTTCAAAAGTTACAAAATAAAGGGATGAGATGTATTCTTCAGTGTCATATGTTAACCCACGAAATTGATATGTTACATAAATTGCAGTGGATTTCGGTAGATCAAAGGCTTGTGATCAATGTTTTAATATTTATATTTAAAATGAAAAATGGAATGTTACCCAATTATATGCAAAAACAGTTAGTTTATGTAGCAGACATTCAACCCTACAATTTACGGAATTTGTGTGATTTTATGCTGAACCTTTGTAGAACAAATTATTTACAAAATGTATTATTTTATAATGGTCTTAAACTATATAATGAAATACCAATAGATTTAAAGAATGAAAGTAACTTTTTTATATTTAAAAGCAAAATAATAGGTTATGTAAAACAAAAGTTTTGATGTAATAAAATCCATTGATTTAATATTAAGCAAATGTAATATAATAGCAAAATTGCTAAATAAATAAATTAAAAAAAAAAAAAAATGTATTATATTAATAATGTGAATAAATGGTTAAAAATGAATGAACTAAAATTAAATGAAAATAAAACGAAACAAATGGAAATAAATATGAACAATGAATCGGTATTTAGAATTAATAATGACGTAATAGAAAAAGTAAATCAAATTAAATATCTTGGCTTTATAATAGACAAAAAATTAAAATTTAAAGAACATATAGAATATATATGCAAAAAAATTGGTAAAAAAAAAATCGGGTTTTTTAAAAGAATACGTAATAAAATATCTATAATAACGGTTATAAATATTTACAATACCATGATAAAACCACACTTTGAATTTGGTTCAACAATTCTATATACATGCTGCTCAGTAACACAAATAGAAAGACTTCAAAAATTACAGAATAAAGCAATGCGATCAATTTTAAAATGTAACATTTATACACCTATAGAAATTATGCTTAATGCGCTAAAATGGCTTAATATAAAACAAAAAATTGAAATGAACATACTTCACTTTATACAAAAAATGAAAACTGGAAACGCACCAGAATATCTAATAGAGCAACTAAACTATGTTGGAGAAATACAACCCTATCATCTTAGAAATGTTGACAACTTCAGACTTCCAAAAGCAACAACAACGGCGATGCAACGATCTCTTTTTTATAAGGGGTTACACCTTTACAACATGCTTCCCAGTAATATCAAATCTGAAAATAATACTAATGCATTTAAAAGGGGAATTGTACATTTTATAAAGAATAATAATATTCATCAGAGCTTTTGAAAATAATATTTTTTTTTCCTTTAATTATAATTGTAAAGATTCTATTGTAAAGTATTTTAAATACTACTAATTTAAACTAATAATAAAAATTTCTATAAAATAAATGGTTTTTTTCACTTCACATAAATAGAAAAGGAAAAGGAGGAGGTATAGCAATTTACATCAGAGAAAACATAGAATACACACAAAAACAACTGATACCTAACTTTTTTGAATGTTTGCAAATTGACACTAACATCAATAATGAGAGTCTTACTATAATGTCAATATACGGACCTCCACATCTTAATAAGAACAAGTTTATAGAAGAAGTCGATGAAAAGATAAACACAATTAAAAAACAACAAAATGTTTTGCTTGTTGCTGATATTAATATTGACATCTCTCAACAAAATGCAATAACAACAAAATATCTTGACACCATGTTGACAAATGGGCTACAGTGTCTAATAAATGAATGTAAGATAAATAAAACTATGTTATTTATTTGAGTACTTGACTTCAACTGTCCTCTTTATTCAATTCATTTTACTTTTATAACAAAAAGGTTATTCATTGCAATTTTGTTAATATAATTTTATTTACATATAAATACTACAAAACAAAACGGCCAACATAGTGTCAGCAATTTTGGTGCAAATAACTTTAAACACACAGATACTTAATTTAATACAATTACCAATGAAACGAAATTATTGTTTTTGTCTTTAAATTAAGAAAATTGACCGGATACACAAATGTTTCACAATAGCATTATAGACTGATAAACATGCAGACATATCGTCAGCATGTTTGACATGGTGAGAAAATGTTTTTAACTCGTGCAATACCAATTTCCTGAGTTCTCGGAAATAAGTAGAAACCAAAATACAAAGCAATAAGCGTGTAAAGAATTTGGGTATTGTTACCTGTAGGAATTGCAATGTGGGCATTGCAAGAAATTATGATTAATATTTGTGTCGTTAACTCTTCCCCCTTTAAATTCCAACTTCCACGTTGGATTGATCGTGGCTTTGAGTTTCGACAGAATGGACATGTAGTGTTTCTATCTTTAATGTTTCTCTTCTAGTCAACATTCTTTTAATTATTATAAAAATCAACACCAAAATTATGAGTCCGGGGAAAGTAAGACTGGTAAAAAATACAGTCTTATTTCTTCGGGTCAGATCACGGATCTCATCTAAGTTATTTAAGTGTAGGTCCTTCAACATCTTCAAAGATAATACTTCTTCATATGAAGCTATTTTATTAGGGGATTGGACTATAGCTGGCAGTGGCCGAGCCATAATTTCTTCTTTGCTAAAGTAAACCTTGTCACCAATGGTTATGGTGGAATTATTGAATTTTACCAAGAATGTTCCATTGAGTGAGATTTCTTCTTTATCCATTAAAATTTTACCCTTATAACCATTTAGTAGCAGTAAACCAGGCATGACCTCTTCAATTAAAGGCAAATGGTGATGGTTCGTTGTCGGACAAACGGACGGCATTCCTGCTAAAAGTTTTGGTAAGCACTTTGTATCTGTTATGTTGTCAACATTTTCTCTTTTGCACAATGTCATTTGATTTATTTTCTTACAGTTATTCTTTATCTTAAACACAGAATCTTTACATAAAATAAAATTTTCGTCTCTTAAATTTATTACAAAGTTTTCCTTTCTTACAGGTCTTATAAATACATTTTTACAAATCGTATTCTCTGTTTTTGGCAGATTTAGAATAAAGATTAGCGTAGTTTCACTAGATCCTATTTTAACCTATCCAAACTCTAAGGCTTCAATTATATTTATGTAAAGCAAACTCTGATTTGTAAAAAAATTCTTTACGGTTGTCAGTTCGGACGTGGATAATATAAATGAATTTACGATTCCGCCCTTAGCCCATTGGATTGCATAATTGATATTAACCAATTCCTCATGAACGATTTTTAATTTCCGTTCAACGTCTCTAATTATCTGTGTCCTTAGCGAGTCCGCCGTATGTAGGGAATTAAGTATCTTGTTGGTCATATTTGTTATCAGCTGTAGTCTTTCTTCGATAGCCCTGTTAATTACTATTTGGTCCTGGTTATTTGTCAACAATTTTCTTGTTTGGTCAGACAAAATCTGGAAGTCCTCATGGTCAGGTGTTCCTGCAATCCACTTCCAAGCAGTACCCAAAGCATCTATGGATCTTGTCGAACGTGTAGGTCTCAAACCATCAAGAATCTTTCTAGATGAGTTTATCTCATGTAAGAGGAAAATATAACTAATGTCCTTTCTCGTAATATCCTTTTTAATGGTATCCTCGAGCGTTGTGAGTATCTCATTGTATTGTTCCAAGTCAATTACATGTAATATTCTAAATGTTCCAATAACCATTTTCGTCTGTCCAGTCTCAGTGGCCACAATTTGTGAATTTGAATAATCCAGAATTTGAGTCTCAGGTCTAGCCAATGCTATTAAAATTCTGAAAAGATAATTTTTTACTTCCTGATTAGATTCTTATGGACTATTCTCTTTGTCTTAGTCAAAATCGTTCCTCCTCTATCTTCCTCTACTATTTCCCGTTTATACCTAGGAGTCAACTTGTTTCCAAGTCTTCTGTTGCCCTTTACAAAAATTACGTCTCCCTCTTTCAACTTTCCTATATTCGTTCTCTTTTTGTTATGATATTCTTTGTCCCTTTCCTGCTTCTCAGTAATTCTCTTTATATTTAGAAGACGGTCTCGTTCGAGTGCTTTTGGATCATCTGAAGCGTTTCTTCCAAAGAACAAATCTATTGGCCTTCTATTTGTTGTCGAGTGGATGGAGTGATTATATCTATTAACCGAATTGATCAGCAGGTCCTCAAAACGACTATGCATTTTCTCCGCATTAGAACACCTCATAATCTCCGTTAATGTCGAATGAAATCGTTCTACTTGACCGTTTACAGTACTCGTATACGGTGGTGTTCTATAGATCTTTATCCCCAACTGATCTTCTAACATAAAAGTGATAGGTGAAGAGTTCAAGGATTTTTCATTGTCGATCACGATGTTCTCGGGTGTTCCGAATGAGATTATTAGATCCTGTAGTGGTTCCCTTATGTCTTCTGTTGCTCTAGATTTTACAATCCTGACTTGGGCATATTTAGAGAATTTATCTATGGCCGTAAGTATTACCCTATTGTTTGTATGGTAAAGATCCAAGTGAATAAACTGTCCAGGGTATTGTGGTATAGGGGTATTACCTAAAACTAATTTGTTTGGGTGACGTTCGTATTTATTCTCAAGACAAATTCGACATTGCTTCACAATTTTCGTGATATTTGACTGCATGTGTGGAAAATAGAATCTTTCGAGAAGTTGTAGTTTATTTTCTTTAGCATTTCTATATGCACGTCTGTGTTCGTTAAATATTTCCGTCTCTTGTTCCGTGTCTGTCAACAAGTCTCGTACCATTAGTCTCGTATACCTGACCCTATAGCCACTAAAATTTGACGAATAAATTTCCCCAAGATCCTGTCCTCGGTCAGTATCGCATTAGTCACGGATGGGTTCAGATATTTTTTTAATATTGTCACCAATTTTTCTTCGTCCAGGTTCATGTCCGCAATCGTGTGTCTGTGATAAGTTGGAAATACAATTTCGAATTTGTAGGACTGTGACTTTCCTGTCGAGATTATTAGCCGGTTTTTAAAAACGTTTATTGGTGCGTCCGTGAAAGGGATCAGATTCTGTGATGAACTATCGTCACTGTGCCGAGTAGCCGTCATTGAGTTCAGTTCGGAAATCTGTGGAGGTCTAGACAGTGCGTCTGCGACCACATTAGTACTACCAGGTTTGTACTTTATCTCATAATTGTATTCCTCAAGAATGGCTTTCCATCTCCTCAACTTACTGTTCGTGTTCTTATTCCCCAGTGCGTACGTCAAAGGTTGATGATCCGTAAGTATTTTTACAGCCACCGATCCATACAGATAGCTTCTTAACGCTTTGAGAGCCCACACTATTGCAAGCATCTCTTTCTCATTTGTCGCGTAGTGCTCCTCGGTCCTGCTAAGCGTCCTTGAAATAAAAATTATTGGTCTACCGTCCTGTTCCAAAACAGCGCCAAGCGCATAACTTGAGGCGTCAGTAGTTAGCTGAAATTCTTTTCGAAAGTCTGGAAAGGCTAGCATTACGTCGCTGGAGGTGAGAGAGTTTTTTATCTTACTAAAAGCCTCTAGAGCATCCTTGTTCAGGGATATCGGTATTTTCGATGACATAGATTTGGACATACGTCCCTCCTCACCCCTTAAAAGGATGGTCAGGGGTTTTGCGATTTTTGCATAATCCCGAATAAAGCGCCTGTAGAACCCTGATAGTCCTAAAAATGACCTGAGTTCTTTGATTGTTTTTGGAGGTTCCAGATTTTGAATAGCTTGGACCTTAGCTGGATTGGTTTTTATTCCCTCCGTGGATACAATAAAACCTAAATATTCCACAGCCTGTTTCAGAAACTCACACTTGTCCAATTGCACCTTCATGTTGGCTTGTTCAAGTGTTCTAAAGATAGTCCTGAGATTATCGAAATGGGACTTTTCGTCCTGTCCAAAAATGATTATATCATCAATATACACGTAACAAATTTTACCAATGTGTTCTCTAAGTATGTCGTCCAAAGTCCTTTGAAATATAGCTGGGGCATTTTTCAACCCAAAAGGTAGGCGGGTAAATTCATATTTTCCATTATTGATGGAAAATGCTGTCTTTTCAATGTCCGTTTCTCTGAGTGGAATCTGATGAAAACCACTTTTCAGATCTAGGACAGAAAACCATTTATTCTTTCCTAGTTGTGAAAGAACCTCATTAATTTCTGGTATGGGATATTTATCGGGAATTGTTGCAGTATTGAGCTTTCTATAATCTATTACCATTCTATATTTTCTTTCATTCGAAGCATCTAATTTTTTTGGGACAATTAACACGGGAGAATTATAAGGCGACCTCGAGGGTCTTATGATCCCATGATCAAGTAATTCCCTGACCTGTTTTTCGACTTCATCCTTCATCGACATTGGGTAAGGGTAGCTCCTGGAATATATTGGATCGTCTGTCATCGTTCTGATTTCGGCCTTCATAGTCGTTGTAAATGTCAGTTTCTCATTTGGTTCTGAAAAGAGTGTCGTATATTCGTCGCATAATTGGCTCAATTCTTGTATTTGTTCGTTGGTCATATGATTCGTTCTTAGTTGTAAATTGTTCACAGACTGGCACTTTTCCTGTTTTATGACTACTTTAATTGTATTATTAATTATCATATAATTTCGAGCGGTAAAAATGATGGCATTCAATTTTTTCAAACTGTCGTTACCCAGAATGCCATGAAAAGATGTCAATGTAGGCAATAAAAAAAATTTTAAATTTTCCGATCGTAATCCGAAAAGGTTAATAAACGTATGATGAGTTACTGTCACCTTTCCGCCAACGAAGTTAGCTTGAAAGACGTCTTCGTTAAGAAGAGGGTTTCTAACCAATGAAGGTTGAATATAATTTCTGTTGGATCCCGTGTCTATTAGGAATCTCAATATTTGTCCATTATTTGCTCTACATTGGAAATAGGGTAACGTTGAGTTATCTAATCTAAAAAATGAATATCGGAAAATTCGGTACATTCATCCTGCGCCGTATTCCCCATTGAAAGGTATTCGTCCACATATTCATCTAAGTCTTGTAGTTCTCCGCCCTCTTGTTGAGATTCCTGGATCTCTGAATCAGCATCACTGATCGAAATTCCATTATTCGTGGTGCCGTCCTCACTATTCTTTATGTGATTTATTCTCTGCAATTTACCAGGCCGGTGAATCTGGGATGAATTTGGTGGGGGTCTTATCCCCGAAAATCTGTTATTAGGGTTGGGACGATTCATATAATTTACCATTCTCGATCGCATAGATTGGTTCGGTAGGTCTGGGTGGTGGTAAGGTAGATCTTGGTTGATATGGAGCTTGGTTCTGATTCGTATATGGATTTATTTGTTCATTATTGTTCGTAGGTGTCATTGTGCGGTAAGGTTGTGGCAATTGCCGATGCATATTTGTATTAGGGAAAAATGCCATATTAGGCATCCTAGAATACTGTGTCAGTTGTGGATAAAATGTATGTCCAGGATTTCCCCGTACGCGTTGGGTATTAGTATGGGGAATTTTTGCGGTATTGTTCGCGTATTATGTTCTAAACTGTTGATTCTCCAGTTTAAGGCATAAATGAAGGGCCTCGTGTAAGTCCGACGGCTCTCTCATTCCGAGCAGTCTTGGTAAGTCTCCTCTGAGACCCCGAATAAAGGTGTCCAGTGCCTTATTGCGGTAAGTTTTCGTCAGTAGATGTATGGATGCCTCTGTCTCGTCCATGCAAGCTATTTTATTCAGGATTAAAGACAAATGGGCATATACCTCTTTATAGAATTCTTGAATCGATTTGTTACCTTGTGCCAATGAGGACATTTGGTATTCCAGTGTGCCCAGATCCCGCTTATCTGCGTGATGCATAGTCAAACATTTTAAAATACACTCCCAATTTAATGGAGTGTTATACGACTCTAATGCGATGTCCGCATTTCCCGTTATCTTATTTCGAATAACATTTAATATTCCAAAATATTTTGGAGAACCCCTAAGTGGCTCGTAGATTTTCAGAACCCTTTCAATGCTTTTTTTCCATGATCCGAATTCAGTCGGGTTTCCAGAAAAATCCCTCAAACACTTAACGATATCTGGAATTTTGTCTAAGTCAGATAAGTTCCCTCGGTCTGTGTCTATTCTCTGGTCAACAAATATTTGTTCTCTATTTCTACTATTTTCCTCCTCCGCATACGCCCTACGCACCAGATTTATTATCTGTGCCTCTAATTCTGGAGACAAATTTAGTGGAAGTGGTGGGATTGGTTGCTGGACGTTTGGTGGGGGTTGGCCTAATACTGGGGGTCTGATTAAATTATTTTGATTGGCCATCTTTGTCGTTCAAACTATATTTTTACAAAAAGTATTCCCGATTCTGTCTTCTTTGGCGTAAATGATGCAACCAGTGCCTACGCTCTCTTGTCAGAAGTACTTTCCTCTTATTTAATGTTCTTGTCGCGTCGTATTCTACTCCTGAATCTGAGCTAGTTATCCAAATATAGGTTTCCGTGCTCGAACCGCCGGAAAAATAGTTGCTACTCTCGATGTCTGACATACAGAATTTGCCTTTTACAATTTTCTTTTATTTTTGTTTTTTGATTTTATTTTTATAATATTTAGCTTAAGAATAGTTTACCCTTACATAAAAATGTGTTCTCCTAACATACAATAGTAAAAATCTATTTGTTTTATAATTCTTATTGTTTTCTTATTTTTAATTCTTATGACTTACGTTAAAATAATTGTTGTTACTGCTTCATTCATCATTCTTTCACCGTCTTCCTTTTAAACTGAAGTTGAACAAAATTGGCTGCTGATACTGTTGTTGCTGATTGGTGACTGGTTCTTGGCTGACCAGCTTCTTCTAGCGGTTATGGTTTCACTTGTTTTCTATGTGTTGTTTGTTTATAATAATGTTTGATTTTTATTTACCAAAGACTAGTTTTCTTCAGTGATAGCTTATGTTTTTAAATTATATGGGTTTAGTTTTTAAATATAATTTGTTCTTAGGTTTTCGTGCAATATTAAAAAATAGTCACTTTTAGAATAATGGTTTGTTTTACCTTGTTCTTGCACTTTCTAAACTTTATTTTGTTGTAATTTTTTGATATTCTTAAGAATAGTCACTTTTAGAGTTTGTTTTTATTTGTTCTTGCACTATTTGAAAATTATCTTGTTGTAAATTTTTGTTTTACTTACAATAGTCACTTCTTTTTTTTTTTTTTTTTTTTTTATTTAAAAACAAAATTTTTGTTTGTTTTTTTTTTTTTTTTTTTAAATAGTCACTTTTCGGGATAGCGGTTTTTGATTTGGTTGTAATTTTTCTTAAAAATAGTTGCTTCGCGCTGACGTCCCGGATTTTGTCCTTTTTTGATTTTATCTTACTCGGGCTCCGTAGTACGTACTTTTGTGCGCGGCGTGTTTTATTTCTACCGAATTTAAACACTTGTTTTTTCCGTTGGGCGCCAGATAAATAAAACTATGTTATTTATTTGAGTACTTGACTTCAACTGTCCTCTTTATTCAATTCATTTTACTTTTATAACAAAAAGGTTATTCATTGCAATTTTGTTAATATAATTTTATTTACATATAAATACTACAAAACAAAACGGCCAACATAGTGTCAGCAATTTTGGTGCAAATAACTTTAAACACACAGATACTTAATTTAATACAATTACCAATGAAACGAAATTATTGTTTTTGTCTTTAAATTAAGAAAATTGACCGGATACACAAATGTTTCACAATAGCATTATAGACTGATAAACATGCAGACATATCGTCAGCATGTTTGACATGGTGAGAAAATGTTTTTAACTCGTGCAATACCAATTTCCTGAGTTCTCGGAAATAAGTAGAAACCAAAATACAAAGCAATAAGCGTGTAAAGAATTTGGGTATTGTTACCTGTAGGAATTGCAATGTGGGCATTGCAAGAAATTATGATTAATATTTGTGTCGTTAACTTGTACACGAGTTGATATTAGCAATGACAAACACACTTTCATTGATCATATCTTTGTAAGGAATAAACAAACAACTACAAAAGTCAAGGCAACAATAATAACAACATGCATATCTGACCACTACGCTCTTTTCTTTTGTCTCTCAAACAAAGAAAAAGAAATTACTTGTGAAAATTATTTACCACAGGGTTCTACTATAAGCTGCTATAAAGTTAACCGTCATTTACAAAATCTTAATTGGAGCGAAGAATTAAAACTTAATAACGTAAATGAAATATACCAAAAAATTAAAAACAATTTTAGTGATATATACTCAAAATCAGAAACAAAACAAATAAAAAAAACAAGAAATTTAAAACAGTGGATGAATCAAGAATTAATAAAAATGTGCGAAACACGGGATAAAGTTTATAAAAAATGGTTAAACAATAAAAACAATAAAATATATGAAACAGAATACAAAAAATATAGAAATTTATTAAATAAAAAACTTATTTATGCCAAAAACAACTATTACAAAAATCAATTCATTGAAAATCGGAAAAATATTCGTGTTACTTGGCAGTTAATTAACGAAATTATGGGTAAGCAAACAAGCAACATTGATAAATCTATAATAAAAAATTTTAAAACCGAAAACTTAACTGAAACAGCTAACAACTTTGCCATTAAATTTAAAAATAACGTTCAAAGTATTGTGCATAACTGCAATATTCAAACAATTTTTAACATAACGTTGTTTTTAGAAAATTCAATGTTTATGGAAAGTACAAATGAAGAGGAAATATTTAAAATACTTAACAACTTAAACACTAAAAAAAGACCCGGTGTAGATAAAATAAGGCCTAAAGATATTAAACATAATGCTCGATTTTTAACACCAATTGTCACCAAATTCGTAAACGCCAGCTTAGATAACTCTACAATACCAGAATTACTAAAAACATCACTGATTCGACCTATTTACAAAAATGGAACCAAAACTGATTATAATAATTATCGGCCAATATATATACTACCTGTTATTGAGAAGATACTGGAAGAAGTTGTGTGCGGGAGACTAACAAAATTCATAGAAAAGTATAAAATTATTAATAAAAATCAATTTGGTTTCCAAAAGGGTAAAAACATAAATATGCTACTCGGAAATTTTTCTAATCATATCAATGAAAGCCAATAATCACTGTTTGACACTGTTCCTTGATTTCAGCAAGGCTTTTGATACTCTTTCTCATAATAAACTACTACTAATGCTACATAAATGTGGAATACGAGGAAATTGTTTAAAATGGTTTAAAAACTACCTTGAAATCAGGTCATATTGTGTAAAAATTAACAACAATCTCAGCTGCAAAACATGGGTAGAGTATGGACCAATATTATATATAATATATGCCAATGACATGTTGAACACCTTAAATAAAAGCACTACATTCGCATACGCTGACGATACCGCCGTTGTCGTTGTCCACCAAAATATTCAAACGGCTGGTGAAATTATGCAAGACCAACTCAATACTGCCCAACGATGGTGCCATGATAACGGTTTGGCAATAAATGCAAACAAAACAAAAATCATGCATATAAAACCGCCAAACCTCCATTATGAAAACATAAAATTAAAATTTCACAACATAGATTGCTTACACCAACAAACATACAACAATCAAAATGATAAATGTTCGACATACATTGAAATAGTTGACACCAACAAATACCTTGGTGTCACCGTAGATAACAACTTTAAATGGAAGCCACATGTACAAAATCTTCAAAAAAACTACGTAAATCCGCATACATGTTACATCATTTATGTGATTGCTCAACACATAATGTGCCTACTACGCTCTAGTAGAATCACACCTACGACATGGTATCGCAGCATGGGGCAGCTCAATACACTGCACAAATCTCCAAAAATCTCAAGATAGAATCCTAAACATACTACTGAAGAAACAAAACTACAACATTGTAAATAACACCACAACTACAATACAAGTAAACACAACTGCAACACAACAAAACTCTATAAACAACAACATAATTAACCAAAATAACAACAATACTCAAAGAAACAACCCAATCACGGAGAAGAAAAAAATCAAACGTCGCTAAAATTAATGTTGCAAAGAAAACTAACATACTCAATATTAACAGCATCTTCAAAACAACCTTGGTCAACGAGTTTTATAACGATATTAGATACCTTCATCCTATAGATCATGATTACAACACAAGAAGAAAAGCGCAAGGAAAATACAAAATACCTAAATATATTAATAGCTATGAGAAGAGTACACTTAAAGTCACACTTCCAACAGTCATGAATATGGTACCGAATGAAATTCTAGACACAGCAAACCAACATAAAAGAAAAAACTAGTAAAAAATAAGTTTATAAGCAAGCAATGAAAGCAATTTACATACATGAATTAATAATCACAATTTTTTTTCTCTTTTTATTTTTCCTGCGGATAAGCCACACGGCTTCGCAGGGTTAGTTAAGATGAATTGTTAAATAATTTTGAAAATAAAATAAATAAGGAAAATTTACCTGGCATAGACTACATTGGTATTTATGCAGACAATATTTTTGCTGTGGCTTCTGGTAATTTTCAAGTTTGAACGCATTAGATTTCAAAGCCCACAACTGGGCCAAAAACAGAGGTGCTGTTATACCTGCTAACAAGTCTGAGATACTTCACGTTTGCAAGAAAAGAAACTGTATAAGTCGCACAATTTGTATCAGAAACATAAGTCTTCAAATTGACGAACAAATGAGAGTTTTGGGTATACTATTTACGAAAAATCTTCTTTGGAACAGTCACGTCAAACATCTGGCATATAAATTAAGCAAGATTAACAACCTTTTAAAACTCATCTGCTCTCGCAACAAAGGGCCTCATATTGAAACAGCGCTTAACATTTGCCAATCTTTGACAATCGGAACAATTTTGCATGGCATAACAATTTATGGATGGACCTCAAAATCAAATATTGAGAAAATTAACACATCCATCAACAATTGTTTCAGAACCGCTTCTGGCTTACTTCGTACAACGCCGTTGGTAAAACTGAGATCCGAAGCAAATTTTGTAGATTTCCAAACACTATTAGAAAAGAGTGCTATTAGTATGGCATCTAGATCGATCACTATATCATCTGATGGTCTACATCAAATTTTTTGGAGACGTCTTGAATCTTTGGTAAATGGCCCACCATCTTCGATTGTAAATATTATCTCTATTTTGAGAAAATGGAATATCTCTATACCACCTAAACCAGTTACACCACCTTGCGCTGACGGTATGGTAAGAATAGATGATGGTTTAAGTATTTACAACAAGAATACCACAAACCCCTTATGCTTTAAGAAGATGTTTTCTCAAAAAATTAACTCATTTTCTCCAAATGTGATTTATTACACAGATGGATCATTTCATAACAATATAACATCTTATTCAATCGTTTTACAACTACAGAGAAATCAATTTGAAACTGTTAACGAAACTCGTTTGCCAGACCATACGGGAATTTTTACTGCCGAGATTGCTGCCATTAAAACTGCCATCAGTTATTCCATCGAACACGATCAAAGGACTTTAATATGCACTGATAGTTTAAGTGCCACAAGGGCGTTGATTAAAAATCATAATGGTGCCTTCGACGACATGCTTCGTCTACAAAATCAGAACCAGAAATTCTGGTGCTATGGATTCCATCCCATATTGGTATTCAAGGCAATGAAAGTGCTGACTATGGCGCTAAACGACCCTTAAGTTTAGCTCAAATCACGGAAACGCCCTGCTTCCCTAAGGCTTTGACTAACCCCTTTAAAATAGTTCAAAGACAACAAAATCCCACTCCCAGCAGACCCAAATACAATAAAAATTTAACGAGGTCGCAATGCGTAATGATGGCCCAGCTAAGGGTGGGTAAAGCCCTTTTCAATTCCAAACACTATTACCAGAAGACAGATCCACCAAAATGCAGTATATGTGATTTTATCTTACCGTACCTCATATACTGACTGATTGCCCAGTTTCAAAAACCGACGAACCACTGGAAAAGATTCTTGATTGTGCAGCTGATGATAATCTACCGAAAATTCAAAGATGTTTACAAAAACATAACATTCAAGATGTTTAAGTCCAACTTTTCTTTCTTTTATTTATTTTTAATTTATTATCATTTTATTGGAACTAATTTTAAAATTTTCTTCTTTTAATACAAACTATACGAGCGCATATGGTCTAGTTACCCGGCGCCTTTTTTCCATATTTTATAAATTTAGTTTGTAAAATATAATGTAAATAAATAAATAAATAAAAAAAAAATTCATAATATGAAAATATATTTTTAGTAAAAAAAATTATAGTATATCCGGTCCTGAAAGGGTTACGAGGTCGAAATATATATCAAAATAAAGCTACTCGACCCAGCTTTTATTCAGTTACGTAAAAGCACACATGATATATGTCCGTTTACGAGATAATTCCGTTTTTAAGAAAAAACTAAATTTTAAATAGGTTCATAATGGGTTAATAGATTTTAAATTTAAAAGTATCAGATGAAAGGCATTCAAGCAAGTTTTCAAATGATATATATATCGCTGAAATCCGATAGTAAATAACAAAGTTATATACAAGTCCATGTCAAAACTTCGGAAGTCCATAACTCGGGAAATAGGCTCGACCGACGAAAAAAAATATTTTCCTAGAACCGCAATAAAATGTTTTATAAGTGGTGAGAATTTGAAACCGATCGGGAAGTTGCTCCTAAACTACACTTAAGCCCACACTTTTACTGTGTGGGCCAATGATCGGGATTTGCTTTGAGACCAAAGCAAAATCATTTTTTATGTACTGGTCTTGGCAAATATAAAATTTTGATATTTTGATGTGACCAGCTTCTTCTTCTCTGAGAGACATCTCGTCTTGAGAGCAAGGCCACATCAACATTATTATAGTCAAGGCATAAATTTTTGTTTAATACCGCCGCAGCTCTGCAGCTGTTTTATTTTATTTTTTGTTAACCAAGCAAACTAGCTCTGTGAGTAATCATCTTTAACGGAAAAAATCTAAAAAAAAGTTAAAATTAATTTAAATTAAACAGCAGATTCAATTATAATAGCAGAACTCCTACACGAAAGAAAAAGAGTTTTATTAAGGAGGAGCAAGAAGGGAATAGAAAAAAAAAAACAGAAACTGTCAAATATCGACGGAAAGCAACAATAAGGAAGTGTTTTTTTTGCATTGAATTAAAGAAATTGATGTTCTTTTTTTTTTGGTTTTGTTAAAAGAATAGAACTGTACAAAAAAAGAGAAAAAAGTTAGTAAGAGAAAGTATCAAAAAGTTTTTTTTTTGCATGAAATTAAAAACCGAAACTCTAAATTTACAATTTCCCAAAAAAAAAAATTAATTTTTTTTGGAAATATTAGTAATCTACTAACACCACAATAGCCGTCACTACAACAATATCTGTGAGTTTCGTTTCTAAAGTAGAGCCACTTTTTCCGATTTCGTAATGATAATGTTACATAGACACGAGGCAACCTTTGCTTCAAGACTTAAAGCAACCGTTGCCAGAAATATCAAAAAGTTTTGATATATTTGGTCGGTTGCCACAACCGTTGCTTCATGTATATCATTGTTTACTTCATTAACTTCTTCAGTTCGTCGGAAACAGAGGAAAGTTTGTGCGGAATAAAATTAAGCGGAAAAAAGAGGAAAGGAAAATGGCAATTGCAAATAATGAAATTATATTAATTTATTAACGAATTAAAAAATTTGAGAGAGTTTCTGAAAAATAAAAGTCCGAGAAAAGGCTAAGGCTTGTGTCTTTTCTGTACCACAGCTAAACACAGTACTAAGGTCGCCGCGATAGTTGCCATGTGTGTAGTGAACAAACAAAACATGTGTCCAGATTATCAAAATATTAATTTGGGTTCAGAAGAAAATTTTCGTGTGAAACCGCAGTTAATTATGTGATAAATCGGTGGAAATAATGTTAAGGAAACTTTATATGTACGGAGTACAGAACACCGAGCTTTAAATCATATTTAACGAATAGGAAGCAAATTACAAAGGTTGATGGTATAAAATCCATTTCAATTGAAAATGAGTTCGGTGTTCCGCAGGGATCAATATTGGGTGCACTATTATTTAGTATATATATAAATGATATGCCTAACATATTAAAAAAATGTGAAATTATTTTATATGCGGATGATACTCTCATATAAACGGAAGGAGATAACGAGACCCAATGCCAAAACAATATTACGCAGGATATAAAGAATATTAATATATGGTTAAAAATGAATAAACTGAAACTAAATGAACAGAAAACAAAAATAATAGAAATAAATATGACTAGCAATGCAAACTTTATAATAAATGGTGAAATAATAGAAAAAGTGAGACAAATAAAATACCTTGGTTTCATTATTGATAAGGAACTAAAATTCAATGATCAGAAAGATTAAATTTGTAAGAAAATCGGTAAAAAAAAAAAAAAAAATTGGTTGTTTCAAAAGAATTAGGAATAAAGTATCAACAATGACAGCAATAAAAATATACAATACTATGATAAAACCACACTTGGAATATGGTTCGACAATTATTTATACATGTTGTAGAGCAGCACAACTGGACAGACTACAAAAATTGCAAAATAAGGCAATGCGGACAATTCTAAGATGCAACAGGTATACACCAATAGCTATAATGTTAGATGCACTCAAGTGGATGAGTATAAAGCAAAGATTGGAATTATATACTTTAATGTTTATACAAAAAATAAGAAATGGTAATGCGCCAGAATATTTAAGCGAGCAACTGTATTATGTAGGAGATGTACAGTCGTATAGACTAAGAAATCCCGAAAATTTTAGAATACAATGAGTCGCCACAACGGCAATGCAGCGATCACTTTTCTACAAAGGACTTAAATTATATAACTTAATACCAAATAATATAAAAAATGAGAGAAATGAATGTGTCTTTAGAAGAGAATGTGTAAAATTTATAAGAAATAACGTGTTTTTATAGAGCTAAAATTTAAAATTAAACTATTTATTAAATATATCATATATTATATAAGTAAACATTGTGAACATTAAAAGTATTAAAAATACTTAGGGTTTTCACTCTTGGTAGTAAACTACCCTTGTAACCCTTGTAAATGTTGCAGATATAGTAAAAGTACTACTATTTACAACACCACAAGAACAAAATGTATGAAATTGAAATTTACTACGCTGTGTTAAAAGTACAAGGGTAAAAGCTATAGTACATCTACAAGACTAAACATTTACAAGACTGAAACAGCTGTTTGTTGAGCTGCCAAAACAATTGTTTATTATTTTATTTTTCATTTTGTGGTATATGAATCAAAATAATAAAAAAAAAAAATCAAAATAATGAAAAGCCCCTTCTCCAGATGTCCCGAGTCTGTATAGGACAATTGCTAACTGGTACTCAACTGGAAATTGTTTACATGAATGGGGTTGGTTAAATTCTGTATCTCCAGAAATCATAGATACCAGTGTATGAAACTCAATTCGACTAACCCTCAGCATTTGCACAAATCTGTTGTCATATAATTGGGTTTAGTGACCACTTTATTGATTTTGGAACCGAATTCCAAGCTCCGCGGCGGTACACTTTAACTAAAATAATGTCATCAACTAATTCATCTAAAATGTGGTCAATGGCATCATGTTACATGTATCTACAAAAGGAGAGTAGTTGTATTTTTGCATTGTTTTTATTATTGCAAGTAATACCGTACCTTCAACATCCAGAATCTCTGCAAATTCTATTTCGTCAACTGCATTTTGTTCTACAAAATTTATAATTTTTTCTTTTTTCGTAATTTTTTTGGGCATTTTACTTATCTGCAAATTCTTGTTGATATTTTAAGTTTTCAAATTGATAAAAAAAAAAACAAAACAAAAAACAGCTGATTCATTAGTTTACAATACACAACATAAAAGACGTTCACGCTTTGTAGTATAAAATCGTTGTAGATATAACAGGGTTGTAAATTTAACACCAAGAGTGAATACCGCTACTGATAAATAAAATTAATAAATAATTCCAAAAACATAGTTCATACAGCTTATGCTGCAACAGAGCTTATCCCGTGGTTCGTACCAGGGATGAGTAATCTCTAGCATATGCGGGCCTACGCAGGGGTGGATTTATTTCTATTATGATTATTATTATTGTGCTTACACATGCCACTACAATTTTATTTTGAAAATGTCGAAGCGTAAACTTCCACCATCATACCCATCTCTTTTGCTATATTTTCGTTGGCTTTGTTCTTTAAATCGTTAAGATGTATTGTTCATATCCCACCAAAAAGGTGGCAATGGTATAAATTAATTATTTTTGAAATATTCTCCTTTTTTAATTTAGCATCCATATTAACTTTTTGTTTTGTTTACAAAATAGAGTTACCGAGTTCATTATGTAGGCATATTTTTGGGGAAACGGTTAACATTTATTATTATTAGTATTATTTTAATAATATGTATGCTCTATAATTAACAAACTTACGTTTTTATATGCGCATTTCAAGAAAGTTAAAACTTTAATTACAATTTTGAAGTAATCCAGTAAATTTATATAAAATTTTCAGCACGAAAAATTTGGTGCCATTAGTTTGACCAACGCGAAAAATGTAAGTGTTTTAGTAAAAAATGTGAGGGTATTGAGTTTTTCGAACTGGCAGTGGCCTGTGTAACGGGCGGGTTAAAATTATATGGGAACGTGTGGAATATAATTTATATTAAAAAAAAAATGTGTGTGAAGTTATACATAAAAAGTTTATGTGGAACTTGTGTGGAAAATGTTTTATATCTATAATATTAATAGGCTAGGCGATTTTTTGTTACCGATGTTTTGTTCTACCGTTTTTTTTCCCCGATTTTGACCAAACGTATATTATTTGAAAGGTATATTTCTTTTTAGCTTTTCATCAGATTTACAGATTTTAAAATTTTTTCCTTTATTTGGAGTAAATTGCATTTAAAGTTGCTACTAACACATACATAAAATTATACATGTGCTATGTGTGTGTTTATTAAATTTGTTAATGTGTTTAATTAGTTTGTTATCTTCATTCACAATAATAATAAACCAAAAAAGTGTTGGTTTGTGAATTGGCTAAGTTGAAAAATAAAGTTGCATAGAAATTGCACTCTAATTTCGAGCGCTGGAATCTGCTAGTTTTTATTAAATTCATTAAAAAAGCACATATGGGCATTTCCACATAAATGTCAACCGCAGCCAAAAAAATTCAAAGTCTATAAGAGTATGTTGTTTTAACATATTTTTTATAGGGAATCTATCAAATTTAACTAATGTAAACAAATTTTACATTTGTTCATAACACATTTTGAAATATGTAAAAGGAACGATGCGATTGCCAATTACGGTAAATTTTTTATTTGATTTGCCGTATATTTCGATGTCTAATCGGTCTAAATGGGTCAAAGTGAGACAGACAGACAGGTCAAAAGTCTGGACATCAGAATTCGTTTTAGAGGTATGGTTCCTTGGGCAAAGTTTCTTATTTTGATCCCTAGAATATGATTTTCCTTGTCACTTGAGCGATTGTATTGCCTCCCTACAAATCGACGCGCCCTACCACACACTAACGTGTGCAATCAGCCCTGGTATATGGATATTTCACTATACTCGACCAACCCTGTCAAAAGTGACTGAAACCAAACACAAAAAAAGAGTCCTTTTTAAAATATTTTTATTTTAGAAATGTGTTTCAGGCTTTACCAAATGTATATCAAAAACTATTAGTTCTATTATGTAAATTTTTTGTTGTACATATTCTAAAAATTATGAATTTCTGAAATACAATTTAATAGTTTCTGAAATACAATTGAAATTTTAAAAATTCAATTGTTAATTTCTGAAATGGAATTGATAATTTTAGAGATACAGTACCGGACAAAACTAAATCAACTTAATTAATTTGTATGTTTTATTTCAGGAAGAGTTGTAATAAAAACACTATTGTAGAAACATTTTTATAACAAGAAGCTTAGACATGCAGCGACAAAGCACATCAAATTGAATGCTTACTATTTTATTTGATTGTAATAAACTACCAACAATGAGATCCTTTAACTAAACACAAATTTTATTATTTTCTATCAAAATAAAAAAGTCTTATTTTCGATCCTTCTCATTTTAACCCATTAGATTTTATTTTTTTTTTTTTTTTCAATTATATTCTTCCTTTATTTACATATTTTAACAAATTTGATATTTACATATGAGATCTTATCTTTACATATAGATATTGCAACAAATAATATATAGGATCTAAAGATATTAAATAGTTTTTATTTTATTTTTTTAATGATTTTTAAAGGAAAATGGGAGGAAAAACCTTTATATGATTTAATATATTGAAATACTATCTGAAAATGTTTATTTGCTTATAGGAGGTTTATTAGTAATAATAGACCTCTATAAGCATATAATTTTCAATTTGGTGATTTCTTTTTTAATTTTACGTTATTTCTATACATTCTCTTAGCAGTGGGTAAGAGGAATTTTCAATTTTGGCAAAGTAGTTGTTATTAATCCTTGATATGAAATCGATAAAAATTTTTCATAACCGGTTTCTTCATGAAGAAGATTTGTAGGATACCTCCAGGGCTTTTTATATATCATTTTAAGACATTTGTTTTGTATAATTTGTAAGCGTTTTAGGTGACAGGTGGCAGCGTCACTCCAAATAGGACACGCGTATGTTAATATTGGCCTTATAACACTTTTGAAGAGTAGATTTTTGTTTTGGTGGTTTAGAAATGATCTTCTATTTAGTAGTGGCCATAATGCTTTAAATGATTTTATAGCTTTTTGGCACGTAGCCATAATATGTTGTTTAAATGTAAGCTTTTTGTCCAAGACAACTCCGAGATATTTGACATCGTTAAGTACATTTATGGTATTATTTCCAATAAGAAGATGACGTCTTGGCAGTCTTTTGGGAGATTTGTTGAATGGAAAAATTATTGCTTGGGTCTTGTTTGGATTAATTTTGATTTTCCATTTGTGGAAATATTTACTGCAATTTACAAGTCCCTTTTCCATTTTCTTCAGGAGTGCACTTGTAAGTTTGTTTGAAGAAATTAACGCAGTATCATCTGCGTAATAAGCAATTTTCATATATTTTGGGACTTTAAAATCGGATGTATTTATATATCGAGTAAAGCAATGGCGACAAGACTGATCCTTGAGGTAACCCTGAGGTAATGGTTTTTGGAGATGATGTTTCATTATTAATCGCAACTTTAAAGTTTCTGCCGTGAATGAAATCTGAAATAAGTTTACATAGATATTTTGATATATTTGCATCAAGAAGTTTAAATAAGAGGCCATTATGCCAAACGGTGTCAAACGCTTTTTCAATATCTAACAATATTACACCCGTTGAACGTTTATTGCTTTTGTTGGTGATTATTTGATTTTTAATCCTGTGTATTTGGTGAGTTGTGCTATGCTCTTTTTTAAATCCAAATTGTTATTTAGCAACAATAGAATTGGTCATTACAAATTCACTAAGACGAGAATGTAGTATTTTTTCAAATATTTTACCTAAGTTAATTAATAGACTAATAGGTCTGTAGCTGTTTGGGTTATTTTTGGGCCTACTAGGTTTGTTTATGGCTATAATCTTAGCATTTTTGAAATAGTTTGGGAAATAGTTGAGTTTGATGCAGCTGTTAAATATTATAACCAGTAATTTTAGAGCTTTGAGTGGTAGTTTCTTTAAGAGCAGGTTGGAGACAATATTCATTACTTCTTCAAGAGATGTATAAATTGCAGATTCAGAACTGGAGTTTTCCTTTTTAAAATTATTTACTGTTGTATTTATTAGTGTATCTGCCGAGTGGTTATAGTTCGAAGTGAGGTTATTTGCTTGGACAAATGTATTTGCCAGGACTTCAGCCTTGTCCTTATCAGATGTTATTTTTGTATTTCCAACTTTAAAGTGAGCGATTTGATTTTTTCCTTTTCCTCGCAAGTTCCTGCTTATTTTCCAAAATGATTTATCACCTGGTTTTAAATTGGATAATAATTGAGACCATTTCTTATTGCGCTCCGAATTAATACTTTTATCAATCATGTTACTTAGAAACTTAGTACATTGATTATAAAAAATTTGCTCGGCTATATTTGAAGATCGTTGGCTTTTTCTTTTAAAGCTTCTTCTTAGTTTTATATATTTCACAGTACTTTCTGGTAATGTGTAATTATTTTGTTGAGTTATTTTAGGTGTAGACACATCCCTTGCTTCGAAAACTACATTTATAAATTTTTGGATTTCCTGATCAATTACTGCCTTGGTATTGTATATATCGGAATTTAACGTGATTTTATTTTCTAAAAAATTCATATAAATGTTCCAGTTGGTTGTACTATAATCATAATAATTGAGGTTAACCTGCAAGGCAATTGATCTTTTACGTGTACATATAATGGGGCGATGGTCTGATGGAATTTCGTAATCCATTGTTTTTACGTCTATATTTTAAGTGGAGTTGCTTAAAATAATATCGACTGTGGATGCTTCGCGATTTTGTTGATGGGGGAATAGGGTTGGACTATTAGGATAGTGTATGAAAAAATTGCTTGATTGCTGTAGATTGTTCAGTGCGATTCCTTTCGTATTATTTGAACGGCAATTCCAAGAACAATGTTTGGCATTTAGGTCACCAAAAACTATATATTCTTTGGTGGAAGGTTTTAGGTTCAAGATATCAGCACAGAAGTTATGGGTATATCTTGGTGAATATAACGAAGATACAACAATAGGTCTATTATTTATAATAACTTCAATTGAGATGTTTTCGATTGATGAGGTGTTTGATATAAAGAGGTTTTTATGAGCGACAGATTTATGAATTAACAGATTTTTAAAGTAGGGTCTATGATTTTCTGAAAAAAATGTTTCATTCAAAGACGCTATTTTAATATTTTCTCGTTCAATTAGTATCTCAAATTGTTTTAATTTAGAAAAGTTTGAAATGCCATTAGCACTCAAGTGAAGCATTTTGAATTCGTTTAAATTATTAGTATAATCCATCGGCGTATTTTACCATTGACATTACAACTTTGATTTGTTGTACTTTTGAAGTGCACCTATGCAAATCATCCATAGCTGTAGTGAAAATATCAAAAAGCTCATCAATGCTAAATAAATCGTTGTTTGTTTTCAGCTGGTTAGCATATGTAGCTT
Organism: Cordilura impudica; assembly: GCA_963682025.1. Lineage (NCBI taxonomy): Eukaryota > Metazoa > Arthropoda > Insecta > Diptera > Scathophagidae > Cordilura > Cordilura impudica. The sequence continues at coordinate 197,509,238 of OY821520.1, read as the reverse complement.
TGCTGTTATTATTGATGTTATTGTTACAATTTGTGTTGTTCTTGAATACTTAAATTTGGGAAATCCACCTTTGATTGAAATTAAATATTTTGTTGTTGCCTGCTGTTGTTATGACTTTTGGAAGTGACTCTTATTCTAGTTTCCAAATAGAGAGAACGTAACGGACAGTTGATGTCGTTTGCAGAGTGATCAGTTCTCTCTTTTCCATGTTTTTTGCAATTAAAGCATGTAAAAACAGCTGGTCTTTTTTCATTTGTGTTAAACGGACACACACTTGTATGATGTTGTTCTGCACATATCATACACGCAGCACTTCGATGGCAATGTTCACCGCCATGGCCATACATTAAGCAGTTCCAGCTTTGAGTTGGTTTATTTCTGGATCTAGATTTGTATTTTTTCCAAGAAATTATGATATTGGAAATTGTCCTTACAGTTTTTAAGGCAGTTGGGTTAAAATTTTTACGAACAAATTGAACTTTGTAAACAGCATTGTTGTTCGAACTGAATTTGGTGACTATTTCAGCCACGGAAGAAGGGGATATGTTGTAGTTTTTTAACTCTTCGGTGATGTCCTCAGAGTTTATGCGGGGTAAACCGTGTAGAAAGGTTGTGTATAACCTAATATCTTTGGAGCCATATGAATGAAACTCCATTTTACTCTCTTTAAGAATTTGCTTGTAGCATTTGTACAATTCTTTAGTTGGAGCAAAAATTTTGGTACCAATTGAAGTACGTTTGAAAATACAATCTTTACCAAGTAGTTTTCGTATTTCTGCAAATGAGGCGTTGGCTTCTATAACTATAGGTGGAGGTTTGTGTTGTTTAATATCATTACTATTTGATGCGGAGTTACGTCCATATCATTGAGGCCAGCAATCAGGCTAAATCTGTTGCTGGAAGTTGACGCGATGTTCGGGTTAACAAAACCCGGAGGAAGTTTTGTCATCTTCTTGTTCGCAAGGAGCTTTCTTTTAGATGAAGATTTGGCCCCTCGGGCCATCGCTAAATTTTTATTCCTGTTTTAAGCTGAATTGACTACCACGTGAGTTCAAATGAGATCAAGAATAGGCAATTGCAAAAACAAAAATATAAACTTGTTGTTAATTTTAAATAGTTGTACTCTAAGCGCTTTAATTATTTACACGACCGTTCGTAAAGAGAATTTGATTCGAACTGTAACCCATTAGATCCCAACCATCTTTAATATCCATTTTAGTAGGATTCAAATAATAATAAAATGAAAAAAAAATAAAAAAAAAGTTTTTGGAAATGCGTTTTATAGTCTGTGCTCATACGAGTACAATGGGACAATATATGTAGTTGCAAAAGTTGCTGCATTTAGCTAAATTTAAATGCATATGCTTACCAAAAACACTTCACAATTTCCTTATAATTTTTTTAATATTTGAACATAAATGTGTTTAATTTGTTTTTCACTTCAATTTTACACTAATTAATTGCAAGCAAATTGCAACGAAAATTGAAAAATTCCAAAAACGAAAATGACTGTTGTTTATATATGCAGAGACTACTCGGTTGGTTGAATGAATGTACAAAAACTGAATCTTTATTAAAATCAAAATTCTTAAGAGCTAAATATAAAATTCTTAAAACTAATCTAGAACTAATAATTATACCTGGTATACACACAAGCAACCCCTCTTAGTGATATTATGAATTTCCCACATGTGTTGTATTATCTTGGAAAAACAGATAGTAAAACCATCCTAAGATAATACATATGTATGTAATTCCAATCAATTAGGGATTTCTTATCATTAAAAATACATAATAACAAATATTCTTAGAAATATCATAGTCTGTGAAACGCAGGCTAAATTATATAAACTATGTTCATATTTGAACATTCTGCGCGGGGCCAAAAGTAATAGCTGTTATCTGCCTTAATTTGGCTAGTCTTCTAATGTATACTTTAATCAGTATTATGATAACAACCGTTACCAAAATCAGAGAAGAGTGCCCAGAGATGTGATGGAATGTCGATCCTCCTAACTCGATGTTTTCCTTGTTGAGCTTTTGTATTTGGCCTTTCAGTTGAGAAATTTCAGTGTTGTGATTGATAATGACACTACCAAGAGATTTAATGAAGCCGTCATCATTTGGATTCACATCCTTCGTCTTTTTCATTAGTATGGTGGCAATTGCATTGGGTTTGTTGAGATCGTCCAATTTCAAAAGAGTGCGATACAATGTCTCAATGTGTAGTAGAATATAATGAGATTTGCGTTGATTTTGATTGGCTGGAGTCAAATCACCAACTGTGTAGGTAGTTGAATAAAAGCCGGAGTTTCTGATTTCCGACCTACGTTGCCACTAGATGATGTTGGATCGAATTGAGTATTTGTGGACAAATTTTCATTGCCACCGACATTTATTGTGCCAGACGCTGGTAGTGATGATGTTTCGTTGCTCAAAATTTCGGCATCAATAATTTTAAGGCGAGCCGTGACGCTACCATATTGTAACTTTCCAAGTGAAATTTCAAATTTAAGTGGTGTAAAAATGTACGTAGACATTTTTATATCTTGACTATTATTGTGATTTTCCGAATTACGACGCTCGCGATGTTGGCCATTTCGTTGGCCATTCTTATCTCCCAGCTGCGCCAATATAAGCTGTGCATGACCCTTGGGCTGAGTTAAGGGATGATTGAGCTGGTTGTCCTTGTGTGCCTGGCTGTGACGCAGGCTGCCACTTGAAAGCGACTTTCGATCGCTGTAGACGGTATAGTAGTAGTAGTCAATGTATGGTGTATCTGTGTTCAGCTGTGACGACTGAATCCCAAATAACCAATGTTTGTCGCGAGTGCTCATTAGATTGGCATATTCGTCGTATTCGTCATGAGACAAGTTAGCATTGGCTGAAGTACCATCCCGTCGCATATTATGGTTCTGTTTTTGATGGCCAACCATATTGGCGATCATATTTTGACTGATGACTTCACGCTGATGCTGAATGTTGTACATGTTGCTATTCTGACCAACTGCGTGTGGTTGTTGGTTCTGCTGAAGCCCTCATCATTTGGATTCACACTGTTGACAAAAAAGATTTGCAAATTTATTGTTAATTTTTTGTTTGTTTTCCATTTCAATATATTAAATAATAAGTATAACAAAAACTCTTAAAAAAAGTAGTAACATGTGTGATATAGCATCACAAAATTTACGTTTTTTATACCCTCCACTCCAGTGTGCAGAGGGTATATATAAGTTTGTCATTCCGTTTGTAATAATTAGAAAAAAAAATTTTGACCCCATAAAATATATATATTTGTGATCCTTATAACAACCGGAGTTGATATAGCGATGTCCGTCTGTCCGTCTGTGGAAATCACGATGACGGCATCAATCGGGCAGCTAGGGTGCTCGTTGGCATAAAAAATGATTCATTAACATCCTGAAAAGTTTGCTATTTAAAATCGTCCAAATCGGTCGATTAGGGCCCGAGATTTGAATGAAGAACTAAAAAAAGTCTTGAAAAAATATAATTTTCTATGTTGTTCTTGTCCCGATCACGCCCTCAAGAGCACAGCTAGGGTGATAATTTTTAGTGAGAATGATTCACCAAATTCATGGGAAGATTTCTACTTCAAAAATCATTAAAATCGGTGGAACAGGTCCAGGGAAATCTCTGAAAAATTAAAAAAGAAATGAAAAACATGATGTTTCCATATTGTTCTTGTTGTTATTCTAAATGTTGTATTGTTGTCATAGCTGGACTTGTTGTTTTTTTGGTCGTTGTGGTAATAATATAATAAAAACAAACCCTTTGTACATTTTTTTGTCAACTCTGGTAGAAAAATTTAAAAGTTTCCATTGTTTTGGCATCACTAAAAAAAATTTGTTAGATCATTTCTGTCATTGCCACGATCCTGCCTGCAAAATTTCAGATCGATTGGGTCACGGGAAAGTTGTTAAAATCGATCGGGCAGCTAGGGTGCTCGTCTGCATAAAAAATGATTCATTAACATCCTGAGAAGTTTGCTGTTTAAAATCGTCCAAATCGGTTGATTAGGTCCCGAGAATTGGGTGAAGAAGTAAAAACAGTCTTGAAAATATATTATTTGTTTATGTTGTTCTTGTCACGATCACGCCCTCAGTGGGATAGCTAGGGTACTTGTTATGATTTGCTAACGTCATGAGAAGGTTTCTGTTTGAAAAATCATGAAAATCGGTTTAACAGGTCCCGAGAAATCACTGAAAAGGTAAAAAAATTTAAAAATATATGTTTCTCTATTGTTCTTGTTGTTATTCTAAATGTTGTATTTTTCTCATAGTTGAACTTGTTGTTTTTGCGGTCGCTGTGGTAATAATATAATAAAAAAATATCCCACAAAAAACTCTGGTAAGAAAATTTAAAAGTTTCCATTGTTTTGTCATCATTGAAAAAATTTGTTGTGTCATTTTGGCCGTCGCCATGAGCCTGTCTATAAAGTCACAGATCGATTGGCTCACGGGAAAGGGGCTAAAAATCGATGCAAAATTTTGTCGACAAGCAGACACTACCAGTTAATATAAAGGCAGTAAATAAAGGGAGTAAAAGTTCACCAACAATTTAAAAACAAATTTTTATGATTAATTTATTTAAAGAAAAAAAATAATTTAATGAAATAGTAATAATTAAAAATAATATACAAAACAAAAAAAAAAGAATATATAAATAAAATAAAGATAAATGCATTCATAGCATTATAATATATATAAAAGGTCAATGTTTTCTAACCGTAACCGTAACGAGTCAGTGGTTTTTTTTTTTACATGAAAGTCATTTAAAACAGTTACCGAACGTAACCGGAACGCCCCAATACTTTTCATGTGAAAAAAGGCTGACACGTTACGTAACAGTTACATGTCGCTAACTTGTTCTTTACACAGGCTACTGCTTTTGCAGCCAACTTCAGGTCTATTTATTATTTATATAGTTTCGTAAACATTAAAAAAACTTATAAAATTGTTTCTATTATTTTTTGTTGTAAGTAATAAATTATAAATATACTGAATTGCAAACTAAAATACAAAAGAGTACCATTTCACCGCGCAAACATGCCTTTTAAAGCAGGTTCAAGGGTAAGTCAGCGTAATGTTTTTTTATGAAAACAATAATTCAATGATTTATTTGTTTCCTTTAGGTCAAGTTTCATTTCCAAACTCGGAAAATAGTTGGTACCATCTTGGAAGATAGTCGTACTTTGGATAGACCTATGGGTAAAAAATTTAAATTGGAAGTATGGGAATCGATGATACAATAAGGTAGCCAAATTTATCGTTAACAAAAAGGTAAGATATGCATATGCATTTAACTTTCTGGTTGATCATTATAAATCATATTCTATATAATTTATTATTACTACATATAAACACTCTATACATCCTTTGTATGGGAAGAACATACAAAAAAAAAAAAATAAACTAAACTAATGATGTTGTTTTAATTATCACAAATGGGGACCTTATAGTTTAATATTTAATTTTACTATTAGTTGTGTTTTGCGTTTTTTTTTTTTAATATTTTAAGGTATTAAAAATTTTGGAACAAGTGTAGTTTAGTGGCTACAACCCGATTTTTAATTTTTTTGCAGGGGTTAGGGGCTTTTGGGGCGATTTTTGAGAAATAATTTTTTTTTAGCGGTCGAGTCTATTTTCGGAGTTATGGACCGACAAAGCTTTGACTTTGATTTGTACATAACTTTGTTACTTATTATGGGATTTCAGCAATATATATATATGTATATCATTGGAAAGCTTACTTGAGTGTCTTTCATCTGATATTTAAAAAATCGAAATCCATTAACCCGTTATGAACCTACTGATTTTTTAGTGTTAAGACATTTTTTTTTTTTGGAAAATGTGGCATTACCTCTTAAAATAATCTATTTAATGTTGGTATTTACAATTGAATGAAAGCTGGGTCACTCCAAAAGCCCCTAACCCATGCAAATAAATTTAAAAAATCGGGGTGTAGCCCGATCAAAACGATTTTGTTACCCTTCAAGAACAGTGACGGTCATTTGCCCGGTCATATGATTATCACTACTGACTGGAGTTTCGGTCATCGCGTAAAACAGTTTCTATTTTATTAAGGCCAATATACAAAAACTGACCGAAACTTTTGTGTACATGTGATTTTGCACCTTTGATGGATAAATACATCATCGTTGACCGGTCACGCTTGATTATAATGAAACACGATTTATTATTTTATATTTATTTATTGAATTAAAAATCAAAATTAAAAATAAATATTAAAAACACAACAATATCACTAATTCCGAAACGTGTTGATAGCTTTGAGCCAATAGACATAAAAAAATGTTGAAACAGGACAATGGGCTAAACTTAATACAGACATTTAAACAACTTTGCTGAATTTTCAGTAGAAACATCCCTCAAAGTGGTACGTAACTTAGCACTGAATAACTTGACTAAACTCAATAGAAATCTCCGGTAATGGGCCTTACTGAAATCAGTACTTTCTTAAAGAAACAAATTTATTATAACACATACATATTTTTGTATCAAAAATTTATATTAAGCTTACCTTTTGAGTGTTGTGAATTAATATCGGCCAAAACTGATATACTTCATTTGGAAAATTGATGAGTAAATGATGCATCCATTCATGTACTGTTACCTTTGTTTGTACAGAACCGTGTGTGAAATATTATGACAATACCTTCATAAACCAATTTGTTCAATATTCTGAGATCTTTGTTCTTTTGAGGAAACAAATTTCATTATGGATGTGTTTACGGCTGCTGCACATTCCTAAATATTCTTCATATTATCAACATTATATTTCAGACATGGTAGAATGGCATAAACTAAAACATTCGAGCCAAATAATAAAACAAACTCCCGTATTCATTTTATGGCAATAGACTGAAAGACTAAGTATTAGTGTAAAATTCTGCAAGGAAGATTTTCTTTGTTTTTAGCTAGAATTTTTAATAAAATTTCAGTCATTACCTTAATAATTTTGGTGATTGCGCATGTATTATCAATATATTTATAGTGTCTTCCATGCGCACTGAACTACAATCATTACGAATCGATTTAAGAAACTGTGTCAGCGTAGTCTCACACATTTATATTTCTTGTGTATTATCTTCCAGTATAAAAAGTCCATCAATAATATCAAAAAGATAACCATATTAATTTCTGAAACAGCATTCACAATCGAAGTCCAAGATATTACATATTGTCGCACAATAAAATTCTTTACATAAATGCGTTCCTTAGGAAGAGGTATAAAAGCTTCTAGATTGAAAGTTTCTGATGATTCCTTAACAATATACTTAAGTAAACGATCCGACAGGAATTGGCCACAAGACGCCAGCAGCAAATAAACCGGAGAAGGATGTAATGGAGGGACGTGCCACCACGTTAAACAAGGAACACACGCAAAATACAGGACACGTAAATCTTGATCGTTTAAACAATTGAGAATGGGACCAACGAATTTACTGACATATTTTGAAGAGTCCTAAAGAAACAACAAAATTAACTTGAACTTTTAATTTAATAAATTACTTACCTATCCTAAGCTTAACCTTGTAGCAGCCAAACCAATTTAACCTCCCTTTCTTTTATTAAAATCCGGGTGGATAACACCCGGGAATTCACATACATTGCTGTTAACGAAAAAAAAAATCAAAAAAACAGCTCTACAACATCAACAATGACAGTCATATGCTCTTCAAATAGAAAAAAAACTGCAAGTGTGTTTTGTTGGCTACAAAACAAAAATAGTGTTGACAGTATAACAAAATATGTAAAAGAAATTAGTGCTATGAAATATTTTATTTTGTTAAAAAAAATCGCAACATTAAAGGCTAAAATTCCATTAATAATCAAAAGGGGTTAAATTAATTTATTTATTTATTTTAACGTTATACTAATGCATTTTAAATAAGTAAAAGTAATTGTATATTTAAAAAATAAAAATGCAGTTGTATTATATGTTGCTGTCGTATTCAGAAAAATCAAGTAGCTGACTATACGACTACAAATGCTGCGGCAGCAGTCAAATTTTCCCACAACAAAAGTTGTACACATCGTGTGATACATATGAAACATTGTTTATGTACAATACATGAGGAAAGTCACAAGTACATTTTTCAATTAGAACAGGTTCTATTTTTGCATGACAAACGTATGAAAATACAACACTGCTTGTGGCGAAAGAAAAACAGAGTAAATTATAAAAATTAATATTGAAAGAAAAATAAATTGTTTAATATTAATTAACAATTCAAAAATATATAACTTTTTTTTTAACAATAAATTTTTGTAAATTCACAAATTAAATCAGCTGTTGTTTACATTTAGAGGTTATGTCATACGGAAATACATATGCACGTGTGATAGCAAAAATTATGAATCATATGTAAAAGTCAATTTTGACAGACATGAGGAATTTCATATGGATAAAAAAAGTGACAGTACATATGTAAAAAACACTTCGTGTAATAGCACCTTTACATAAATTCTAAATAAAGAAAATATAGTTCTTTTCATACTGCGAAATCTATACAAATATATGTACAAATACTATATGTCAAATTTCAAATTTGCATTAATTGATACATTTTTGAAAGAAAATTGTATAATATGAAATGTCTTCAATTTATTTCATAGAAAAAAATTTTTTTAGGTGCGTGGATTTTCCATATTTACGGTTTTACTATTTTCGTAATGAGGTTAAATGAGTTAAAAAGAATTTAAATTTTTTTGGAAATATTAGGTGAGGATCCTCAAGATGAAATATACGATCGGTCTAAAACTTTTCACTTAGAGCCACAGTTAAATTCGAAACAACAAAAAACCATATATTTTGTGCGTAAAGTTTAATATTAAATGTGCTTTTCTTTAATGTCTATATATTTTTTCTCATTCATTTCTGACCATCTTCAATGTAAATTTACCAAAGTTTTTTTTATTGCAATATGTATATAAAACTTAAAAAATTTAATATTTTTCATTGTGTATTAACTTATTATTCTGCGGTTTTTATTACATCACAAAATGTTACAAATTGGCACTACTGTTTCAAAAAAAATTGGTTTTCCATTTTGCATTTCATTTATAAAGAATTCTGCCATATTTTGTTAAAGGGAAAATCCATTTTTGTTTTATTAAAAAAAACAGAGTTGCATTTAATTTTTTTCGTGACTGCCTCAATAATTGCATAGATGCCACCACAATATTTTTTCTAATTAAATATTAACCAATATCTAACTAGAATTATGATTTATTCTGACTAAAAAGTTCCAATTAAAAGTTATTCAGCCCAATTATGAATATTCTCAAGGAATTTCTTACTCATGGAAAATACATTTCTCGAGAAAAAAAAATCGTCCAATTATAAATTCCGCGTGAACAAAAAATGATTAACTGGCATCATCGAATTTCGAAGCCAGTTGCTTTGCTTATTGACAATTAATTTTCTATTTTTTGTGTGTGTGCAAACGACCCTACAATAAATGTCCCAATAAACATTTTTGTTTGCTATCAACTTGAGGTGAATTTAAGATCAAATACATTTCTCAAATCTCCAACGTTAATTCTCAAATGCACCTCAATAGTCCGATTATAGTCTTCTCAACTTAAAAGGCACATTTTTTATATGGCGATTTTCATAGTTATCAAATTGAGAAATTTGTGATTCTCAACTTGGTAGCAAAGAAATTTCTCCAATCGGTATCAAATGGAAGGTACGGAATTGCCATATTAAAAAAAAAATTATACTAATTTTAGAAATGAAAACAATGCACTTTTTTAATGTTTCAATTTAATTTCATTATATATTCAACATTATTATGTACATATTTAACATTAAATGTACATATTATGTACATTTTTTAAAATCTAGAATTAAAAATAAATGAATTAATTATTTGTACATTTTATGAATATTAATATTAAATATGTCATAAATAAGAATTTAAATTGAAAAATTCGACAAAAAGCAGAAATAATTAAAAATATATCAATTAATTACACAAGGGAACAAAATTGAACTTTTTTTGTGTTGATTTGAAATTTATAGCAAATTTTTACTAATTTGAGGTCGCTGATTTCAAATCTGCACTTGGTTTTTTTCTATCAGCTCGACTTTTCGAGATATACCGTTATGTTCAAAATTAAGGGACTTCCGCTACATATATTGGAATAACTTGAAAACGGTTCACCATATTAAATTAAAAAAAAAATCCGAAACTCGCAAACAATATTCTCTCAAAGCCGTGCTTACTTTGTTTTTAAATTTTCCAAGCAGTTTTAGAGATATCGTTCAAGTTTTGAAAAAAAAATTAAAATTTTTAAAAAAAAAACATTTTTTTTGTTCTTTAAAAATTCCTAAAAAATAAAAATGGAACAAAAATCACAGTTTTGGTCTACAAACAGTTAGCTAAATATATTTCGAATAAAATGAGCTTTATTTCATTGCAATCGGTGCACAACTTTTGATTTTGTTCACGATTTACTGAATTGATATAAATCGCGATTTCCATACAAAAATAACATTTTCTAATGTGTAAGTGTTTGTATGTAATAAGTTAGTTTTTTATGATTCTAAGAATTAAAAAAATTAAGTAATAAAAAAAGATTATTTCATTTTTATGGTCAGCTATACTTTTTAATTTAACACAAAAAGAGAATTTTAAAGAAAAATAAAAAATTTTAATACACAAATATTACAATGTAATTACAACTCATCGAAAAATTTTCTTTTATAAGATTTTCTTAAATAACCTTGTTTAGAGGGATTTGTTTTAATGCTCCAGCAATAGTCCGCCATCATATGCTTATCCCAGTGACCCTGGTACCGCTCCTCTATAGTGCGGATATCTTGATGGAAACGTTCACCTTGTTCTTCACTGAAGTCTCCAAGATTTTCAGGGAAACAATCCAAATGACTGTGTAGGTAGTGCACCTTAATGCTCATATTACAACCAAGCTGCTTGAAATGTGACAACATGTTATCCACGTGGTCCGAATAGTGCTCACCCTTTTTGTTTCCCAGGAAATTGCGCACTATCCAAACAAATTCATTCCAAGCATTTCTTTCAATATCTGTCATGGAATTACTAAAATTTTCATCATTGATTAATTTTTTGATTTGAGGGCCATCAAAAATGCCAGCTTTCAGTTTCTCCGAACTCAAATTGTTGAACTTTTTACTGATATATCTAAAACAATCACCGTCCTTGTTGAGGGCTTTGACAAATTGTTTCATAAGTCCTAGCTTGATATGGAGAGGTGGCAGTATTATGCGATCCCTGGGCACAAGTGGTTGATTAACTATATTGTGGTTTCCTGGAACCATAGCTTCCCTCGAAGGCCAGTCTTTCTTACTCCAGTGTTCAGATCTGGCTCTGCTATCCCATAAACAAATGAAACACGGATATTTTGTGTAGCCACCTTGTTGGCCTAGAAGAAAATTCACCATTTTTAGATCCACATAAATTAGCCAGCGGTGTTCGTTGTACTTTATTTTATTTATAACTGAGGCAATTGTAGAATATTCTTCTTTAGCTTTAGTTGAATGTGCAATGGGCAACGAACCCAATTTATTACCGTTATGCAGAAATACACATTTTAGGCTGCGTTTAGAAGAATCTATAAATAGTCGCCAGTCATTTGGATCATACTCCTCTAATCCCATCGCTGTTACTAAACCAGGAACATCTGAACAATAAACAAATTCATCGTCTTCGGAAAAGAATGGAAGTAAGTTTTTTTCTCTGTTACGGTAGTATGAAATTGTTGTTCCTTGGGTTAACAGATTTTTTTGCTTTAATCGAGAAGCAAGAATTTCAGATGCTTTTTTAGAAAGTCCAAGGTCTCTCACTAAATCACTAAGCTCCTCCTGATTAAATTGCTCGCGTTCAGAAGAAATATCTAAATGCAAGTCATCTGATCCAAATTCAGAAATTGGTGAAGGAACATTTTGTCGTAAGTCGTGGAAATTGTGTGTAGATGTAGATGGTTGTGGTTCTGAATCCTCACTAGAGTACAGGACTGGTTGGGTAATAGACAACACGTTAGGATAAATCCATTTAGACCGGTTTGTTTTATTAATGCCTGTTATGTTGACAGCGCAAAAATCACAATCATCATAATGATTCGAAGGTTCCCGCCAGATCATTGGTGTTTTATACTTGAAGTGGGTCCGTTGCTTGTTTGCCCATAACCTTAAATACTCTACACAGTTTTTACATACAGTATTAGGAATCCAGTACTTGTCACGGGTTTCCATGGTAAATCCGAAGTAGTCAAAATAAATAAATAAATAAATGTTATTTTTGTATGGAAATCGCGATTTATATCAATTCAGTAAATCGTGAACAAAATCAAAAGTTGTGCACCGATTGCAATGAAATAAAGCTCATTTTATTCGAAATATATTTAGCTAACTGTTTGTAGACCAAAACTGTGATTTTTGTCCCATTTTTATTTTTTAGGAATTTTTAAAGAACAAAAAAAATGTTTTTTTTAAAAAAATTTTAATTTTTTTTTCAAAACTTGAACGATATCTCTAAAACTACTTGGAAAATTTAAAAACAAAGTAAGCACGGCTTTAAGAGAATATTGTTTGCGAGTTTCGGATTTTTTTTTTAATTTAATATGGTGAACCGTTTTCAAGTTATTCCAATATATGTAGCGGAAGTGCCTTAATTTTGAACATAACGGTATATCTCGAAAAGTCGAGCTGATAGAAAAAAACCAAGGGCAGATTTGGATTCAGCGTCCCATATAACCTTAAAAACAATATTCAGTTCTTAATCAACAGAACCACTGTTCCCTTGTGTTATTTGTACTTTTTTGGCATTTTTTAATTTAATTTATTATTTATGACATATTTAAATAATATCTCAAACTTAACACAAATCGTATTCAAGTTGAAAAAATGTTTGGTCTCAAGTGGAGAAAAGTATTGGATATCCAATTGAGAGTAAAAATGTTTCTCAAAGATTGGAAAAAATGTTAAGTCTCAACTTAATGTCAAGTTGAAAGCAAACAAGGAGAAAAATTGTTCAACACAAGTTGAGAATTACATTTGACATCAATTTGAGAACTTAACTTTTCTCCAACATTGGAGAAATAATATTTCAATGCATACTGGGAAATGACCGAAACTAACACATAAACAGTTTTTTTCTATTTGAAAAAACATATGACTGTCATTGTTGCTGTTGTAGAGTTGTTTTTTTTTTAAATTTTTTTCGTTAAACAACAATATTTGTGAATTACCGGGTATTATATATTATTGTTTGTCGGAAAGTGAAATTAATTCTGAAGTGTTGACTTAAATTGTTAAAATAAACAGAAATATAGACATAAATAAAGTTAATACTTTCTACATATATATTACAAAAAAAGCTGATTATTGAAATGATTCAAGTGATATCGCACACAGAATGTTTAGAGTTTAATATGAAAAATAACTGCGCAAACGTGTTGTCCAATGACTTTGCCTCCTCTCGGGATTCTAATAAAAGAAAGGGAGGTTCAATTGGCTTGGCGGCTACAAGTTTAGGTTTTGGAAAGGTAAGTAATTAATTAAATTAAAATTTTCAAGTTAATTTTTGTTGTTTCTTTAGGACTCTTCAAAATATGTCAGTGAATTCGTTACTCCCATTCTCAATTGTTTAAACGATCAATATTTACGTGTCCGGTATTTTCCGTGTGATCCTTGTATAACTTGGTGGCATGTTCCTCCATTATACCCTTCTCCGATTTATTTCCTGCTGGCGTCTTGCGACCTATTCCTGTTGGATTGTTTACTTAAAAATATTGTTATAGAATCTTCACAAACTTTCAATCTAGAAGCTTTTATACCTCTTCTTAAGGAACGCATTTATGTAAAGAATTATATTGTGCGACAATATGTTATATCCTGGATTGCGATTGTGAATGCTGTACCTGAAAATAATATGGTTATCTATTTGATATTATTGATGGACTTTTTATGATGGAAGATAATACACAAGAAATACAAATGTGTGAAACTACGCTGGCAGTTTCTTAAATCGATTCGTAATGATTCCAGTTCAATGCGCATGGAAGACACTATAAATATATTGATAATACATGCGCAATCACCAAAATTATTAAGGTAATGCACTGAAATTTTATTAAAAATTCTAGCTAAAAACAAAGAAAATCTTCATTGCAGAATTTTACACTAATCCTTGTATCTATCTTTCAGTCTATTGCCATAACATGGATACGGGAGTTTGTTTTATTATTTGGTTCGAATGTTTTAGTTTATGCCATTCTACCATGTCTGGAATATAATGTTGATAATATGAAGAATAATAAGGAATGTGCAGTATCCGTAAATACATCAATAATGAAATTAGTTTCTTCAAAAGAACAAAGATCTCAGAATATTCAACAAATTGTTTTATAACATATCTCACACATGGTTCTATGCAAACAAAGGTAGCAGTATTTCAATTTTCCAAATGATGTGTATCAGTTTTGGCCGAAATTCTTATTAAGGTAAGCTTTATTATAAATTTTTTATATATAATTAAGTGTTATAATAAATTGTTTTCTTTAAGAAACTACTGACTTCAATAAGGCCCATTACCGGAAATTTCTATTGAGTTTAGTCAATTTATTCAGTGCTAAGTTGCGTACCACTTTGAGGGATGTTTCGAGTGAAGATTCAGCAGAGTTATTTAAATGTCTGTATTAATTTAAGCCCATTGTCCTGTTTGTTTTTTCTTTATTTCAATATTTAATGTTTGTTTAATGTTTTTGAATTGCTTGATTTTTAATACAATAAATAAATAAATAATAAATCGTGTTTAAAATTAAAAATTAAAGACTCAGGTGGAGGGTATCAAAAAATTCGGCACAGCCGAATTTAACACTCTTACTTGTTTTGTACTCAAGCGAGTACAGTGGGATCGAATCTGTTAATGATTGAGTTAGAACTTAATTAGGCTCAAGATCAAATGCTTTTACTTTAATACAGGTCTCAAATATAACTATATTTTGACGAAATTTGGTATGTAAACTTTTATCGACCATACGACGAAACTGGTGAAAATCGGTGCATGTGCAGACCTAGTCCCCACATAAAAATGCTTCCCAATCTTCACTTAAATCTATAAAAAACAGATTTTTCTCGAATTTCTTTTGTGGCCAGGATCGGTCCATTTTACGACCTAGTCCCTATACAAATGTAGTATCCGATATGAACTTTTTCATATCCGAAACCAAAAAAAAGTAACAATGCCACCCAAATTATTTCTATATCCAATTAGTTCGACCTTAGTGATAGGGTCTCTAAACGCATGGTATAGGGTATCGTATAGTCGGTCTAGACCGCCTGAAATTTTCTTACTTGTTTTAATATAACTTTGTTAAAATTTCGAAATATAATTGTATACCATGTAGTAAAACGATATAACTTATTGCTACATTTTTATTTTAAAATTTATAATCAAACTACTCAAGACTTGAAGACGGGACAAATTTTTTTTAAATAAGTTGAAAAGTAAATAAATAAATTTTTAATTAAAATTTGCTTTCTTTATAGTTCAAAAAGTTCAGGATGAGGGTAAATATGCAATCGATTCACCGGGATCACCTAGTCAGTTTGATATTCCCCCAGAAGATTATGCTTTACGTAAGTAAATACAAAGAATGTCCAATGAAAAACTGAAACTAAACGCATCTATACAGGTGACCATGAACAGCGAGCTGTTATAGATCCTCAGTCGATGCATGATCCGGAAGTAATAAAACTACAGCAGATCTTAATTGATTGGATAAATGATGAATTGGCCGAACAGCGTATTATAGTTCAAAGTATAGATGAAGATATGTACGATGGCCAGGTAAAAAATTGATCTATATTGATAGAATTTGTTATTGACAAAAAAAAATGTTTTTAATAGGTATTGCATAAATTATGGGAAAAACTTACTGGCAGGAAGTTAGATGTTCTTGAAGTCACCCAATCCGAAGAGGGTCAACGGCAAAAACTTAATATTGTTTTAAATGCCGTTAATCATGTAAGTTATATATAAACAAAGCTTTAAATTCATTGATTTTATTAATTTATTGCACTGAGTTAAGTCTTCATTTTTTTATGATATACTCCGATACTGTACTTTACACACGCTGAAACACGATTAAACAATATTTGATAGTTATTATTTTAAAATTGAAGTCTGAAATAAATCCATTTATTTGTTATCATAAATCAGTTTCATGGGAACAAAAATGTAATAAATATTTTAATTGTTAATAAAAATGTAAAATCTCTATTATGTTTCAAGGTAAAACATATTCAGATACTGGTGAAACATCGTTGACTAACAATAAGCTAACTATAGAATTGTCACTTTTTATAATAATCAAATTACCCAAATTTTAGAAAAATAAAATATAAGTTATTTTATTTATTTATTTATTCTATAAATAAAGCTTATAGCAAGAATCATATATAAATGAGGATGTGCAAAATGTAATTTGTTCATCATAGCAAGAGTGGCAGATCTCAGAATATTCAAAAGTTCATGAACATAAAATATGTTCGTTCACAATGCTAATAAGCAAGATAATTCGAAAAAAACATATTCTTCACTTGACAAAACGCAGACATTGTTATGCAGTAAGAACATAAAAACCCAGTTAGCATTTAATGAAATTATGATACGGTTTTATGAAGAATCTTGGTTTTATGACTAGATATTGAAATGAGACTAGATATGAAATTATGACTGGATATACACACATTGGCACACAATAAGAAACAACAAACACACACACACATAGTTAATATAAGAAAACAAAACAAATTGTAAAAGGCAAAAAGTAGAAAAGTTTAAATTTTTTAACATTTGCAACTTCATCAAGTAAAGACATTTGTTTTATGTGGAATGAAATTTTTCAAACATGGTTGAAAAAATATGTGAAATTGAAAGCAAATAAGGAAACACAAATGTATAATATTTTAAAAATTTTATGTTATAAAAACAAAAATTAAAGTAAATTTTAAATGTTAACCAAAAAATTCAAAAAATAAGGTAATAAAAAAATTAAAAAAAAAAAACAATTTAGAAACTTAAATAAATATAAATAAAAAAATTGAAAAATAATAATAAAAGAACAATTCAGGAACTTAAATATAAATTTAAATAAAACAATTTAAAAAATAATAAAAAAAAAAAAACAATTCAGGAACTTAAATATAAATTTAAATAAAAAAATTTAAAATGGAATTATGGAATTTTCATCTAAACCCTTGAACAGCAGCTCATATATCCTTTCCACTATTCGGCTCCGTTCAATAGTCATCTGCCAAAGTTTCGAAGCTACGGTAACCCCGCACACGTCGAAGTCGTCCATGGCTTCACCTTTTTTCGAATTATGGCGATATAGGACAGGGTTCTTTACCATTTTAACTTCATTTGGCGGGCATGCCACTTCCACCTCATCTTTTTTCCGTGGGCATGCCGCTGCCACCGCTTCCACCGTTGCACCCTGTTAATGCGAATGATTTAAATTATATATCCGACACTCTGTGTTGAATCGTGAATTGCTAAAATTGATTAACATACCTTTAGGCTCATTTAAATTTTAATATTCAAACAAAACTTATATTCTGACCATAGGTCTCTTTTAACTTTCCGTGTCACATATATAGATTAAAAAACATTGGAAGACAAAAATTGAATGAAAAAAATAATATTTCCTAGAATTTGCACTCGAATTTCGAGTGCTGGGATGCACTAGTAAATAATTATAAGATAAAAACATTGAAAAATGCAATTGTATTTAAAAAACAGTTCAAATGCTTTAAATATTTAAATAACGGTTAAGATTTTACACATTTTATTTATTACCATCTTCTATTTTTGTTGTTTTAATCAACTCTGGTACAGAAGTTTCCATTGTTTTGGCATGCTTAAAAAAATTTTTTCTTCGCCTATTTTGTTGTTAAATAATTTTTTTTAAACAAATTTGTTATCTTTCGTTAGAGAACACAGCAAAGAGTGATTTCGCAAGAAAAAAAATAATTTTAGGACGTAAAGCGAAATTATTAAAAATCAATTTGCAAATTTAGAATTTTGTAAAAGTTTCCAATGTATAAAAAAAAGAAAAATATAAACTTTGCGAATTAAATTTTATCTGAACTATTTTCTAATGAAAACACAAAATCTTATCAATTTTGGAGTTGTGCAGGATATGATGGAAAAAATAGCAAATAATTTTTATATTGTTTTTTTGCACATGGAAAGATTAATTTTCATAATTTAATACGAAAAATAGCTTTTACTTAAAATCTTTTTAAACACTCATTTCAATTTACTCATTTCTATGAACAACACTTTTTTTTATAAATTATTTAAATATCAATTCTGATTAGAATTCAACGATATCTGAAAAAGACAAAACCAATTTCAAACTCTGCGATATAAAACTAAGAAATCTTAATATTTTCCAAGTTGACAGGATATACAAAATTATCGTAAATTGTTGAACATTATTAAAATTTTTGCAAAAATAAAAAACAAATTTTTTATTTTTTTTTTATTGCATATTTTTATAGTATTAAGAAAAAATAATTTATAAATTTGTTTACCTTTTTAATAAGACCTTTTATTTAACATCTTTAACATCTGAAAAAATAATTTATAAATTTGTTTACCTTTTTAATAAGACCTTTTATTTAACATCTTTAACATCTGAGGTGCAGAGGGTATAAAAAGGCCCTTTTCAGGGCCACCACATAAATTCAAAAAGATATATTTTTGTTACTGCTTTTTTTATAAAATCAATGCAATGATTAATATGACAAATTCCTAAATATAAATAAAAAATCATGTGAGTCCGTGTAACATCTGGTAATAAATAAAATGCAGAAAATAGCGACAAAAAGGTTATTTCATATAATAATTTTTTCACCAAACAATAAGTCATACCGATTTGTCTTAATGGTCACATCTTACGCGTAAGATGTGACTCTCACATGTACGCTGTTTTTGTGATTGTATTGTGAAATAGAAATTTACCCCCCTGCGCGTATAGATATTTACACATCAAAACTTTGTGTAATCTTAAAATAAATTAAATTTTTTTATTACAAATTATAATATATAATATATACTTCTTTTTTAACAATTTCAGTCTCATATTTTCTCCTACTACATTTTTCCTTTATTCTGTTTTTAAACACTTCTTTGGCAATCCTCAAAATGGCTGCTCTCGCAACTCTTCTTCTTCATGAACATTTTGAGTTCTGCCACTCTTGTTCTAAATATGTTCAATGTTCACATGAACATTCTGAGAACCGCCACTCTTTCAGTTTGCACATCCTCATTTATATATGATTCTTGGTGAAACTACTACCAAGAATCATATATAAATGAGGATGAGGATGTCTTATGAAATTTTTCAAATTAACTTTACTTGATGAAATTGCAAATGTTAAAAAATTGAAACTTTTCTACTTTTTGCCTTTTATAATTTGTTTTTTTCTTATATTAACTATTTGTGTGTGTGTTTGTTGTTTCTTATTGTGTGCCAATGTGTGTATACCCAGTCAGCATTTCATATCTAGTCTCATTTCAATATCTAGTCATAAAACCAAGATTCTTCCTTCATAAAACCGTATCATAATTTCATTAAATGCTAACTGGGTTTTTATGTTCTTGCTGCATGCATAACAATGTCTGCGTTTTGTCAAGTGAAGAATATGTTTTTTTCGATTGATCTTGCTTATTAGCATTGTGAACGAACATATTTTATGTTCATGAACTTTTGAATATTCTGAGAACTGCCACTCTTGCTACGATGAACAAATTACATTTTGCACATCCTCATTTATATATGATTCTTGCTACTACTCGAAAAAACTTGTCCACTTTTCATACAAATTTGTACAAATATATTGTGTTGGGCCAATTTATATTATTTTGGTGATCAATTATATTATTATATATTCGTATATTGTTAAAATGAAGCTTTTCAAAAAATTTCCTTATTAAACTAAAACCATAATAAATAAATTTGACCGTGTATCGTTTAATAACCTCATCAAAATGTTTCTCAATATAAAACTTTACGTTCTAGAATAGCAACGTCTTTCATTAGAATAGGTGAGCATGAGAACCACATCTGAAAAGAATATAATGAAACTGGTCAAATGCGTTTTTTATAAATCAAAAGTTTTGTTTCCTATGGTTAATATTTACTTTTAATTAATCTTCCAAACGATCTTTTAATGTGGTATGCTTTACTAAGTAAAATCCTAGCATGTGTATTGAACTTAACCCACTTGTTAAAATCAACACCCAAAATCTAAGACTAGTAACAAAAGGAATGTCATGACCACCAGGCAACAATCTCAGATGTTAGCTTTCTGGAACTACAAACCGTTTGCATTTTCCAGTAATTATTATAGTAATTATTTACTGCATTTAAATGTTGTGATGCACATCCTAAAGTATCAACTGGAGAGACACTATGAGCATAAAGCAATGAATCATCAGGATATAGAATTGTAGAACTAGAAATTGCATGCGGAAAGTCAGATATTAAAATACTATATAAATGGGGGGCCAAAAAAATATTTCCAAACGCTGAAATCTTATTTTGGATTACAAACAAAATTTTCTATTAGTAATAAAAAATACTTCGAAATAATTTTGTGCAGAAAGGGTCACAAATCTATATAGATTTTTTTATATAGAGTACCATTATGGTAGGCACGATCAAAAGCTTTTTCTATGTCAAGTACAACGTCATTCTCTTTAATTATTACAACATCATTATGAATTTTATGGAGCCAAACTGATGATTTGGGATACATTGTTGCTGCAAATTTAAATCCATTTTTTCTCTAATGACTTTCTCAGAAAGTGTACCCACATTAGATAAATTGCCAGGTCCCTTTTTAATTGGCCAAATCTTTGTAACTTTCCGAGCATTTGGGAACAGTCAAATATTCAAATGCTTTTTCGGAAGTTTTTTAGTAATAAAATTTGAAACATTATATAATCCTGAAGATTTGTTATTATCAATTAATTTAGAGTACTTCAATAAACTATAAACTGTAGTTAATTTTACTTCATTTTGATTATTCAATGTCGACAAATTTTGATTAAATATAAACATAAAATTTGAAAGATCAGGCAAATTACTATTTATGGTATCGTTAATTTCAAATATATTCCTATTTGGCAAAGAACCTGCATAAATTGAAGAGAAATGATATTTAAGATGCAATAACATCTCGTCAGTATTTGTTATTTTGAAACCATTAACCAACAACTCCGAAAAATTAGATTTTTATTTCCTAATATTTTATACATTTCCTTATAATCTCTTGGGCCATAATATCTTGGCCAAAAAATAATTGGGGTCATAATTGTATAAAGTTCTTTTAATAATTATGTATAATTGTTTAATATTATTAGAAACATGACTCTTTTAGTGTTTATCTCAAATTGAGATGAGTGTGTATTTGAAATTTGGTTAATACAGGAAGAAAATTCATTAACATAGATAACAACTTCTGTATTACTAAAATTTATATCGGACGGTGGGTAATGGATTTGTAAATGATGTTTATGTATGTATATCATATTGAAAATTTATCCAATTAGTGTTTTTAAATGAAGTAAAAAATCGAGGTTGCCTTAAAAGAAATTCAAAACTAGGCAAAGATGCACTATTAAAATTTGGATTGAATACATCAATTAAATTAGTGCTTATTAGAAAATGATCTAAAAATGATAAACCATTTTGAAATAATGAAATTGTATCAAAAATTCTTATAAAAGAAGATCAAAGTTGTAACCAATTCAGTAAATTATTTCCATTAACATTATTAAAATTGTCACCCCAAGAATATTTCTAGAATTTAAATAGCCCCCTTACATAACCCCATCATAACCACTGCAGTAGTTTTTTTATAATAGAAATGCTGTTAGAAATCAATTTTACCGCGGAAGAAGGAATATGATTTATTTAAGGCAATACTAACACCTACTAAGCTATCATGTCTAATAAATGATCTTCTAAAAAACATTACTGATTTTGTTCCAGCCGCTTTTCTTGTAAAAAGCTAATACAATGAAATTAAATTTTAAAGTATCAATTTTAAATCAATTCTCCTGCTGGAATTTACAAGAGATCTTACATAAAAAGTTAACATGTTTAATGATTTATTCTGTCCTATAATGTTAGAGTTTCTGGCAATTTTAAAAAATTCTTCGATAAGTGGCGATTTTTGTATTCATCTATTTTTAGAGAATTATTACTGTCCAGTTTTATTTCGTGAAATAAAATTAACCCAGATAACGCCTGAATTTTTCTTTTTTTTTCGAAAACTTAAATTTTTATTTCGAAACTTAAATCTTCATGAGTTTCTAAACATTTTTTGTTATATAACTTTTTACTCTTACACCTACAGTTTCCCTGTATGTGCTTTTAAAAGGACAGTAGCTAGGTTAGGGTATAATAACTTTGTGCTGATGTTTGTAACTATCAAAAATGTTTGACCTACACACATCTTTTATTATACCTATCGGCTCAGAATCGCTTTCTGAGTAGATTTATCGCTGTCTGTCCGTTCGTGTATTCAAAGTCGCAAATATGAATATATTGTGATAACATTTGGTATATAAGCTTCTATCGGTGCATGATCAGATCTAGTCCAAAGCATAAATAATAATAATATAAAAAAATATGCACGGAAATGCACGTGCATAACGGCGCTTTTCTCTCATTTGTCAGGTGTTCTTTTAAAAGGACAGTTGCGTTATCTGGGTTAACATCCTGATAAGCTAAAAAATTCCTTTCTTCAGTAGGTTAGGTTAGGTTGAAAAAGAGGAGCCATGTATACACATAGCTCATATCCGTTTTACCCGGATATACACATAAGCCAGAAAGTCGGCTTGTTGTGCGCTCTACATCCTCGTGCTCATCCGTTAATCTACTCCTTATTTAACTTAGGAGTTCGGTCTCGATAGCAAATCTCCTGAGTGCTTCCAGCTTTCGTTGGATAAATTTCTGACCCTTGTTCCGGCAAATGCAGGACAGTAACAAAGGTAGTGTTCTAAGGATTTCCTTAGTCTTCGAAGTGTTTGGAGAGCCCCATAGTATCTTCGTAGCCTTACCCACGTCAGTTTCCTCCCAAATTGAAGTGAATTAGTTGCCCACTCCGATAGTTTCAATTTGAGAGCCTGGAAAGGTATTGGGTTTTCCAAATTGACACCCTCCAGGAAAGAACCCTTCCTGGCCAGTTCATCTGCAATCTCGTTTCCCATTATACCACTGTGTCCTGGGATCAAAATGATTTCAAGTCTGCCTCTTGTAGTGAAGTTTGCAATTTCTTCCTTACATCTGAGGACAGTCCTTGATCTAGTTTTGTCCGAGGATATCGCCCTGATAGCCGCTAGACTGTCCGAAAATATTTTCACGCTTCCGGGGCTTGGGATTGCCCGTACGTCAATAGATCTTATGCATTCCGTTATTGCGACCACTTCGGCCTGAAACACAGAGTTGTGGTCCGGAATGCGTAGGTATATGCCATTGGAACGGTCCTCATCATAGAAACCTATACCAGTCCTACCATGCAGACTAGATCCGTCTGTGTAGTAGTGTGACCCTGGAAGGTTTCGTAGAAAATTTTCGTTCAACCAGCTTTCCCTGTCAGGTATCCTTATACTGCAGGGTATGTTTGTCGACACTTCCGCGATTCTATCACAGCTAAAATCCACTGTTTTGAATTCCGGTATCTGGTCCAATATTGTTTGGTGTCTGGTCACATGGTCGCTGATGTATTCCCCTGTTACTGCCTCATATTTAATTCTAATCTCGATCGGGTGTATAGATAGATCGAATCAGAATCACTGTCTGATTCGATTCGATCGGTATAATAAACCACATAGTGGTATAGGGTATAATGGTATACCCTGTACCACTATGTGGTTTGGGTATAATGACTTTGTGCTGCTGTTTGTAACAACCAAAAATATTTGACCTACACCCATCTTTAATTATACCGAACGAATCAGAATCACTATCCGATTCGATTTAACGATGTCCGTCCGTCCGTCCGTCTGTGTGTCCATGTAAAGCTTGTAATCAAACTGCAGGTCGCAAATATGAATATATTTTGATGAAATTTGGTAGTTGATCTTTTGTCGGCCATGGGATGAACGCTATTGAAATTGGTGAAAATCGGTCCATGTTCAGACCTAGCCCCCATACAAATGACCCCTATGAAATCAACATATATTGCCATAAGATCCAAATTATTATACAAATCTTAGTCAAATTGGGTTTGTATGTATATATTACATCCATTAATCAGTAGTCCAAAAATGATCCCTATTGGAAAACTCTTAGTCATAGGCCCCATACAGAACTGCTTCCCGATCTTCACTTAAATCTATCAAAAAACAAAAATATTGCACTGATTCTTCTCAAATTTTGTTTGTATATATTTTTGCAAAATGCAAGAGACTTTACCAAACATGGTCAGGATCGGTCCATTTTTGGGCCTAGTCCCCATATAGATATAGCATCCGATATGAACTTTTTCATATCTGCAGCCGAAAAAATTAATAAAAATCCCACTCAAATTTGGTTTATGCTAGTTTCTATATCCAGTTAGTTGGACCTGAGAGATAGGGTCTCTAAACGCATGGTATAGGGTATCGTATAGTCGGTCTAGACCGACTATAATTTTCCTACTTGTTTTTTATTGATTCTGTTAATACCAGCATCATCTGTTTTTTTCTGTTTCTAACTCTCCCAAAGTAGCAAATCGATTGTTATTAAAATTAAAGTTTGAGAGATCTAATGGGAAGGAGTACTTAAACGTTTCCTTTTTTAGCATTATATAATTTAAAATTGTTAGCGCTTCCATTTTGATCTTCATACTCCATTGAAGAAACCTATTTTAAATCTTTTAGACCAAAATGAAGTTCTTAATTTTTTAAAATTTTGATATTTCTTTAGCATTTTTGTTTTTTATATGCTGCTCCAATTGAAGGCTATCATTTCATGTTTCAACATCTTAATACAATGATACAATAGAAGTTTTGTTAATATTCGGTTGATGTATTAGTTTAGACATAATTGAATAATCCAACTGCTTATCTGGAAGAACCTATAAAATTACTTAACGGATTGAATTTGAAATCCATAGCCAAAATGGATATAAAACAAAGTTTTTTTTTTTCATTTTTGAAATTAAATTGAAAATTATTTCATATTTTTAATTAAAATCGAACTGCTTTCTTCAAAAGCTCAAAATATGTTCTTCGTCTATTTCCAAAAACGTTTTAAGAACTTTTGGAAAAAAATATTAGTTATATACATATATGTGGAGATTGTGCTTTTAACATTTCAAAGCATTCCGACAAAAATGTTGGAGTGTGGGAACGAAAAGTTCGAAAATTTTGCAAAAAGTGTATCAAAATTAATATATATTTTTTTCATTGTCCATAATCGAATATATTCGTAGATAACTCATTAAAAATTTTAAACCGTTCCAACCAAAATTGTGGCGTCGGCATAGTGCTACTCGACTGATATTGAGCACTTTCTATATATGTGTGAAAAAATACTCTTGTTTGAAGTTTAATGGTATGTTCCAGAAAATTTTCAACAACAACTTGGGGGGGGGGGGTTTAAAACCCTTTATTTTGAATTTTTACAACATATCGTGAGTGTTGTGTCAAAATTTCAAGTAAATCGGAGCAAAACCAAAGAAGATTCAGCGTTTCCAGTGACCGGCCTCATGCGGTATATCGTATATAAAACAGTTTTTAAAAAACTTTAAATCGATTTTCTCGCAAATAACATGTTTGAAGTCCGTGAACATCATAACTCAATATCTACTTGACCGCTTCTTTTCAAATTTTACACACTATTCTACACATAACCACGAAGTTTTTTTATTTTCCATTTTCTTCCCCACTTTTTAACAACAAATTCAACAGAAATAAAAAAGAAAATTAAAAAACTTCGTGATTACCTCGGAAAACATGTCACCTTTTAAAAGTATTTAGATTTTTTTATTTCACATGATCCGGTAACGAGTTATGATGTTCACCGCAAAACAACTTTTTAAGTCATGGAAATATAACCATATACGGAAACCACTACGTGATAAAAGACGAAAAATAAAAGACTCGTGACTCCCAGTTTTGTCCCAAGTCATGCACTTTTTTTATGGTGTCATTTTTGCAAAAATGTGATCATTTTCTCAGGCTTATATCTTGCAAACCGTTCGGAATTTTGATTTACTCTCTGAGGCATAAAGAACAAAAATTGTGAACATATAAAATCAAAAAAAAAAATTCATCTTCAAGATCAAAATCGCAAAAAACTTTAAAAAATTCGATTTTTTTTACCTTTTTCCCCTGTTCAGGCCCATAGGTAGCAAACCGTTCAAAATTCAAGGAAACAATCAACTATAAAAATGTACCTAAGATCTCAATAAACAAATTTCTAGAACATATGAACTTCCTAGGAATGATTCTTAACACCGGTTAGGTATCGCTTAGGTAGCCGCAAAAGTGAAAAATTTCCCGAAAACTTGTTAATTTCATTTGTTTTTTTTTTTTTTACTTCAACATTGATATACTATGCTATCTATTACAAAAATAAAAAAAAAATTTATAATGTTGATGGCCCTGGAATTGCAAATTACACTCTCTTAAGTTGTGGACCCAAATCGTCGTCCGAATCTGACTGATTCAGAACTTATGGTGTCCACAGGCATGTTGATACCAGACTGCCCTCCATCATCAGCTTTTTCTTCTTTAAATACTTCATTAACATCATACAGGGTGATCTTGAGACTCCACCAACACACCTGAAATGAATTAGAAAAGAAATCAAAAAAGGAGTGCAAAACAATGCATCAATAAAATTGATATTACCTGCAAGCAATGCGTCGAGTTTTTTACCTTTGTACCGTTTTTTCATGGGAATTGTGGTTTGTTGAAACCATTCTCCTTGCTCATCGGATTCGGTAGGGAGTTGTTTGATAAAATCGTCAAAATGAAAATGAAGAAAATGCAGCTTTAATGTCATCGATGTGCCGATTATGCACCCAAGACTCTGGTGCATACACGCTGAAGGTAAATCCATGCCATTGAATGATTTTCATCAAGCGATGAATCAAAGTTGCTCTTGAATAGCTTTCTAAAGTCAGGGACATTAAATACGTCTGTTAAATGAAGACAAAAAATAAAGACAGAAAAGAAAACATTAATATAGTGCGTTTGGGAAAACGCTTTTCAAATAGTCGAATGCGTTTGGACAATTTACAACGGCAACTTCGATGCATTTTTTAAAAATTCCCAATTTTATGTGGAGCGGTGGCACCAAGATGTCTTGAGTATTCTCAATTAAAGGTGCATTCTTCAGTCTATGTTGTTTCATTTGTTCCTCCACACTTCCTCTTGGTCTCTACGAATTACATTGGAATTGATTCAGAGGTGATCGCGGATCTCAATTCCAAAGAAAACAAAAGAATTTTGGGAAGCCGCCTTTATCGATGATCCCTTGCAAAATGTTGATGACCTTCAAATCACAGCAAATATTCCATTTATATGCATAGCAACTGGTTGCATAATGCTCATTTGGGCGAATAATCCAGTCTACCGGCTTACAATACTTCATACTATCATTGCCTCCACTCAACCATGCCATGAGATTGTTATAACATTGGCGACACACTGTATTAGGTGTGTAATTTTCACCGGTCAAGTCTACTTCGTCCAAAAACAATAGACCAATTCAATAGAGCATATAATTCACTAGTTAAAAAATTCTTTTCCTTTTGAAATCTTGTAGATTTTTTCTGATTTGATGACTGCAAACGTAGCAAAATAAATCATTTTTTTTACATTGCATATAACTTTCATTGCTGAGCTCTCGTTGATGTCGCGCTGTGTAATGCCTCGATGTGAGCGACGCACAGTGGCGCCATTTGAGTTTTTTCGTTGCAAAAATCATATCTTTTGAACCGAATAACATAATTGAACAGTTTAAACAGCATATGATAGATAACTGTTCAGCCTATGAAATGAGCGTTTGGAAAGGGTGCTACGCTTTGTAGGGGCCTACTTATGGGTTATCAAAGTTAAAATTTGTAGAAAAATCAATTTTATGGTAACTAAAAAAAATTATTTTTACATTTTTAGATTGTTTTTATTTTTTTTCTTTAGGGTTTTATGTTTTAAATTATTACCCAACAAATTAAAAATAATTACTTCTTTTTTAAATTTATTTTTTCAATTTTCTGTAAAATATTCATCACAATTCGTAAGAGAAGGTATATCTAAAAGACTAATCATTTCTAAACTATAATTATTTTCTAACTCTATTCGTGACTTCACATGCCGCAGGGAAGAAATAAGTGGATCGGAAGATGCTGCCAACATCTTGAAGAGGTCCTCATTTTGCCTTACCCTTGATGCTTTGAATGTGTTCTGCAATCTATATTTTTTATAAAATTTGTTAAGAGACTCCTGTGCTTCTTCAGAAAGCTCTCCAATTATGGACGGTCGGGGTCAACTTCTTCTGTGGATACAATTCTGCTAAATGAGATGCAGTTTTCGATGCATATTCTCCATATTTTGTAGAATTGACATTTTCTTTGCAGTTTAAAACATTCAAGATCGTTCCCAATCTTTTCACGATTTGATTGTCAATTCCAGTGATTCTAGTTACTGCTTCATCATTTTCAAAAAATCTCCTAGAAGTGTTTCCATCGTTTGAGTTACCGTATCCGTGCTTGGGACAGTCTACTTTTAGTCCAACTTGTTTAAAAAAAGCATCCTGTATTTGCCTCTTTCTGATCTTTTCCTTATCCTTTATTGATGTATTTTCATCGAAGTTTTCCTCCTCTTGTGGTAGGGTATACGCCAGTTTTAGCAAGAACTCCATACACCTTATCCTTGCGTGCAATGGTGACATTCCATATTCGTAATTCTCCTCGTTTGTAGAATCGTTTAAATTACCAAACTTCTTCTGACTCTTTTTGCAAATCGGGCATGACAATGTTGAGGTTGTTCCTGTCAGTTCGTTTACGACTTTTCCGTCAACCATGGTTAAGTGGAACTCGTAATTGCATTCAATATATTTTCCTTCTCCAATTTGCAGCTTTGTAGGATTAATCTTGCTTATTTGTTCTTCAATGTCCTTCACCGTGGTCCTTATGAGTTCTGCCGATTCCCTTGCAAACTGAAACATTATTGGTCGGCAATAATGCACTGATGACGGACGTGGATTTTTCCAGTGTAGGGAAACATCAGATTTTAGCCGGAAAGGAACAACAGATGCCATAAACATATTTCCGTCCGATATTGTGGCGTCATCGGAAGATATCCTTTGCTTATAAACGCTTTGTCCGGATGATCCATCGCAGCCCCATTTGCTGATCAATGTCAGTTTCTCAGGAAGAATTTTCACCTCATTTTCAGGAAAACTCTCCAACAACCGTTTTGCTGTATGGCCCATGAGATCCTGCAGATTGGCTTTCACAGAGACTTCCGTAAACTCCGTATGCAGTGTTCGTGAATTTATTTTGGCTTGCGTAATATGCTTGTATCCTGGTAAAACGTCAGCCCCGTGTCGTATCAAGGATGCCCGTAGTATCTCATATTTTTCTTTGGAAAGTTGTAAGTCCATAAACAAGGCCAAGGCTTCTTCGGAACCATACTTTTTAATGTGTGCGGTGTGGGCGTGGGAATGCTTTCTTTAATCCTTTTTAGTCGCAGTGGGCTTGCATCAACAACAGATTTTGTAATCTGCGACCTAACTCTTTCACTATCCTTTGTATATTTAATAGACAGCGATAAATGCTTCGTGGTCAAGTCATTGGTGGCATCGGCAAGTTTCCTCTTTCTTGTGAAAATTGAACACTCCTCAATACTTTTTTTTGGCCTTCCTTTTGCTCCTCTGGTTGATGTGGTGGGTTTATCTACTGCCAATATATCCAGGATGGTGTCTTCATTAAGCCAGTCCTCGTATTTGGAGTTGAAGTTCTGAATGGTTCGATTAGATTTCACCCATTTTGCCTTAATATTTGCATATATCAGATAAAAATTATTTTTTATAATTTCGCTTCTCTCAATATTTCCGTATAAGCTATCAAGTTCTTCTAAAGCAGCTTCCGTGAAAAACTTTGGTGTGGTTGACCTTCTAAACAGTTCAAATACTTTTAAATTGTTTAACGCCATGGTTTCAGTACTTGTTACGCCAACTTTCAGTCGTAGACTAATCCAGGCATTATGCTTATTTTGCAATATATAGGCTTATGCTACCATGCCTAAAAATTTACCTGTTCCCTGCATACATATGGATTTAGGCTGAATTATGCAATTTTGATATTATGCTCGTGTCTAAATAAGATTTGTGCCTACCTGGAGGGACCATAAGTCAATATTGTTCTTGACCATTTGTACTCCAAAGTAATTTTTAAGTGAGGTGCGTACCTGCGAATTTCAATGAGTAGTTTTTTGTGCATCCTGTGTCTGTAACAGAATATTGGGAGTAGACTTTGGCAGAGGCTCACAGGTAGACAACCGACTTAAAATGCAATTTTCAAACTATTAGATCAAACTACTGTCAGTCAAAACATGTAAGGGATGCACGCCATACAATACAATAAGAGTAGCATATTTGAAATCGTTGAAAAGTTTCCTATAACATGGGTTTATTCAAAACTTCTTCGGCGCAAATGAAAATTTTGATTTTTGCAACCTTGTTTGCTCTACGTGCGCCACTGTGCGACGTGTCGCTTTTATATTGTGTGCTGCATCCCTTGATGCGTGTGCTGAGCTTACTACGTTGCCTGTGCTGCTGCGGTCGGTGCGTGATTGCGTGAGTTGTTTATTGAGATCTTAGGTACATTTTTGTAGTTGATTGTTTCCTTGAATTTTGAACGGTTTGCTACCTATGGACCAGAGCAGGGGGAAAAAGGTAAAAAAAAAATCTATTTTTTTTTTTAAAGTTGTTTGCGATTTTTATATTGAAGATGAAGTTTTTTTGATTTTATATGTTTTTTTTTTTCTTTATGACAAGAGCTACAACTTTGCCTGAGAGAGTAAATCAAAATTCCGACCGGTTTGCAAGATATGAGCCTGAGAAAATGATCACTTTTTTGCAAAAATGACACCGAGGCCCCAAATCTTTTGGGGCCCATAAAAAAATTGCATGACTTGGGGCAAAACTAGGAGACACGAGTCTTTTCTTTTTGGTCTTTTATCACGTAGTGGTGTCCGTATATGGTTATACATATATATTTTTTCGTGTTGCACTGTGTAATCCAACATCATTCATTCATTATTCATTGTTAATTTTTTTGATATGTTTTTATCTTCAAATTAAAAACAAATCTTTATTGAATTAAAACATATATTCGTTTCCCACGGTTTTGTCAGGCAAGGTATGAAAATTGCTGCGTCTGCATAATTCATGGCTTAAACAAAATAAATAAACGTTACACGTGCCGACATGAATTAGCAGTCGCAGAAATTCTTATATTTATTTCTCATAAACAAAGCATGAGAACTGCTGCGTCTGCCAAATTCATGGCTCAAACGAAGTAAACGCTACACGTGCCTATATGAACTGGCAGTCGCAGAAATTCTTATGTTTATTCCCACATGCAAGTGTGAGAACTACTGCGTCTGCAAATTCATGGCTCAAACAAAGCCAATCAAGTTACACGAGCCGATATGAATTCGCAGTCGCAGCTATAAACTAAATATTTGCTGTATTGACTACCGATGGGAAAATAATGACCGATGTTTGGTATGCACATTCTGTTGCCTTTTTTATGCTTCTCTTTTTTTGTTGTTATTTTCTTTTACTTTATTTATTTGACTTAATTTATATACATATGTACTCATTTTTGTAAAAGGTTTAAATACCAGAATTTTGGTCAATAAATCGTGATTTCCCTCTTGGCAATCAACGAAACATCATCGAGACCTTTTTGTTTTCTACAAATTATCCTGGTGTACCACTTTGATAATTTCAAACAAATTTAATCGTAATCCTGTCCTTGTGTACCACTTGGATAGTCAAAATTTAATATCCCCAAATAACTTGGTTTACCACCAAGTCATCCTTCATCCACGAAAGTCAAGCAAGTCTTGGCCTTAACATTCATTATTCAAAAATTATGAAAATACGTCTTTTTTCGATTTTAAAACATTATTCCTTACTTAGAGCTGTAAACATAAAGACAATACTTCCTCCGGCAAAAATTTATGCTTGGAGGAACTCGACAAGATAGAGAAATTAAAAAAACACATTTTTTTCATACCCCATTTCCCCCCCAACTTCGTACTCTCCCCTACAGAAAATAATATATTCTTCATTCTAATTTTTAAGTAAACGTTTTTTTTTTTTTTTTAGATTTTAGGTTTTCATCAAAAAATACCCAAGTGGTCTGTGGAAAGTGTCCACTCTAAGAACATCGTCGCTATCTTGCATTTGTTAGTAGCATTAGTTCGACATTTTAGAGCTCCCATTCGTCTCCCTGAAAATGTATTCGTAACGGTCGTAATCGCTCAAAAGAGTGGCGGTGTATTAAACGCACAGTAAATATTTTTTTGTTTATAACTTTTTTGTTTGTATCTAATCTATCGTATATTATTTTATTACCAGAAAATTCCAAGAGCAAATCACATCCGAATATGATGACGTGGGTATGCGTTGTGAAAAAGATGCATTTGATACATTATTTGATTGTGCTCCCGATAAATTGGCTGTTGTTAAAAAATCACTTATAACTTTTGTAAATAAACACTTATCGAAGTTGAATTTTGAAATAAGTGATTTAAACAGTGATTTCCGCGATGGTGTGTATCTATGCCTTTTAATGGGTTTACTTGGAGGATTTTTCGTTCCCCTCTATGAGTTTCATTTGACACCTCAGGATAGTGATCAAATGGTCAGCAATGTTGCATTTTCATTTGATTTAATGCAAGATGCCGGATTGCCAAAGCCTAAGGCTCGTCCAGAAGGTATACCATTATTTTTTTTTAAATTTCATTACTTTTATTAATTTTTTTCTCCTTTTTTTAGATATTGTCAATATGGATTTAAAATCGACTTTGCGTGTTTTGTACAGCTTATTTACTACTTTTAGAAATTACGCCTAAAAAATCTACCCTTGCAGAAACTATTTGTTTATAATAATTGTCTACGTATTGCAACAAATTGCTGACTAATTACAATTAACAAATATTAATTAGGATATCAGAGTGTTTTTGTATTTAATCTATTTTATTAATTACATATTGTTTATGTGTTTTTTTTACTAACCATTAAACCATTTTTTTAAACCAATATTATTGCCTTTTAAATGAATTTGACCACAAAATAGAACAAGATCATATAATTACAAACTTAAGCAATTTTTTTATTACATTACATAACAACCATTCTGCACTTAAAGTTCGACTATCATATATATTAAAAAAATTTATGAAAACTAATCCGAGTCCGTCTGGCCGTTCTATCCGGCCGATTTCCTTCATTTTTTTTTTAATGAAAGGTATTTAGACACAGATATGCCATCAATCATTGAAATTTACTCAACTCCCACCTTACTCAAGTTATACTGAAACGCGATTTTTTGAAGATTTTTTTCAATATTTTCCTTCACTCAAACCTCTATAACTAGAGTTCTAATTAACGTAGGCTGTTGACAGAAGTCTAAGAACACTCACGGCTCCTCATAAAAATTTATATAATATAATGCTGCGGAGCAGCACGGGTCTCTAGTTTCTTTTATATATGTTATCCTCCTAAACTCGAAAATAGCAATACAAAATTTTATGGTCAAACTTTCTTTACAATCGAAAGTAATTATTATATCGCACCTTAAATACAAAACAGTCACAACT
The DNA here is from genome assembly GCA_963682025.1 of Cordilura impudica. Taxonomy (NCBI): domain Eukaryota; kingdom Metazoa; phylum Arthropoda; class Insecta; order Diptera; family Scathophagidae; genus Cordilura; species Cordilura impudica. Next base: position 197,475,295 of record OY821520.1, on the reverse strand, counting down.
CAAAATTTTCAAATTTTCAGGAGAGGCAAAAAACTGTTTATGTAAAAATTATTGTATTATTTCAAAAAATGTAGCTTCATTATGAGAAATGTCCATTTTGAGGAAAGTTTTGCTATAATTTTTTTTTTAATTTATATTGTATTTGTGGAAATAAAATATAATTTTGAGTTATGACTCTCTGACTGAAATTTTTTCATTCGACTAGTGATGTGATATTATCTCAAGTTGTGCCCCAGGTATAACAACATTTTTCCTGTTAAAGATAGTTATGAGAAATAAATTTTTGCAGTAGATAGAAATGTGTACTATGAATTAATTTATGGAAAAAAGTCAATTTTGGAAAATTTTGAGTAGTGACTCTTTTGTATTTAAGGTGCGATATGTTCCTAAATGGTCCGATCAAGACCATATGTGCTTCAAAAACGATAGTTTTTTTTTCAAATCCAACTGAAATATTTTAAATTTTCAGAAAACTCAAAAAGAATAAATTTTTTTTAATTAATTCTTTATTTACAATCTATCCGAGAATAATAAGGAAGTTTGTGAGGCTATGTAACTGCAATGATATACATAATATTAAAAAATAGTAAATGTGTTATATATTTACAAATTTAATTCAAATTGTTGCTAAACAATAATTACTTAAATTTAATTTTAAGAGGTTAATTATTTACAAATCCCCATTGCAGTTACTTTCGGAATGGGAAATCTAAAACATGGTTTCGTTTTAGTCTTCATATTTCATTGGGGCAATCGAGTATATCACTAAAGGATAAAAATGGTCGCTTATCCTTTACAGGTACCTTTAACTTGCGGTTCTAAATTCATTTCGAGCTGATATCAAGATCATTTTTGATGAATTTTTTAGTAGCATACGATGGCGCATTATATCTTTCAAGTATATCCATGTTTGAATTACTATCTTTATCCCATTACTGGATACCATAAGTCCACACTGGTTTGAGTATGGCCTTATATATTATCAGCTTGTGTTCCTCAAGGATCTAAATTAGGATCAATACTATACCTTGTATGTATATGCAAATGATTCAATATAGACGATACTGCGATTGTTGTCGCATACAAAAACTTAGATGATGCAGAGACTGAGCTATAAAATGGTGTCATGACCATGAACTGATAATAAATCCCTCGAAAACGAAGCTGATGCACATCGAGACTCCAAAATACTTATACTCCGACATAAAGTTATTATTTCAAAGCATAGATTACCTGCATAGCAAAAAAAAAAATTGATGATTTCAATTACGATTTGTCGTCATCGTTCTAATACTATTGAATTAATGAGTTCGTACAAATATCTTGGCGTGCTTGTTGACCACAACTTCAAATGGAACCTGCATAGATAACGTTTTAAAAAAGTTGAGAAAAGTGTCTTATATCTTAAATGATCTCAGCTTTTGTTCCAAAAATTTGGTAGTAAGACAAGCATACTTAGTAGAATCGCATATCTGTCACGGTATAGCGGCATTCAACATATTGCAAAAAGCTTCCGAAATCACAGAACCAGATACTTAAAATCTTATAAAAAAAAATAGATATATTTCAGCAACGAATAGTAATATTGCAACAATCAATAACATATAAATTAATAAAACATCAACAAACAACAATAATGTTACAACTATATCATCAAATCACAATGTAATACCAAACAGCATTAGTACTCAACAAAACACCCATCAAGAAGTGATAGCAACAGATGAAGTAAGACCTAATGCAAGCTTAAATGAAAACAAGTGAGAAAATTATAGTCGGTTAGACCGCTATATGATACCCTATACCATGCGTTTAGAGACCCTATCTCTTAGACCCAACTAACTGGATATAGAAAATAAGCATAAACCGAATTTGAGTGGGATTTTTTTTAATTTTTTTGACTGCAGATATGAAAAAGTTCATATCGGATGCTATATCTATGCTTGGCTTGAAGTTGGGTTAGTTCACGCTTTCTACAGTAATTCATGTTTCATCGAATAAATGTCGTTTCTTTTTTTTCCGGTTGGGGGATAACACGTTTCGGTGGTTGTTTGCTGATCCGAGCGGTTGCTGATCAGGTTATATACCGAAATGCATGCTTTCTGGTTACATAACCGTTCGCTTTGATAGTTTTAAGGATTAAAATCAAATGGCTCTCCCTAACCTCACTTGCGAAGGCATGGGTTGTGTAGGGATGCATATGCCGTATAACCTGGCAGTATGTCTAGCTGGAGGCAACGCCAACCCTAATTATAGTTAAAAAAAACAATGAATTTATCACATTACATTATATATAACCACGTTTTGAAGAAATTATTAAACAGCAGACAAGCCTCAATTGGCTTTGCAAGGGTTTTCAAATTTTTATTAACTGTTATTGTAATGAAAAATCAAATAAAGAATTTAAAATAAAAAATTATATTTCTAGTCTACCATAAAAATGAATAGCAAAATACCACGAATGTTAAATAATGAATGAATATTCGAATAAACAGGTAGGTTAATTTTTTTATTTTAATGCATATTTCTTTCAAGATGGTTATACATAGAATGATAAAAATCCAATTATATGCGTATCATCCAACGACTTCATTAAAAATGCCCAGCATGGGACATTTATTGGTTTATTCATGGCTTCATGAGGTGTCTATTGGTATATAGCTTGTTTCCGAAATCATCGGAGGAGATTCAGAAATTGAAAACAAAAATAATAATGTAATTTTATGGTTTGCACAAAAAGGACTTCTGGAAAAATGCATGAGTCATACATCAATTTATTCGTGGGCTTATGTGCAGTCCAACAGTATACATACGTTTAATTTTCCAAATCATCGGGAGAGCTTAGAAAAATAAGACAATGAATGCAGCAGCATCACTCCGGATCATCATACATATTTACTAAATATTTTGTTTTAATTAGTTGTAAACAAATATGTAAAAAAAAAAATTTATCCATGGAGTGCGTTATATGTCATAATCAGGGGGCTTATTATGTAATTCGATTCGAAACGAAAATATTTTCGAAAGGAATTTCCTTTCGAAAATTGTAATGGAAATAATAGTACGAAAGCTTACTACAAAGTACAATTTGTACGAATTCGTAAATGTTTTCATTCGAATCGAATTACATAATAACCCACCAGTTCTATTTTTAGATCCTGAGGATGGTTTAAAATTTAAAGCCGAAATATTGATTTAAATATGTTATAAAATTAACGTAAATGTTTTTGTTTTTACATAAAAATGACCTGACCAGACAAGGTTCATAAAAAATTACAAAGAAAGGTCAACTACGATTACAAATATATAGTACACTCGCATTTTCTCAATTTCGTATTATGTTTCTCTATTTTGTTTTTAATTTCTGTAACGGAATCGCTACAGATGTTTCTTTTTATATTTTATGTTAATTAGTGCCGGTTTACATATGAAAGTTTTCTTGCTGAAAGTCTTGAGTTTATAGGTGAGACGGGAGAAAAGAATGGCAGGGGGTACATACTTTCATGTACTCTGAAATTCTCTTTTGTTTCTTGCTTCGCAATTGTCAAAGTGAAGATTTTTTATGTTTTGTTTGCGTTAAAAAAGATAGTAAATTAAAATAAAGTTAATATTAATGAAATAAAATGATAAAATAAATAGATAAAATGATAAAGTAAACATGAACAAATCTTGAATTTCAATACAAAAATTTCAGTGTGTAGACACGGATGAAAGTTTAAAAGAGAATTTCAAACAGTTTCAGAAAGAAAAATTTCATGTGTAAACTGGGACTATTACATGATGTGTTTTTTACATATGTACTGTCAAATTTTCCCACAATAAAAGTTGTACACATCGTGTGATACATATGAAACATTGTTTATGTACAATACATGAGGAAAGTCACATGTACATATTTCAATTAGAACAGGTTCTATTTTGTTATGAACCGTTTTTGGACCGATGAGGCTCGCGACTAGCTCAATTTTAGACTCACCCAGGAGGTCCCAACCCTCTCACCGGCCGTACGTTCACACACAAAAAAAAAATCATTTGCTTAAAACACACACAAAAAAAAACTGACTTTACCTAACTAACAAATCACCACACAACACATAGGAGACCGATGTTCGCTCCTTTTCGCCCACCCTACCGTAGTCGTACAATTGCCACAATTACTATTTCATACGACCCCTAAATCCACTCGACCTTCCCTCCTCTTACTTACCCACTATTGGCATTATCCCTTCAGAAAATCAAGCCGACATTATCCACACTCAAATTCTTTTCTTCATTTAAGTTTTTACATTATTTATTATTATAAATCCTAAACTATTCATTTCTTTTTATGCTTAACATTAATTAGATCTTATTATTAATATTATTATAGAAAAAATAAAAAAAAACAATATACACAATTTAAAAAAAACACATTTGATTATACATTTACCCCTCTTATTAATTATGACTTATTTTTTTAAAATTTTTTTCTAGACGCCTTTCTTTTTCGTTAATTTAATTATTACTTAAACAAAAATTTATATTTTGGAACTTTACTTTCATATATATGCATTGTTCAAACTCACCAAAAAAAACTTTTTCTTTTGTCTTATACAAGGTCCAAATCTCTTCTTTTATCTCAGATTTTTCTTTCTGAAGCCGCTCTAAATCATCCTATACCTAAAGGAGCTCCCTGAGGATACTAGATTTCTTTCATCTTTATTTTACTACCACGCTGAAGATGTGCACCCCTAACTGAACTAATTATATCTTTATCTTTACTTTTTTTTTTTTTTTTGCAATATATATAAAAGTTTCCCTTTCTAATTTACTTTCAGGCTTACAACCTTTTTGCTTTTTACGGCGCTGACTTTATCTCAACCCCTACACTCTATGATTATATGGATACTTTATATACATAAACAATTACTACAAACCAAAAATTAATTTCTTAAACACTACTTAGTCTAATATACTATAATAACATTTCAACATTTCAACTTTTCATATATTCTCTATTTTTAAATCTTTTCCGTTTTCAATAAATAAAAATAAATATTTAATATCAAAATAACTTCACACGTATATACCTTTTTTTTACTTTTGTATCTTTTTAGCGTTTGTTTCTTTGAGTTATTGCTCGTATATGCGTATGTAACAATATAAATCACCATTATCCATCTACCTTCGTTATCGCTTTACTTTATAAAATATAAATATTTCCTTTTCGGTTTAAAACACCGTAAATAATACTTAATGATGACTTTAATCACGCCTTTTTCATTTGGTAGATAAGTACATCGGAACTAAAAAATACAATTTTCAAAATACCTGGCTACGATGGACTTAGCTTTGGTGATGATTCCGGAACACAAGACAAACTGCCGGCCGCCATTCACAGCCGCCGTCCTTTGATTTCTACAAACAGGCTTAAATGTCGACAGCCTCTGGTTGGAATATCCTCCCTCTCTTCCAGATCTAGTGATGTAGCCAGGCCTGCATTAATATACATACATATACATATTATTTCAAACTTTACTATTCATAACTTCTTTTTTCTTTATTTTTTTAACACTCACTTTATATTTGATTTCTTTTTTTTTCACTTCTACACTTTACACTGCACTGTGGCCGTTAACTTTTGTTCCGACCTCTCTTGTTAGCATACGACTTGATACTGAATTCTAATATTTTTAAAACAATACCTTCGCTGTTCTAAGTTGTCGATATTCTTTCCAACCTTCCAAATCTCTATTTCCCTTAACGTTATCTATTTATACATTATATATTGCAATTTTACCGCCAAAACTCCATCTTTTTTTTATTTTAATAATATATACCAATTGCTCTAATCCCGCCAATACTGCATCTTTTATTTAAATATTATATTATTAATTTGTTAAACCACAATCTATCTTTTTCCAGAATTTATACATTTAAATACATTAACCAACCTTGATTTAACCTTTCCCCCTTTTTATATCTCCTCCGTCCCACGAAAAACCGTCACAAACTATTCCCAACCTACCAGGCTATCATCAATTTCAATACGGTTATTACCTTTAAAGTTTTCAAAACAAAATCAATTTACTTTATTTGAAATTTTACGTTCTTCAATGTAATATCCAACGCTGCGTTTTACTATTTTAAAAATTTTTTCCGCATTGCCAATTTTTTCACTATCTTCCTATGTAAACCCTACACACACATAACATATGTCTGTCTTCTTCTCATTCATATAAATTCACAAACACACGTAAGTATGTACATTATAAAAAATATACTTATTTTGATTTCTATTTTATTTACAGATTTTCCGGCAAATTTGCGACTTCGGACGACCTCATAGCAATGCAGGTGAGTATTTTCCTTTGGTAAAACTAAGGTTTGTTAGGTCAATCATTCTATTAATGTATTATTTTCATTTCTGTTTTCAGCCTTCTAACAACAACATGGCCACCGCCTACAAGTAAGTATACACATTAATTCGTTTCCATTTTTCTTTCTATTGCAGATTTCCTACTCTACTGGGCCCAAGACGAGGATAAACGCTACAGGTAAGTATTTAATCCAAATGCAAAGTATCGTTCCAGAATTAAGCACACTTTTCTCTACATTTTCACCTCTTCTTTATTTTCAGGTTCGAACACAAAATGAGCAAGATGGGGCAAACTGCGGTGTAGCTCTGCCGCATTGGTTCAAGTTTGCCCATTTTTCCAAAGGAAATTTTTTTTTAAGAACTAGGACATGGGGCAGGAGTTCAGTTCGCTCCAATCAAATTTTAGGAGCCCCCTCCTTTACATGGTTAGGGACCAGAAAATATTTAAAAACTCAAATAACAAGAAAACTAACCCCAAAAAAAACAAAAAATAGTACTAACAAAACTAATACTGCAAAAAAACAAGCATTTGGGACTGGAGGTTTCGCCCGATCCTTGGGCGGAACATGCACTCCCTAATATTACTACGCGGACTGGTTTCTTCGCCCGATCCATGGGCGGACAAAGCACTCCCGGATACCATTCGAGGCTCTTCGTTAAAATTTTTTTTGGTCGTTGACTTCGAAAAATTTTGAGTGGCTTATCCGACCCGCAACAAAACTCCGATTTCTACAAGTCCACGATGTAGGAAACGGTGTGCTGGAAGGCATTTTCGATCCTTGGATCACCTGCCCAACGTGGGGAACACTCACACCCCGAGATGGGTCTCATCGTATTGGTTCTCCACAAGCCGGGTATGTACGTGCTGAATATTATATACTGACATTACGTGGGGAACTCCCACACCTTGAGTAAGAGTCTCGCCGGGCATTACTCTATTAATATCTATTTTTTTTCTTCCAGGAAACTTTAGAGAGTGGATTTTGGTCACCTTTAGCAATTCCATCTTGGGGATCTGTCCTCTATACCGCCCCTGATCAACAGCCGACTTTTGCATCTTTCCAGGTAAGAAAAATCATAGTGGCAACCCCTGTTTGTAATTAAAGATTTTTATTTTTCGTGTAATTGGTCATTGGCCAATTGGGCACTATCCGTGCTAAATTAAACTGAATGCCTACAAAAACTTGCTTTGAGGCTAAATTAATCATAACTTTTTCTTTGGCATTTTTACGTGAACTCTTCTCCCTCTTGCTATATCTCAAAATTTGCTTTGAGTCGAAGTTCTGGGTTTGCCAAAGTTTCTTATTTAAATATCTCTAAAATTTTATTTATTTCTTATTTACTCAAATCTTTTAACATTTCTAGGTAAAGCCTCTACTCTCCTCCTCCTTAGGAATTTTCGTTGAACAATATGGAACGGATTGTCTCTGGGACACTTTTTTACCTATATAAAAATAATACCCAGAGACTTATCAGACTATCCCTATTTATCCGGTTTGGACTTATTTGACCCCCTACAACTCTCTTTATTACGGGAAGTCTACCTATAACTCATACAGCATATAAGATTTGTACTTTGTTAATCCTTTTTGTTTTATTCGCAGGTTTATCTAATACTTAAATCGTAATCATCAAAAAAAAAAACAGAGGATTCTTCTTTTATTTATAAACCTATAAAAAGGAACAAGCAGTACAAACATGGATATCACAGATTAAACCACAGGTATTCCCTAAACTAATATTGCGGTTTCCTTAAATCTAATATTGCACGTAGTTGGTTTTGGCTAGACTTATCCTAAGGTGTGTAAAAGTTGTATAATTCAAAACTCTAAAAATTGTTCTACTCAGGTACAAAAAAAAAATGATCACCGATATAAAGATAAATGGTATAATTTTATAGACACATTAGGACGAACACTTGTAAAATATGCTGAGTGTAAAGTCTCAAATAATCGAATTCTTATGTCCTAATATTGCACTATTTTATTTTGAGAAATCTCACAAAAAATCCAAATTTTCTCAGTGTTATTTAAACTTTTATATATTTAAGGTGAAATATACCTATAGATTTTCCCTGTAATGTTTCTAATTCGTACATGTTGTTACCTACAGGTCTGACCACTCTACACTTTAAGAATTTCTTGCAAAATTTTGCATTGATATTTTTTTCGAAATTACTTAATAGTGTGTTTCGACGGTACACCTCTTGACCTGGGATGAATTTAACCTTACGTGCCCTCTTATTATAACTCTCGGCGCTCTTATCGTATGCTTTCTGCATATTTTCTTTTATCTTTTCACGAATAATTTCTAATTTTTCATTTCGCTGAATATCTTGTATGTGGTGGTCCGTCAACGATAATAATTTTCTGCTCAGCTTATAATCAGCTCCGCTTGTATACATGTGGTATCCAAATAGGGCAAAAAATGGTGTTACACCCGTTGCTGTGTGTATTGCAGTTCTCAATGCACATTCGATTTCCGACAAGTACAGATCCCAATCTCTGTGATCTTTTTCTAAATATGCTCTTATAGCTGATAAAACGGACTGATTCACCCGCTCAGAAGCATTGGACTGTGGTGAATACACTGCGGTTCGAATATGCTGGATTTTGTAGGTTTTCATTAAAGTTTCGAATCCTTTTGCCACAAATTGAGAACCGTTGTCACTATGTATAATTTCAGATACACCGAATTTATGAAAAATTTCGTGAACTAAGAATTGTATAACATTATTTGTGGTCGCCTCTTTCATCGCTTTCAAAAATGTGAACTTTGTAAAGTGATCCACCACAATAAAGATATAACAATTGCCTTTTTTAGATCGTGGATATTTTCCCAAAAAGTCAATATACAATTTTTGAAATGGCCGGTCAGTAATCACCTGATTTCCTATTTCCGGTCTAAGATTCTGATTACAAGATTTGGTTTCTTTACATATTTGGCAGTTTTTAACATACAGTTTTACTTGGGCTGTCATTTTTGGCCAGTAAAAAAAACGTTTTAATCTTTCTAACGTTTTGGCTACACCATCATGAGCTGTTGTTAATGTGGCATGGGCTTTTTCTATTACGGGTTGTGTGATATTTGGAGGAATCCATAGCTTCCATTGGCATTCGTTGTCATCACCTCGATCACAATACATTTTCTTGAAGATCATCCCATTATCTATTTTCAGATCTGGCAGCATTTCCTTATTTTCTTCAATATGTTTTTTTAGATCGACATATTCTTCACTTTCAAATTCGGTTGTCTCAAAATCGAATAAGTCCTCCGTAGAAATTTCTTCAACGAACTCATATTGTGGTAATCTTGACAACATATCCCCCACTATATTTTCAGACCCTTTTCTATGTTCTATATCAAAATCAAATGCTTGTAACTGCAGCGACCATCTGGCTTATCTCCCGCTCAAATCTTTAAGCGTCATAAGCCATTTCAGACTCGCATGATCTGTCACAATGGTGAAAGGCATCATCTCAACGTAAGGTCTGAATTTTTTTACTGCCATCACAGCTGCCAAACATTCTTTTTCAGTCACACTGTAGTTCCTTTGACAGGTGTTTAGCTTCTGCGAGTAAAAAGCTATAGGGTGCTCTTCCCCCTTATCGTTGAGTTGATACAAAACTGCTCCAATCCCATAATCGCACGCATCACATTGTATCCAAAATCTTCTTGAGAAGTCAGCATGCCGTAAAACAGGAGCGGATGTTAATGCCTTTTTTAAATTTTCAAATGCTGTTTTTGCCTCAGGAGTCATAACAAATTTCTTCGCTTTCCTTAGGGTGTCAGTCAGTGGAGCAGATATTGATGCAAAATCCTTAATAAATCTCCGGTACCACCCTGCTGTACCAAGAAAACTTCTAACTTCTCGAGGTGTTTTTGGCAGAGATATTGCCTTTATGGCCTGGACTTTGTCTGGATCCGTCTTCAACATCCCACCGCCGATTATAAACCCTAGATATTTTAGCTGTTGAAAGCAGAATTGGGATTTTTGCAAACCTATTGTTAAATTTGCATCCTTCAGACATTGTGCGACTTCTTTCAGCAGTTCAATATGTGTTTCAAATTTCTCTGAAATAATCAATAGATCATCTAAATATATAAGTACATGCTCCTTCAAACGTTGTGGGATAACCTTATCCATCAATCTGCATAATCTTTGGGCAGCATTACATAATCCGAAGGGCATTACGCGAAATTGATAGAGTGGCCGACCTGCTACGGTAAAAGCTGTTAATGGTTTACTGTCTTCTTCTAACTCTATTTGCCAAAACGCGAATTTTAAATCAACACTACTAACATAATATGTTTCATCAATCCTACTGAGTATGCCGTCAATATTTTGTAGGGGATAAGCGTCTTTAACTGTCACCTTATTAAGTTTTCGGGCGTCTAGACAAAATCTGCTTTTCCCTGGCTTCCTCACTACAGTTGTACGATTACTCCACGGATTTTTGCTTTCTTCTTTCACTTTTAGTTTTAACATATTGTCGATTTCTTTATAGGTTATCTCTTGGACCGCAGGTGAAATGGGATAATATCTATCCTTCACGGGCACTGTCCCCTCTACAAGCTGTATTGAATGCTTCTCCAAAGTTGTGCAGCCTAACCCAAGGGTTTCAAAAGCTGGAAACGATTTCACCGCTTCATCAAGTTGTTGTTGCTGCGTTGTTGTCAACGTATGAGGGTTGGATTTGTGGTTTTCTACCTTATACTCTTCTTGGATCTTCTGAATATCTAATTCGCACACGCTTACTATGTTCGGAGCCAGTTTGAACGCCTTCCAAAAATCAATTCCCAAATAAAGACATTGTTCAAGCTCAGTACAAAGGTAAAATTCAATATTTTCAACTTGGTTATTGTATTTAACTTCTACACATATTTTCCCTAATAACCTATGTTGCTGCCCTCCAGCTGTGGATATAACAGAAAATATCGGGACTATTGGTAAGCCTAGCTGGCTAACAAATTCCCTACATTCTTTACCTAGCAAACTTACTGAAGCTCCAGTATCCAGAAGACCTTTAACTTGTATATCACCAATCTCAACGTCTGCGAAAACTCGAGGATCTATTTTGTTTTTATTCATCTTCTTTATGGTTTCTACAACAAGCCTTCTTTTAAGTTTTCTAGCCGAAAATTTCTGCCTTAATTTTAGGATTCTGTTGGATATTTTATTGCTCTTTTGTATTTCGTTATTGAATATTTTATTTCTTACGCAATCGTAATTGATTTTTCTCTCTTCAAGCGTGTATTCATGTCTTAACTGTGGGATGATTTTATTATGGTGTTTTGCTTCTTTAATTAAATTTATTATTTTTACCTTTTCAGGATTTATTGCGGATGAATCAGCGGGTTCTCGGATGAACGATGGTCCCCCGCTGTAACATCGCCCCTCTGAAAATACTTCCCCTTACAATTTGGACATTTTGGAGAAATGACGTCGGGTTTTCCATACCTATAACAAAACAGGGTCCTTTCTGTTACTGGACAGTCCATAAACACATGGCCTTCTTGTTTACAATTCCAGCATCTCAGTGGATTGCGTCTGGGTTGTAGCTCGCTGTTGTTGAACCTCATCGCAGCCAGTTCTTCATAATTATCTTCCGCATATACGTGTGGGTCATCAGGCTTCTCCACGACTTCGCTCACCTTTTTGGGAAATCTGCTCATTGGCATTTGAGAGAAAGGCCGGACATCCTTACGCAGAAACGTCTTTTCTGCCTCAACGCACTCTATCCGCAGTTGTTCTACAGAAGAAATGGCCATTGGGTAAACTATTTTTCCTATGCTTTCCCTCAAATTTCTTTTAATCATTTTAATCATTTCATACTCTGGCATAGGCATACTAAGTCGTGACCTCAACGTGTTCATCGTATGAAAAAAATCGTCGATGGATTCGCCAGGCAATTGCTTTCTTTCAACCATATCCCTCATGAGCTCAAAGCTGGATCTCGTGGATTGGTATTGCTGCATCAAAGCCATTTTCAAAGTGGGCCACTTATCAGCTGACGTGATATCGTTCGCCTGTGCTAAAAGCCAGTACCACCTTTTCGCCTGTCCCACTACTAATAGGTGAAAATCGCGCAATACTTCCACCCATGGTATACCATACTGCCTCTGGAGCGTCTCCAGGCGGAAAATAAAGTCCTCGATGGCAAGATGGCTGGTATTTCCGTCGAATTGTAAGCCCCACTTGTCAACGCGGATTTTTATCTGATCGGGGTTTATACTACCCTCGCCGCAAATTGAAGAACCCCTGGATGAATGGTCAGATTGCACATTTACACCGGACATATCCATTGGTGCTGATCTTTGTCGAGAGATTCCCGAACTGCTTGGTAAGTTGAAATTAGCTAATCGGACATTTTCCTGTTGAGTATGTTGTACCACCAGACTCAACCGACTAACCGTATCGGTTATTTCCGACATTGCCCTTCTAATCTCAGACAATTGAGGACCTACCCCTTGCTCTATCATTCTCATTACCGAAATTTGCATCGTTCCTAAATCATCAGTAGCTACCCTCCGTTGATCACTATGCGAGCTGCCCTGAGCTGATCTATCGCTAGGCAATGTTCCCTGCGGATTCTGGTGGTTCCCACGCATTATCGTCGCAGACCTATCTTGAATTTGTGGTTCTATGTTTTCTTCCTGGGACATTTCTATGTTTCTACTGACACTCGATAATGACGGCTTTGGCGTGTTAGGTTTCTGAACCTTTTCCGCAATCTGAGGTGTTGATCGATTTAAATCAAATTTAACTTGGCGGTTTCTTTTCCTCGACCTAGTTTCGCGGGGATTATCATTCATATCCCACTATAATATTTATGAAAACAAAACTATGGACCTAATTAAAACTGACTAAAAAAAACAAAAGTACAGCCCCAAAATTACCACACAATTCCGTATCAAGCTCGTAAACCAAAAATAAAAAAAAAACAAATATATTAAAAATACGATATACTTAACTACTATTAGCATTAACAATATATAATATTCAATAATCCAAAAAAAAAAAACAAAAATACTTAATCTTATATATATATCGATATTAACCTTAACAATAATTCGAATCTTTCTTAATAATGTAAATTTATTAACACACAAATCCCTACTTCACTTTAATAATTCTGTTATCAGAGTATTTTAATACAATTCATAAAATTTTTCGTGTAAAAAAAAAAATTTTTTGTGATAAACTGATTTCTTAAAATTTTTTCTATATACTTGGGTTTGGCAATAATGGGTCGTATCGGAGGTCTAGCGGATATAATTATTATTATTTTTTTTTTTTGTTGTTGTGTGGCTTCAGACAATTTACTTCTCAACATTTAAAAATTTTTTATTTTTGTTTATCAATGTGACTTTTCGTACTTCAACTTTGAAATCAATTACTGAAGCGAGATTACGAAACAGATATAAATAACACTTGATACATCTAACCTCGAAATATCTATTATCACGAGAGGCTATCTAGTATTACTTAACTCTTAACACCAACATTTAAACAAAATATAAACCTATAACACTTTACCATTTACTTATACAAAAACGAAAACTAATAAAAATACAATTAGAGACCTTAAGTTATCTTCTAAGCTATTTTTAATTGTTTCCTTTTGAATCTGTAGAATATTCGTTTCTCTAAAATCTCTCTTTTTCGATTTTTTTATTACACCGTAAGTTTTCTACCCTTGGTGGCTATAAAAACTCCAATTTTGAGATTAAGATCCACGATTTTTTCTTTGGGCTATTTTTGGTTCTATCTATTGGGCTATCGTTAACACGTATAGGTGATTTTACATGCTATTTCAATTTATAATTCCGAATTTTGATTGGGCGCCATTTATGTTATGAACCGTTTTTGGACCGATGAGGCTCGCGACTAGCTCAATTTTAGACTCACCCAGGAGGTCCCAACCCTCTCACCGGCCGTACGTTCACACACAAAAAAAAATCATTTGCTTAAAACACACACAAAAAAAACTGACTTTACCTAACTAACAAATCACCACACAACACATAGGAGACCGATGTTCGCTCCTTTTCGCCCACCCTACCGTAGTCGTACAATTGCCACAATTACTATTTCATACGACCCCTAAATCCACTCGACCTTCCCTCCTCTTACTTACCCACTATTGGCATTATCCCTTCAGAAAATCAAGCCGACATTATCCACACTCAAATTCTTTTCTTCATTTAAGTTTTTACATTTATTATTATAAATCCTAAACTATTCATTTCTTTTTATGCTTAACATTAATTAGATCTTATTATTAATATTATTATAGAAAAAATAAAAAAAAAACAATATACACAATTTAAAAAAACACATTTGATTATACATTTACCCCTCTTATTAATTATGACTTATTTTTTTAAAATTTTTTTCTAGACGCCTTTCTTTTTCGTTAATTTAATTATTACTTAAACAAAAATTTATATTTTGAAACTTTACTTTCATATATATGCATTGTTCAAACTCACCAAAAAAAACTTTTTCTTTTCTCTTATACAGGGTCCAAATCTCTTCTTTTATCTCAGATTTTTCTTTCTGAAGCCGCTCTAAATCGTCCTATACCTAAAGGAGCTCCCTGAGGATACTAGATTTCTTTCACCTTTATTTTACTACCACGCTGAAGATGTGCACCCCTAACTGAACTAATTATATCTTTATCCTTACTTTTTTTTTTGCAATATATATAAAAGTTTCCCTTTCTAATTTACTTTCAGGCTTACAACCTTTTTGCTTTTTAGGGCGCTGACTTTATCTCAACCCCTACACTCTATGATTATATGGATACTTTATATACATAAACAATTACTACAAACCAAAAATTAATTTCTTAAACACTACTTAGTCTAATATACTATAATAACATTTCAACATTTCAACTTTTCATATATTCTCTATTTTTAAATCTTTTCCGTTTTCAATAAATAAAAATAAATATTTAATATCAAAATAACTTCACACGTATATACCTTTTTTTTACTTTTGTATCTTTTTAGCGTTTGTTTCTTTGAGTTATTGCTCGTATATGCGTATGTAACAATATAAATCACCATTATCCATCTACCTTCGTTATCGCTTTACTTTATAAAATAAAAATATTTCCTTTTCGGTTTAAAACACCGTAAATAATACTTAATGATGACTTTAATCACGCCTTTTTCATTTGGTAGATAAGTACATCGGAACTAAAAAATACAATTTTCAAAATACCTGGCTACGATGGACTTAGCTTTGGTGATGATTCCGGAACACAAGACAAACTGCCGGCCGCCATTCACAGCCGCCGTCCTTTGATTTCTACAAACAGGCTTAAATGTCGACAGCCTCTGGTTGGAATATCCTCCCTCTCTTCCAGATCTAGTGATGTAGCCAGGCCTGCATTAATATACATACATATACATATTATTTCAAACTTTACTAACTTTACTATTCATAACTTCTTTTTTCATTATTTTTTTAACACTCACTTTATATTTGATTTCTTTTTTTTTCACTTCTACACTTTACACTGCACTGTGGCCGTTAACTTTTGTTCCGACCTCTCTTGTTAGCATACGACTTGATACTGAATTCTAATATTTTTAAAACAATACCTTCGCTGTTCTAAGTTGTCGATATTCTTTCCAACCTTCCAAATCTCTATTTCCCTTAACGTTATCTATTTATACATTATATATTGCAATTTTACCGCCAAAACTCCATCTTTTTTTTTATTTTAATAATATATACCAATTGCTCTAATCCCGCCAATACTCCATCTCTTATTTAAATATTATATTATTAATTTGTTAAACCACAATCTATCTTTTTCCAGAATTTATACATTTAAATACATTAACCCCTTTTTATATCTCCTCCGTCCCACGAAAAACCGTCACAAACTATTCCCAACCTACCAGGCTATCATCAATTTCAATACGGTTATTACCTTTAAAGTTTTCAAAACAAAATCAATTTACTTTATTTGAAATTTTACGTTCTTCAATGTAATATCCAACGCTGCGTTTTACTATTTTACAAATTTTTTCCGCATTGCCAATTTTTTCACTATCTTCCTATGTAAACCCTACACACACATAACATATGTCTGTCTTCTTCTCATTCATATAAATTCACAAACACACGTAAGTATGTACATTATAAAAAATATACTTATTTTTATTTCTATTTTATTTACAGATTTTCCGGCAAATTTGCGACTTCGGACGACCTCATAGCAATGCAGGTGAGTATTTTCCTTTGGTAAAACTAAGGTTTGTTAGGTCAATCATTCTATTAATGTATTATTTTCATTTCTGTTTTCAGCCTTCTAACAACAACATGGCCACCGCCTACAAGTAAGTATACACATTAATTCGTTTCCATTTTTCTTTCTATTGCAGATTTCCTACTCTACTGGGCCCAAGACGAGGATAAACGCTACAGGTAAGTATTTAATCCAAATGCAAAGTATCGTTCCAGAATTAAGCACACTTTTCTCTACATTTTCACCTCTTCTTTATTTTCAGGTTCGAACACAAAATGAGCAAGATGGGGCAAACTGCGGTGTAGCTCTGCCGCATTGGTTCAAGTTTGCCCATTTTTCCAAAGGAAAATTTTTTTTTAAGAACTAGGACATGGGGCAGGAGTTCAGTTCGCTACAATCAAATTTTAGGAGCCCCCTCCTTTACATGGTTAGGGACCAGAAAATATTTAAAAACTCAAATAAGAAAACTAACCCCAAAAAAAAACAAAAAATAATACTAACAAAACTAATACTGCAAAAAAACAAGCATTTGGGACTGGAGGTTTCGCCCGATCCTTGGGCGGAACATGCACTCCCTAATATTACTACGCGGACTGGTTTCTTCGCCCGATCCATGGGCGGACAAAGCACTCCCGGATACCATTCGAGGCTCTTCATTAAACCTCCGCCACGCAAAATTTTTTTTGGTCGTTGACTTCGAAAAATTTTGAGTGGCTTATCCGACCCGCAACAATTTTTGCATGACAAACATGAAAATACAACACTGCTTGTGGCGAAAGAAAAACAGTAAATTTTAAAGATTAATATTGAAAGAAAAATAAATTGTTTAGTATTAATTAACAATTAAAAAATATATAACCTTTTTTTAACAATAAATTTTTGTAAATTCACAAATTAAAACAGCTGTTGTTTACATTTAGAGGTTATGTCATACAGAAATACATATGCACGTGTGATAGCAAAAATTATGAATCGTATGTAAAAGACAATTTTGACAGACATGCGGAATTTCATATGGATAAAAAAAGTGACAGTACATATGTAAAAAACACTTCGTGTAATTGCACCTTTAAGGAGTGTTTACACTATGTGTATTTTCCATATGCAAATTCAGTTTTACGATCCATACGTAATTCCGTGTGTGTGTCAAAATTAGCGTTTTACATACGATTCATAATTTTTGCGTTCAAACGTACATATGTATTTCCGTATGACATAACCTCTAAATGTAAACAACAGCTGATTTAATTTGTGAAAAATTTATTGTTAAAAATAAAGTTATATGTTTTATATATTTTTTAATTGTTAATTAATATTAAACAATTTATTTTTCTTTCAATATTAATCTTTATAATTTACTCTTTTTTTCTTTCGCCACAAGCAGTGTTGTATTTTCATATGTTTGTCTTGCCAAAATAGAACATGCTCTATTTGAAAAATTTGCATATGTCTTGCAAAATGTGTTGTACATAAACAATGTTTGAAAGGGTTCACACTATGTGTACAAATTACACGTGCTAAAAAACTAAGAAAAACACAAGCAAAACACGTAGTGTGAACGCAGCTTTAGTGTTGTGCATTCTAAAGCGGGATATACACGGTCAAAATGCTTGAAGTCAAATTCATGTATGTGTGCATGAAGCTTTGAACATACACGGTACTGCATAGCACTTCAATCATTCATTTGGTTTTTGATTTTGTGCTGTAAACATCATGTCGGTAGCGGACGATACACTTGTCGCCATTTTTGCAGTGTGCTTAAAAGCAAAAGAAAATGAAAAAAAGAAGAAGAAGAGACGTATCTGGATGAAGGAGTGGTTAAAAAAAAGGAATTCATTTACCCATGAAAATTTAACTTAAGCTTCCAGCAATTCTAAAATATTTTTCCTTTCATCCGGCATCTCCTCACAACCATTTGCATCAAAGTCACATTAAAAATGAGAACATGCTTGATCAATCAACGATATACACACATCAAATTTTGATTTTGCTTCAATCATCGTCGGTGTGACACATACAAACACATTTTCACTAATACCACCAAAATGCAGTTCAATCATTTTGACCGTGTATATCCCGCTTAATGCATGAAGCACATAAACGACAGCGGCTACACGACTACAGCCTGTCAAAAATAAAATACACACGTTTATATGAAAACGATTATTTCGACACCAACACAGCTACCACTTTTGCTGCTGTAGTCAACTTAGGCTAATTTCTATTTTTGTTGGCTACAAAACAAAAATAGTATAACAAAATATGTAAAAGTTATTAGTGCTATGAAATATTTCATTTTGTTTAAAAAGTTAATCGCAAAATGAAATGCTATAATAATTCCATTAATAATCAAAACCGGTTAAGTAAATTTATTTATTTATTTTTACGTTATAATAGTGCATTATAAATAAGTATTTGTGTACTTATTTAAGTCAAGAATCATGCATGTTTTCTATTTTAATAAAGTAGAAAAAAAATATAATTGGCACTACTGAAATAAAAATGCTTTTGTATAAAAACAGCTGTTTATATTGTTGTTATATGTTTCTGTCGTTTTCAAAAAAATTAAGTAGCTGACTACACGACTACAATTGCAGCCAGCAGCATTTGTAGTCGTGTGTTCGTGTAGCTGCTGTCGTCAATGTGTTTCATGCATAATTCTTTTTAGTGAGCGCACTTTCTAGCTCAATTATTTTAAAGGAACTTGTTCGTTCTTATGCGGCCTACACACGAGGCAACCGTTTGAAGCAATGGTTGTATCAACAATGATATACACGTAGCAATGGTTGCCTCAATTAGCCAGAAATATCAAAAAGTTTTGATATTTTTCGTTGGCCAGAAATATCAAAAAGTTTTGATATTTTTCGTTGGTTGAGGCAACCGTTGCTACGTGTATATCATTGTTGATACAACCATTGCTTCAACCGGTTGCCTCGTGTGTAGGCCGCATTATAGTTCAATCGCTCTTTTTTGAACTTTTATTTTTTTCACTACATATGTTGCACGAACTAGTGCAATAAAAATTGTATGAGCTGCAGCATTAAATTCATGATGAGTGTGCGCAATATATACTTATACATACATATTTTTTAAGAAATGTATGTATATTAAAAAATATATTAAAAAAAATAAGGTGAATGATTGTAAATTAACAAAATAATTGGAATAAGTCTAGTTTAGGGGCGATGCCCCGATATTTTAGTTTTTTTTTTTGGGGGGGGGGGTAGGGGCTTTTGAGGCGATTCCAGGGAATATTTTTTTGTCGGTCGAGCCTATTTTCCGAGTTATGGACCCCCAAAGTTTTAATATTGACTAGTGTATAACTTTGAAATTTATTATCGGATTTCGACAATATATATATCGTTTGAAAGCTTATTTGAGCGTCTTCTATGTGGTATTTTAAAATTTGAAATCCATTAACCCATTATGAACCTATTGAAAAGTTGCATTTTTGTGAGTTTTTTTTAATATGGGATTATCTCATAAATAGACGTATGTCATGTATGGTTTTATATTAACTGAATAAATGGTAGGTCCATAAGATTTATTTTGATATATGTCATGACCACTTAACCCTTTCAGAACCGGATATATTTGGTATTTTATCTACATTTTTATGCTTTTTGAAAAATATATTGATATTTTATGGACTTTTCATATTTGTAATGCTTTTTGGAAAATATATTTGTATTTCTAAGGTAGTTAAAATTTATATTATTTTTTTAAATTGTGGCAACTTTATTCATTTACTTTTAAATTTTTACATAATTTGAATGCAATAGAAGGCTATCTGAATTCAAAAATATTATGGGGAAATATGGGAACATTTTATATTTTCTTTATTAAAAACGTTTTTTCCCCTGGAAATTTCATATTGTCTTCTTCAAACTTTTACTAAAATTTTTCTTTGAAATTTATACAATAAAATGGAAATAAATAAATTAGTGCAACTTTATAGTTTATTTGGGTGCCAAGAGAGGGAAAAGTTAATCGACAAGTGATAACCCACTTGGTAAATTGGGGTTTGGTTCCAAGGAAGGGAAGGTGTCCACATGGGCATGTATTGAAGCTATGCGAATACGAAAACATTGATGGATGGGTGTGGAGGTAATTATAACGAATTATTAAGGTTTTTATATATATAAAAAAAATTTATTTTTAAACTTTATAAAATAAGGTGCTACGAAAATTTTTCAGCGAATAAAAAGAAGAAAGGCTTATGTGGCTTCAAAACCAGTTTCCGAACAGTGGCTTTTTTTCGAGAAATTACATCTGTCCATTTATAAAATATTGGCGTTTTCGTATTTATTTATATCAAATTCGGAGCTAAATTTTATAAAAAAAAAAAGAAATAGTTATGGAGCACCAAACAGCTGTAGATTGGAATTCGTTCTGCAGAGAAGTGGTTATATATGGATCATTCCAATGTAATTTAAAAATTGGCTGACCTGGCGTTATCGTTGAAATAGATGAGTCCAAAATCGAAAAAGAAAATACCATCGCGGCCATTTGGTGAAGGGAACATGGATGTTTGGAGGTGTGGAAAGGGAAAGTGGCAAATGCTTTATTATACCAGTGGAGAACCGTTGCCGTGAGGAATTCATTCCCATTATAAAAAAATATATATTCCCTGAATCAATAATTGTATCAGATTTTTGGAAGGTATGTTGATACGAGTATATGTACATATATGTATATTGTTTTTATTTTTTAATTTTTCAATTTTTAGGCATATGACAGTCTTGAAATAGAAGGATATGAGCATTTTAAAGTGAACCATACCCTTCATTTCAAAGATCCTGTCACCGGGCAACATACCAATACAATTGAAGGTTTGTGGCGCCTTCATAAGGACTCTATCCCAAGTTTTAATAGAAGGGAAACTTTTTTTTAACGGATACGTCCAAAAATTTATTTTTGTAAGATGGTGTAAAGCAAACAATTTCCACGCATTCACAAAATTTTTGGAATTTGCTGGGAAAATGTACGACCCTCTGAATCCATCTTCAAATGAAGAATTTAAAAATATTCCTGCAGATGAGGAATGAGATTCAGAAAACAATTTTGATTCTTCATTTGAAGAAAGTACCTGAATTTTTTTTTTAAATTTATGGTGGAATAATAAAATGTTATTTTGTTTTTTGAAAAAATTTAATTGAATATTATTTTTTCTAAAAAATTTTCTTAATTTGTAAGGTTCTGTGAGTGACGGACGGATAAACAATTTAGTTATGTTGTTTTAAAGCGCCGCAGGTGAAAATTAGGAATAAATTTTTCAAAAAGCCTTAAAAATGAAGATAAAATACCAAATATATCCGGTTCTGAAAGGGTTAAGTGATCATGAGATACATCAAAATAAAGCTTATGGACCTACCTTTTATTCAGTTACTATATAAAACCATATATGACATACGTCTATTTATGAAATAATCCCATATTAAAAAAAAAACCCTCACAAAATGCAAAATTTTCAATAGGTTCATAATGGGTTAATGGATTTCAAATTTTAAAATACCACATAGAAAGCTCTCAAATAAGCTTTCCAACGATATATATGTTGTCGAAATCCGATACTAAATAACAAAGTTATACACTAGTCAATATCAAAACTTTGGGGGTCCATAACTCGGAAAATAGGCTTGACCGACAAAAAAAAATATTTCCCTGGAATCACATTAAAAAGTTTTATAAGTGGTAAAAATTTTGAACCGATCGAGGCATCGCCCCTAAACTAGACTTAAGCCAAATAATTTTCAATGCAAATGTTTTTTATTGGTTAAATCTTAGATAGTAAATGTCCAGAACATAGATTGAAAAAGTGTCAACCGCTAGTGCGAAATCTTCATCAGATGAACCCACAACCTAATCAATGGAGAACTTAAGAACTTTTTTATATTATTTTATATGCACCTTTGGCATAAATTAAATTTATATGCACTTTTGGCATTGTTATGCTTGTTGCCTGCCGATATGAAAAAAGTTCGTATCGGATCTAATATTTATATGGAGACTAGATCAAAAAATGGACGGATCATGACCATATATGGTAAAATCAGTTATTTTTCGCAAAAAAAAACAATATTCAACCAAATGTGATAAGGAAATTATAAATTTTTATTTTTTGTTTTATATAGATTTAAGTGAAGATCGGTACGCAGGTAATTATGGGGATTATGACTAAAAATGGTCCTACGTGTAATAAACGCATATAAACCAAATTTGACCGAGATCTACTTTAGAGCAGTTGAAGTCCATCTCATAGGGGCCATTTATATTGGCACTAGTTTTGAACATGTACCGATATTCACAAATTCCAATAACGTTCGTGCTAACACTAACAAAAGATTATATCAAACATTTCATCAAAGTAAATTCATATTTCCGCCCTGTAGATTGACTTCAAGTTTTTACATAGACACAGACAGATATCCAGACGGACGGACATCGCTAAATCGAGTCAGATGCACATCGAGTCTCATGCACACCAGGATGATTCGATTCACACCAAGTTTTTTGCGTTTTCCCCATTGCATTTCGAAGTTGATCCACATGACGCTTACCCGCATACAAAACCTCGTAATGTAAGTAACCAACGCGGCTCAAAATCATGCCTTTAGCCATTTGTCCATTCGTTTGTTATTTGACAAAAAATATACATTCTGCATTGGCTTGCAGACTCGAAAAGTTGGATCAAACTTAAGATACTGCTTGTCGGATATTTTCGATGATACATCTGCAGGTCGTACGAGATCCAAACGTGTTCGCAAAGCTCTGCCGAAGAACAAAATATCTAGTGATTTGCCCGTTGTTACGTGGGAAGCAATTCTGTAGTGCCGAAGAAATTGATTCAAATGCTTAATTTATTTTTTTTCTTTGTTCCCAACGAAAGTTTATGGTACTTAACGCCCACGTTCGTAAGAAATTCTGTAAACTCTGCAGATGCAAAGTTTGTACCATTGTCCGAGACTAGAGTAGTTCGAACTCCATAACTCGCGAAAACTTCGTCTAGCACGGCAATTGTTGCAGCCGAAGAGGTTGATGAGGTAATTTTGACTTCTATTTATTTGCTGAAAGCGTCAGTGATCACAAGTAACATAGATCCCAAGAATGGACCAGCATAATCAACATGCCAGTGATGACCTCCAAATTTCGCAGGTTCATTTGCAAACTTCGCAGCTCTTTGCCAAATTTTCAATATCGTAATTTATCCCTGGCCAATATACGAACGATCTTGCCATACCTTTCATTTTCACTATTCCGAGGTGTGCAGCGTGTAGGTCTTAAAGAATACTGTTCCGCAATTTAAGTGGTATAACAACTCTGTGCTCAAATGTAAGACAGTCATCTGCCATTTTCTAGCTTACTTGTAGTGATTTGTATCCATATGCTTCAAGCGATTTACACCCTTCAAAATTCTTACAATGGCACCCAATTCGTCATCTATTCGTGTATTACGCTCAATTCTTTCTACAGTCACAGGCAATTGCTCGATCTGGGGTATAATAAAATCATCAAATTCATCGTTTACATCGATATGGCAGATAGTTTCTTCTCTCACTGCTCTGGAACAAAAATCAGCATTTATGTTTTTTTGGTAGTTTTAAAAATAACATCAAAGTCGAAGTTAGCAATGAAATCAGCATAATTCGCCATACGGCTTATACATAAAGTTGGAAGGCTTTTGCCGGGGCTCAAAAATTGTGCCAAAGGCTTGTGGTCCATTATTAACAGAAAATGTCATGCATACACGTAAAGGAAAAACCTCTGAACGGCCCACACTATAGACAGCGCCTCTTTTTCAATTTGCGGGTATTTTTGCTCTGTTACTGATAACGGCAAAATTGCACTTTACGGGGCGCACCGCCAAAAAAAAAAAAATTGAAAATGACCCCCTCCTGGAATTAATCCGGAGATTACGAAAATCGATACCAGAAGGGGAAATGCCCCTGGGCGGGCCCAGGAGGCCCCAAAAAGGGACCCAAGGTTGCGAAAAAATCATGTGGGTACTCAAACTGCCGGAAATTTTATGGAGATAAAAAAAAAGAAAAAAAATTTGGGGCGTGGTCCCAAGTGTCCCCCCCCCCTATCATTGGGGGCCTGATCCATTTTATAAGTGTGGGTATTCAAATGAAAGGGAAATCCGAGAGCATTAAGAAAATAGAATAATTTTTGGATACTGTTGTTGTTTTTTTTGTAATATTTTCGAAAATTAAAAAAAAAAATTAAAAAAAAAAATTTTATCGATGCAGGTTTGACAGATTATACGAGGGGGTGCTTTAATACCATGTGAGATAAGGCCATGATGGCTTTATCTCTCATTCAATAGGGAGATAAAGTCATTTTTTTTCATTTGAATGGGAGATAAAGCCATCATGGCCTTAGCTGACATTAGCAATATTAGAAAATGGCTTTATCTCTCATTTCAGTTTTCTTATTTTTATAATTAAGAGGTAATGGTTTTCCCTTTTAGAAAATGTTTAAATTAGATGTAAACATTCCGTAAAAGGGAAAATCAATAGTTTTCTTATTTTTATTATTAAGTATTGAAATCTGGCTTCGCATACTAAAGTTTTCCTGCGTGGCGGCCTGCGGCCGCGCTTAAGGGTTTTCTCCAGTAGGACGCGGCAGGTGGCTTCGCTGAATAAAGTTTTCCTGCGTTCGTCACAAGAATAAAAAAATGTGTTTTATAAACAAGATTTATACCTAATACCGTTAATAGTTTTCATTTTACTACATTTATACCTATTACCGTTAATAGTTTTCATTTGTAATAGAATCGCGTGAGAGGCATTTTCCCCCTTATGGTATCGATTTTCTTAATGCTCTCGGATTTCCCTTTCATTTGAATACCCACACTTATAAAATGGATAAGGCCACCAATGTTAGGGGGGCTGGGGTAACTTGGGACCACGCCAAAATTTTTTTTTTAATCTCCATAAAATTTCCGGAAGTTTGAGTACCCACATGATTTTTCGCAACCTTGGGTCCCTTTTTGGGGCCTCCTGGGCCCACCCAGGGGCAATTTCCTGCCTTCTGGTATCGATTTTCGTAATCAGCGAGTTATTTTGATTAGGATAGGGTCAAAAACGCACTTTTCGGGGCTGCGACGCTCAGTCCCATCAGGCATTCGGTGCGATAATACCGCTCCCAGTCCCATCTTGCTAGCATCTGTGGCAAGAAGTAACGCCAGCTGTGGATCATATGGAATTAGTACTTCATTCGAGATCAACGCGTTCCTGATATCCTTGTAAGCTTCCTCAGCTTCTGCCGTCCATTGAAAAGGCTTAAGCAACACAACGTCACGCAAGGCTCGAGCGCGGGATGACAAATTTGGAATGAATGAACCGTAATAAGTGGCTTTACCAAGAAATAGTTGCAATTGCTCATATGATACAGGTTTCGGAGCATCTCTTACAGCTTCAATGTGTGCATCCGACTTATGAATGCTCTTGCTGTCTATTTTGTGTCCCAAAAACTCTACGCTTGAGGCCGCAAATACGCATTTGGAGTGATTCAATTAAAGCCTCTTTTTTCTTAAACGGCTTAAAGTCGTTTTAAGGCATGTCAGCAAATTTCCAAAATTTCGTCAATTTGCAAATGAGAATAAGCATCAGTAATACCGAGATGGCAGAACAATTTCGCCCCTTTCATTTTATTAAATATAAATTCAGCTTTCGGTATCGGATGCTCATCTATGATTATCTTCAGATTTACTGTCGGCTTATAGTTACCTGTTATTCTTATTCTGCAATCTTTTTTCGTGACGACATGCGTCGTCGATGCCCATTCCGAGAACTCAACTCTTTTGAAAAGCCCTGCTGAAAGTTTCTTGTCGACTTCTGCTGTATAAGCGTCTCTCAATGCTAATGGAATCGCCCCTGGCTTTAAATTGAGCTTGACTGGTGGACTCAACAATTTGCCTGCTGTATCACCGAACACATCATTATACTCTTGTAGTATTCGCCGCAAAGACGCTTGCTGGATGTCTGATAACTGCGATGTTGTCATCTTAATGATATTCACCCTTTTTTACGCCAAAAACTTTGTGAAAATCGATCTCATCTACGAAGTGAGCAATCCATTCTCTTCCAAATAATGAATCAAAATTGCCCTTGACGACATACAAATTCAGCTTCTTTGTAGTTGAACTTATCTTCACGTTTACTACAATACGACCCAGACATATTACCTTATGTATGCCTAGTATAATTTGTAAACCGCCTGTCCGTCTTTATTAATTTCGGATTCTTCTTAATTGTCGCCAAAGTATTTTCACTTATTATACCGCAAGGCGCATCTGAATCTAGCTCCATACTAATTTTCCGATTATTTATGAGCACATCTAGAATATGACCCTGCGACTTTGTTGCTCTCTCCTTCACATTCTTTAAGCAATTCACTTCATCGCTTTCCTCTTGGAAATGTGGCCCCTTTTCTGGCACGAATAACAAGTCGCGTTCCGAAACTTACAATTTTCTCTTGCGTGCTGACCGCTACAGCTAGGGCATCTGCCTGGCTCAGATCCATTGTCTGTCCGCTTAGTATTTGTCGCTTTTTTGGTATTCTTTTTCAGTATTACCTTATCGTATCCCACCTTAAGAGCTGTGTCCTCTTCATTTCAACTGATGACTTATGCGAAGACTCCAGTCGTTGAGCAATATCATACGCTGCTTTGAAATTCTCTGGCTCTTTGGCAATGATTTCATCACACATCGACCTATTTCCAAACCAAATAGTAATTGTTCAGTCAGCATCCAGTCCAAAAATTCACCATAGTCGCAGTGAGCTGCCGCTTGTCTCAGACGGAATGTAAAAGCTGCTAGTGACTCATCTTCTGCTTGAACTATGCTTCGAAATTTAATGCTCTCTGCATATTTATTTCGCTTACAATCAAAATGACCACATAATGTCGCTTTAATCGTATCGTACGTAATATCCTCGGGATTCTGTGGACTTATCAGCACTTTAAGAGCATCATTCAATTCAGTGCCCATATGCACTAACACGTACTTCTTGAAGTCTGTAGCCGGAATATTGCTAAGCTGCAATGCCCATTCACAGCGCGTGAAGTAGTCCTTAACAGAACTGCATTCCGAGCTCTTAAACGCTGCAATTGAGACATTTAGACTCACTACTCCAGTAGTGTTCTGCGAGGGACCTGCATTTGCCGACGCCAGCGCACCCACCGAATGTTGCAGCGCATTCGCAATTATTTGCGAGAATTTTATTATTTTTTATAAAATAAAAATCTTATTTTCGATCTTTATCATTTAAATGATTGAGTTTCAAATTATTCAGGCTCAAGATCAAATGTTTTTACTTTAAATAAAGCAAAAACATTGGCACATTTGTTTCAAAAAATTGATATATATTCTGCATGACAGGCTATACAGCTGTTTCAGGAAGAGTCACCAACCCTCATCAGTAACCAAAAGCAGTAGATAGTTTGTTTGGTAAAAAGTTAAATTCATATATATTTGCTGAGAATTCAAGCAGAAGTTATACTATTTAAGCCTCTTCCAATATAACAAACCAAAATATAGAACAACTTTGAAACAAATATGCGAGAATGTTTCAAAATCCGCTTGCTCTAGTGGCATTTTGTTAACCACTTCTGACACCAAATGTTAAATATCAAAACGCCCGTGTTTTATTATGTAAAAATAAGTTTAATAAAATAAATAAATGTTTATGATGACAAGAAATTTTCGACGCAAAAGTAGTTATATACACACAGTTAGGGCGCTGCCACACCAGTCAACTCATAGTAATGCCAGACTAAATATAACAAAACCTTTGTTTGCGTTTATTGCTACCAGGGTTGGCGTTTGCTACCAAAACACATTCCTCCGAATTAGCACTACCACATGCAGCTTCTTCATTTCTTTATGTTTCTAAAAGATGTAAAACTTACAATTTGTAATTATAAATATCTAATATCTATTTCTTGCTTTTTTGGTTAAAAACCTATCCATTTTATAATATAAAAAAGCGAAAATTTTCTCTTGATTTTAAAGCGTCGCGTCTTTGTTACCATTCAACATAAGATTTGCGCAACATAGTTGCCATCAACGGCCTTATAGCATGCTCAGACGGCAAAATGAACCACTTGATTCGCTCTCTGAATCATGATTGTGAACCTTGGTGTTCAGACGGGTGTTCTTGTTTCATTTTGACGTTTATATTTTTTGTACAAATATTTTAAGATATCCTTCTACACTTTACGTTTCACTATTTAATTTTTTCCATTTTGATTTGAATATTATATGTAAATATATACTTTTTATTTGTTAAATGTTTCTATTTATTTTATTGCACACATTAATTTTTTGTTTTTTCTTTGTTTATATATTTTTGACAGCTAGTTCAGATAAACTAACGATAATTTTTTATAAAAAATTGGTGATGACAGTCAATTTTTGTAGGTTCACAACGAGGTTAAAAATGAACCAAGTAGGCTCGCTCTCAAAATTTTGTATGGCGAATCATGTAGATTCAATCATGATATGGGCGCAAACCGTGAATGAGAGAACGAACCGCGAATCTTGTGGTTCGTGTGAACATAGCATTATTCTACCTTTTGCACTACAGCGTTGCCATACAACAAAAATCGAAAACTATCGATAGTCATTTTAAATCATCGATGGGCGCGATATTTACAAACCATCGATAGTCACGATAATACCATCGGTAGTTTCAGACCACTACCGAGAGGCATGAAAGATTTACAATGACTTAAACCCTCGATAAAAAGGTAAAAATGTTACAACATATGCACAAATTTTAAGTTTAGAAAAGAACAAAAACACCGATACATCGATTAAATCTACGTCATTGCAATTAACCACAGCAAATCATGACATCGACCAAAGTTCATCTTCAGAGAAATTTGATTTAACTGATAAATACAAAAAGAAAAAAAATATATTTCTACAAAAAACTCAACGCAATCAAACAAAATCGGTTTCAACGCTTCTACCACTACAACAACCACAAACAGCGAAGCTAACGAACAAAATCCACAAAATTTGTTACAAGAATTTCAAGCAGACATATTCTTTGTAATCTGTCGATTAAAGCTCATCTCACGTTTATTCATTCAATACAGAAAAGAACACCAAAACAAATGAAAAAAATAACATCTCATTTGAAGATGACATTTTGCCGATATCTCGAAAAACGTAATATAAACATTTTCAATGATCAAAATATTACAGATGAAATGATTGGGAACGAAATTACTGAAGGTTTGGGTTTAGATAGCCCAAAAAGATCAATTGTTAAAAACTCTGCAGGTGAAACTACACCTTGTACGAAATACAAGAAATTTCCCCAAATGAGTGCAATTATAACACCAAACACACTTAAGAACACAATGCCACCCAAGGATAAAAGATATAATGAATTAAAATGGATTATGACATTAAGGTTTTTTGAATCATAAATATGCTCTGGAACTACTAGTTTCCACACATAAATCAAATGTCGTAGCTTTACAAGAAACGCACATTATAGACAATAACCTAATTCTTTTACATCTAGCTGGAAATAGAATTTACCACCATAACAAGGACTACGAATATGCAAAGTTAAGCATAGCTCTACTAATCAAAAGTAATATATGTAAATGTTACTCGACACATACTTAGTTTCTACAGGAGATTTACTTTATCAATCGATAATTATACATTGTGGTTCAGATGCACAAATTACAAACATAACAAGGCACATGTTCCAGTCTAACATTTTCTATTGTTAATTACATTGAACTGACTGGAAATACACATCACATTTTGCTTGGCGATCTCAACTGTCAGAATGTTCTATGGGGTTCAGCCTCAAATTCTTCTGGAGGTAATATTCGGAAATTTTTTGCTGGCGACAAGGAATTGGTTATCTTGAATGATGGTTCACAAACATAGCACTAAACACACACTAACAGCCATAGATATTTCTATGTCCAGTGTTGACATGGCTCCATATTTGAACTGGATCTGTTTACCAATACCGGAAGTTGTTGATCATTTCCCATCTTAATTTCAAATACTAAAGAAAGCATAAAAAGAAAATTCTGTCCAAGATTTCATGATATAAGCGCTGATTGGGACCTTTTCAAACAAAAAGCATCGTTAATAGCTGAAGAATATGAACCAGCATCGAATATAAATAAGGAAGAGGCCCAAATCAAACGTATATTAAGAACAGCTAACGAAACAATTCCTCTTACCCGTGCTTTTCGAAACAAAAACAATCCGGTTTGTTTTAACACGGAAATTGCAAAATTAATTCGGTGTAGTTAAAAGGCAGAGTAAAATAGCGAAGAGGCTCACCTGGGGAAATTTGTTGAACTCACTCAACCCTTTCATGGATATTCGTTATTTCTGGAACAAAGTAAACAACTTCAGATCCGAAAAAATAAATAATTTTCCTTCTATCTGTGTTAATAACAACAGTAAATCTCATCCTACGGAAATTGCCAACAAATTTGCCGACTATTGGTCTTCTCTTGCATCCGTCGGTGCCTTTGAATCTGAAATTATATCAGAGAAGGAGAATCTTAATATAAACAACCTACCACAATGCAGTATAATTTATCAATCATTTAATAGTAAAATTGACGTTGCTGAACTTAAGGACATTCTGAGAACCCTTAGGGTCTCAACACCTGCCCGGGATAAAATAACATACCCTATGGTTAACAATTCACCTCGAAATTTGAAAGATCTACTATGTGCTCTATACAATAACATTTTTCCCTCGATTGCAGTTCTATTTCCTATCCCGAAACCGGGTAAGATTCCAACCAGCTGGAGGGTTACCGCCCGATTTCTTTGCTGCCAGTCCTTTCCAAGATTTTGGCTAAACGCTTTTTGAAGCTCACTAGGGAAAACATTTCTATTTCTAATTCAACAAGCTTTTAGCCTAGACATGGGGTACATACGATATGTCACCAGCTGGAAGACACACTTCGCCGAAATATGAAAAACAGGAAACACAGTCTTGTTCTTTCCGAAGATATAGAAAAAGCATCGATAAGGTGATTTCAACCTATATAATTATAGACCTTAATGAATGGGGAGTCCCAATGGAACTCATTAAATTGCTAAAGTCTTTTCTCGAGAATCGTACAGTTATAGTTAAAATCGATAGCTTCTGCTCATCAACATATCCTCTGGATAATGGAGTCCCTCATGGCTCGCCATTGTCTGTGGTTCTCTACACCATATATGCTAACTCTTTGGCAAGGGCAATTGAAAATCTTCCAGGAATTGATTTTGTGCGAATTTATGCGGATAGCATTTTTGCTGTTTCATTAGGTAAGCCTGAGATAGTTCGAATGTATTTATTGAATTTGGATAGCGAAGCGTCTCAATGGGCTAAAAGTAGAGGAGCAGTAATTCCAGCTGACAAAACAGAAATTCTTCACGTTTGCGGAAAAAGGTTGTAACGCTGATGTATTTTGTATCAGAAATGCTAATATTCAACTTTTAGAACAAATGAGGATTTTAGGTATTCAATTTGCTAAAAATTTACTCTGGAATCTGTTACTTACTGCTGAATATTAAATTTATAGACGACTCAATACCTTGTTTGTTCAAACTAGATGCTTAATGATTTTATTCTAGTAATAAATTTATTAAAGAAAAAACGTGTTCTCAATTCAATAGTTTTTTATTGTGTGATAAAAGAACTTGATATTTTTCGTGTTAATGTGTCAAAGTAAACTTACAAAAATAGTGTTGCCAATACATAAATTAATTTTGCCTATGTTGGTATTATATCCAACACCCCTTCTCAACATAAGGCTAAATTAATATCCCATATCAAAATTTAATTGAATTTAAATTAAGTTAATTTCTTTTACGTGTTTAGCTAACTTCGGTCCCTCCAACGGTTTAGTCAACATGTCTGCCATCATAGTTGCAGTAGGACAGTAAACGGCCGATACGAATTTCGTATTTATGTGCTCATGTACAAACTTATATTTAATATCAACATGTTTCACACGTTGGTGGCAAACTTGATCATTCAGCAACTTTATACAACCTTGATTATCAGTGAAGAAATCTCTATCGTATTTATTCTGGTAGACTTCTTCTCGTTGGATATCTCTTTCCAATAAGTAAAACGACTGTGTTCTGTGAGTTAGGGTCTTAAACTAAATTTTATTTCCTACCACCAAGTTTGCGTTGGCTACAAAGTGCAACGCAAACATATAACTTAAATTAGCAAAAACGTAAAATATAAAATCGAAGTAGCTGATCGTGCAAATCTAAAACGGCGCGTGTCAACCATACGCAGCACCAATACTAAGCTACGTATGAACTAAATGTTGCCGATTAGGCAGATCAGAATCAAAGCGTGTTAACTGTTCCCCGTTTTGAATGAAGGCCGTCCTCGGTCTTCTTCAAGATTTCTTCCAACGTATTTTTCAAGTTGACTAGCGATCTTCTCTTTCTCCAGCCCCTTATCATTCTGTAAGCCAGATATATCAAGGCGATGCAACACAATATCACAGAGGTGGTCAAGATAGGTTTCACAGTGATTTCTTTCTTTAACTCATCGAGATGCTGAAGATTTCTAATTTGCATGTCGTGGAGAAACGGTAGACTGAGAACTTGTTTATGCTCTGTAACCTTTATCATGGGAAGGTTTGGCAATTCGGGAATACTCCCTGGGACCCCAGCCATATTCACGGACGTGATTCCATCGATGATAACTTCACTATCAAAAGTAACCAGGTAAGTGCCATTCACAAGTTGGCTGTTACCGTGATTTTCAATCACCTCTGCGATCGCATTGTTGATAATGATAATGCCATCATCCACTACCATTACTTTCTTCAGATCGTCGAACTGAGTGTTACATTCGGCAGATGTCCCAAATGCTAGTTGTTGAGCACAAGTGGTAACGTTTTGAAATTTGCAAAAAGTGGACGAGATTGCTGTCCTGCAGCTTTCGACTGAGAGTACCTGATTGCCACATTTTGCCACCTTGTTGCCTCCCTCGAAAGAAATTATTTTTTGTTGGTGGGAGACAGGGAACAGATCTATTCTCTTGCATAGCTGCTTGGGTCTAGGAAATTTAATAACAAATTGTAAAATATCATTATTTTGGTAAATCTTAATGCTACTGATACTCATAACTTCCGACACACTAGTGTCTGTAAAGCTTCCATTCTTCACTGTAATGGTGCGGCGTTGATGGAAGATCCGCTTCCGTTTCCCTGAGCCTTTGCTGGTCGCACGTGCTGGCGTAGGGGCCTAGCTCGCCGGATGGGTGGGGTCTTGCTCAGGCCCAGGGAAACCGCACTACAGATTTTCACGTGCGATTTAAAAAAAACAACTGTCAAAAAACGGACGCTAAATGGGACGGATGGCCATACTTACCTTGGGATTGGGGACGAGGTGTTCTGCCCCTTTTGCCCTCCCTACCATGTTACCTCGACTCCATCTCAATTGGAGGTAACCCACAGCAATGATAAGATTTGGTTTGGTTTTGGTTTTCTACATTGGGTTTAAAAACTTTTTTATTTACCCTTCATTTTAAGGGTTTTTAAATTTTAAATCATAATTATCAAAATTTATTTCATTATTTTTTTTTATATTATCGCAAAATTTCACTTTTTAGAACAATTTTTAAGTTTGGCAATATTTTATTTTCAGCCAAATTTTAATTTAGGAAAATTTTTAATTTTAGCTTAATTTTAATTTTAGCTTAAGTTTTATTTTTATTTAGGAAAATTTTTAGATTAATTTTATATTTAGCAAAGTTCTTAATTTAGAAAATTTTTAGTTAAATTTTAGTTTAAATTTATATTTAGAAAAATTTTCATATTTAGAAAAATTTTATATTTCGAATATTTTATATTTTGCGAATTTTGACATTTCGAAAATTATATATTTATTTAAATTTTATAATTAGAAAACTTTTTTATGTAATTTTAGAAAAATTTTGTATTTAGGTAAATTTTTATATTTAGAATACCTTACACTTAGCAAATTTTAATGACAAAAATTTGGTTTAATTAGAAAACCTCGCAGTTAGAAAACTTTTAAATTCTAATTAGAAAAATCTTAAAAAAAATTCTCGTATATAGTTAGACAAATCTTAGGAAATTTTTGTTTTTCTCTTTGTTCTTCTTTTAATTTTATACCATAATTAGCAAGATTTAGAAAAGTTTAATTATAGGACAATTTTTTTTTTTACTTTTAGGAAAGTTTTTTTTTAAATTTTAGGAAAATCTTTAATAGTAGAAAAATTTTAATTTTAGCACAATTTTGATTTTTGCACAATTTTAATTTTAGCAAACCTCATATCTAAAAATATTTGATATTTAGTTTAAATTTATAATTAGCAAAAAAATTTTGATTTATAATTAGAAAAATCTTTAAAAAATAATTTTAATTTATAGTTAGACAAATCTTAGAAAAATTTTTTTTTATTTAATTTAGATTTAAGAAAACATTTTAATTAGTGTCTTTTAATTACCGCCATATGGTTGTAGGTGTTGAGGATGAAGCTGC
Organism: Cordilura impudica; assembly: GCA_963682025.1. NCBI lineage: Eukaryota > Metazoa > Arthropoda > Insecta > Diptera > Scathophagidae > Cordilura > Cordilura impudica. Next base: position 197,440,139 of record OY821520.1, on the reverse strand, counting down.
TGCCGCCAGACGCCGTGGTTGTGTGTCGCAATATGCAATTAAAAAAAAATCGGCCATAGCTGCATTAATAACGATATTGTTGCTGATTTCCATACAAAATGTTTATAATTCTTTAATTTGGTTTAATCAACTTGTGTTGTTTTATATTTTTATATTATTTTTCAATTATTTATTTTTTTTTAAACCTTCTTTTCTTTTCTTAACAGTATTTAAGTTCTTAAATATAATTTAATTTTAAGTTTCTTTAAAAATGTTCTTCCACAATTTCTTTAGTTCTTAAACATTAATAATTTTTTTTTTTAAACATTCTGTTCTTTTCTTAACATTATTTAGGTTCTTTTTTTTTTTTAAATTTAACTTAACTTAAAATTTTTTTGCTCAGAACACTTTCTTTAGCACAAACAGCAATACTATTAATTAACACAAAATTTTTATTTATTCACATGTCACATGTAAAGTTTATTTCTTTTCGAAATTTGTCACTAAAATCTAGTTTTTTTTTTTCTTAAAGTTTCTAAATTAAACTACATTTTTATTTTAATTTTAAGAGGTTTTTCCTCAACCATCTAATTCAACAAACAAAATTCAACCACCATTGAACATTGAGAACATTCATATGCATTCATAATATTCTCTAGTATTTATAACACTCCCACTCATATATGACTATGAGAGCAAGTGAGATCAATACAAGAAAATACATGGTTTGACCAGCATGATTGCATATGAATGTGTTCATGATTTAATGCAACACAATGAAGAGAAAAAAAATGCCATCAACCTATTACCATATAAGGTGTTGTTTATATGTACATACTTGAACTTGAAAATAATTTCAAGATCAAGGTTATTATTTTTTCTTCTTTCTTATTCTGCCTGTACCAGAAATTCTTTTGCTACAGTGCAGAGCAAAAAAGATCACCGTCACATCACCAGTGACTTCACTTCCTCGCTATCAAGTATTGCGAGATCTATAACGTTTACCTTCGCTAAACTAACAGATAAAATTAAATTCTGCAAATTTATAATCGAAATTCTATTTCTGGCTAAAAGTGTTTCGTACAATTTATCAGTGTTCATCCTATCTTTTTCTTTTTCAGCTGCGATTACCTGGTTTACCGTGTCCGTCAGTTTCTGAAGTTGTTGGTCGATTCTAGTGTTGATATCTATTTGTCTGTTGTTTGCTTCCACCAGCTGCTCTTGTCTAAACTTGCTCTCTTCAAAGTCATCGAAGTCAGGAGTGCCTGCTACTACCTTCAGGGCAGTTCCTAAGATGTTTAAACTTCTGGCATGTATGTGGTGGATTCGTAGGGCTGAGAGCAATGTAACCATATGGTTAATATCTGATTCCAAAATTATTTTCATATGAGACTGTGGGAAGAGATCAGACAATTCGGTTGTTTCCTTAATGAGTCCGTCGTATAAAGTCAAGTTGGAAGAGTGTTGTAGGTAACCATAATCTTCCCAAATAATTATATCGCCATCATATATCGGGATGTAGTTTGAATGAGAGTAGTCGATGATCTTGCCTGCTATCGGTAAAATTACCGTAAGTAAGATGTTTAGAAACCTAGAATAAAGAAAGTTGTTTAGAGCCATGCTATCTCAGATTGTCCTTATGGACCACCCTTCCTTTTATTAGAACTGTCGTGCCCAAATCAGCTTCGACCGTTCCTTCTCCATACAAAGGGCTTAATTTATTTCCCAATCTCCTGTTGGATTTTATAAAAACTTTATCTCCTACCTCGAACTTTCTATCTGTCCTAACCCTGTTGTGATTATCCAGGGTTTGATTTTGTGCACTTAAGATTTTTTCCATAATGAGCGTTCTTAGCTCATTTGGAGCGGAGTGGATTATATCGATAGGACGCTTTTCGGTAACAGAGTGGATTGTCCTATTGTACGCAATAGTGGCCTGCAAAATAAGGTTGACGGTATCCTCGATGTTTCTCTGAAGTTTCAGACATCTCGCGACCTCTGAGAGGGTGCTGTGGAAACGCTCCACTTGGCCATTTGACGTGCTATGAAGTGGTGGTGAATTAACGATCTGTATGTTATACGAGTCTAATAATGTTCTTATAGTCTCTGAATTTAGGGATTTTTCGTTGTCGCAAAATATTGTCTTAGTTTGAGGGAAAAAGTTCATTAATTGTAGTATTGGAATTTTAACATCGAAGATGGTACGGGATTGGATTGGCTGAACTATAGCGAACTTGGAAAATTTGTCAATGCAAGTAAGGAAATATTTTTGGTCAGTGGAGTAAATATCTATGTGTAGGATTTCACCCGCATAGTTGGGAATACGTGTTTCTTCAATGAATTGCCGTTTCGGGTGCCTCTGGTACTTTCCCTTAGAGCAAATTTTACAATTTGAAACAATTTCCTTAGCAAGTTTTGACATTTTCGGAAAGTAATAGTCTTGTAATATTTGTTTTACGTTTTCCTGGGTAGCTCTATGCGCTCTGTTGTTTTCAGAAGCAACAATTTCTCTCTGTTCATTAAGGTCATAGATGTCTGTTACAAAGAGTTTTGAGTACCAAAATTTAGTACCTGGAAACTGTCTGATTAAGTCATGTTGCAAGAATGCCAGAGTTGGGAGAGTGCAGTATATTGCATTTACCACATTTGGGTTAACTGCATCCCGGACCGTTTCAAAGAGTTCTTTTTTTTCATTAAATTGGATGTTATGTCTTATTTTCTTTCCGAATATTACAAAGGTACGCAATGAGGCTTGTTCAGCCTCTTCAATAATTATTTGATTTCTGTAGCAATTAATCGGGTTATCCGTACTCGGAATAGTATAGGTAAGGGACGCCTCACTATGAACAGTAGCATGGTCTGATTCTGGGTCGTTATCCGTAGCGTTTATTTGTTGTCGGGGTAACGCATCCGCAACTACATTTTCCTTTCCAGGTTTGTAAAAAATCTTTGCGTTGTGCTCATCAACAAAAGCTTTCCAACGTTTGATTTTCGCATTTGGGTTTCGGTCTGAAGCCGCGAATGTTAACGGCTGGTGGTCCGTAAAAATGTTGAGAGTTTTCGCGCCGTAAAGGTAATTTCGAAGGGTTTTTAAAGCCCAAACTATTGCCAAAAGCTCTCTCTCATTCGTAGCATAATGCATTTCGGGGTCTTTTAATGTTCTAGAGATAAATTGTATCGGTTTACCATCTTGGGATAAGACTGCACCTAGGCCCAATGCCGAAGCATCTGTCGTTAAGTCGAATGGTTTCCTAAAATCTGGATACGTAAGCATAACGTCTTCTGAAGTCAGTATTTTCTTTAGTTTACTGAAAACAAGCAATTGACTTTCGTTAAGTATTATTATAACCTTTTTTGACTGACTTGCACTAACTTTCCCGTTTTCGCCCTTTAGCTCGACTGTTAATGGTTTGGCGATTCTCGCAAAATCTTTAATGAATGATCTATAGTGACTCGTCAGTCCTAAAAAAGATCTTAATTGATACAGGTTAGAAGGTGGAACGAATCTAAGAATCGCCGCAATTTTGTCTGAAGACTTCCGTATGCCTTCCGTCGACACCACGAAACCAAGATATTCCACACTAGTCCTAAAAAATATTGACTTTTCGACGGAAACGCACATATGTGCTTCCCGAAGCTTCGTGAGGACCCAGTTGACATGAATAAGGTGGTCATCTTCTGATTCCGAAAAAATAATCACGTCATCGACATAAACGTGGCATGATTTTCCTATTTGTTCCCTAAGAATGTCGTCGATAGCTCTCTGAAAGATACTTGGAGCATTTTTTAACCCAAAAGGTAGTCTGCAGAATTCGTACTTTCCGTTGTTAACTGAGAAAGCAGTTTTCTCCCTATCTCTTTCTGCGAGTTCAATTTGATGAAAACCAGATTTAAGGTCCAGGGTAGTAAAATATTTAGCATTTCCCAAGTTTGATAGAATTACCGACATATTCGGCATAGGATATTTGTCATTAATAGTAATTTCATTAAGCTTTCGGAAATCTATCACCATTCGTTTCTTCCTGTTTCCTAATTCGTCCATGCTTGTCTTGTCTACGACCCAAATTGGGTTATTATAGGGTGACCTAGATGGTCGAATAATGTGGTCTGCCAGAAGTTGTCTAATTTCCTCGTTTACAAAGTCCTATACCCCTATTGGGTATGGATACGATTTCGAATATATTGCTTCATCGGTTTGAGTCCGGATCGTCGCTACTATATTTGTGTTATACGGCAGTGATTTTTTTGGGTCTGAAAATACTTCGTTGTTATTGTTAATAAAATTCTTAAATTTGGTTCTAACGGATTCTGGTACATTTTTCACGTCAACTATAATATGATTCACACCTTTGCACTTCATGAAACAAATTTTCTCCGAGCCTGCCGCGTAATTAACTGTCCCTTTTTTAGGTCAATGTTGGCATTAACCTGTTTTAGAAGGTCTAACCCCACAATTGCATCAAATGTTGAAAGATTCTCTAGCACAAAAAAAGTTGAATTTTTCCCAAACAAATTTACGACACATTTTTTATTTATGTCATTTTTTCCGTGAATCGAATGAACTGTAAAGGGATTATCGGTATCCTTGATACCTTTAAGTTGTTTAAATGTTCTTATATAATTTTTCGATGCCCCGGTGTCTATTAATATTTTTATTGTCTCCCCAGCAAGAACCCGTTCTATGAATGGTAGCTGGGAGCATGCCCTAAAAAATTAATGCTTTCAAAATCATTATCGTTAGCATGCTGTTCGATATCTAGAACCGCATCGTCCGCTGTGATGGAATATTGTTCCACCTCATTTGTCACATGGTTGATCCTCTGAATCCTGGATCCCGTTTGTCTGTCCGATCCAGGTTGTTTTTTCGTAGGTTGAAAATTTTGGTTTCGACCGCTCGTGTGCTGTCTGAACCTTGAAGACAATGGGTCAATATCAATTGGTTCTGGAATATCTTGTCCTCTGACTTGACCCGGGTGCCTTTGAGATTGGACCCTATTATAGTATGGGTTTTTCTCGTTAGGTTGATTTTGATTGGGGAATTTCCTAGCATTAATTTTATTATTCTCGTTGATTCTATTAGCAAATGTGGTTGCAAAAACATACCGCTCGTGGTTGGATTCAAGTTCCTGTGCGAGTGCCAATGCTGTTGGTAGGTCCACAGGTCGTGACGAGAATAAGATGTCGCATAGAGGTTTTCTTAAACCTGAAATAAAGGAGCGAAGTGCATCCTTTCTATACTTATCATTTAGCAGATGTACGACGTCGCTGTCGTACGTCATCAATGTCTTATTCGTCAATAATGTAAGCTTTCGTTCAACGCTATCATAAAAATCCAAAACAGAACCATTACCCTGTCTAAGCGTGCTTAACTCCTGTTCTATTAAATATATTGGTCGTTTATCCGCATATGTAAAATCCAAGCGAGCAATAATAGCTCGAAAATTTAGCACTGTATTAAATGAGGCCAGAACGGCATCTGCCGCTCCCCTTATCTTATTTCTCAGAATGGCCACTGCTTGGTAGTGTTTAGAACTACCATCAAAATTCTCATAAACCTTATATGCAGTATGTGCTGCCTGTCTCCAAGAGACATATTGTTCTAATTTACCGTCGAACTCCGGTAATGATTTTACTAAGTCAAGCGTTTCGTTGCATACCACTGAAGGGTCTATGGCAGTTTCCCTAAATTCTTCTACGTTCACTCTACCAACTTCTAAACTAGCTATTTTCTCAGTTAGTTCGTTAATTTTTTCTGTAAACAATCTAGACTGATGTTGTGTTGCCGCAACTACGGCCCTGTTAATCATAGCTTGTACTTCTTCCTGTAACATCCTTTCTCTATTTCCCGTAATATTTAAACTGTCAAACAAGTCCTCCAAATCACTCATAAATTAAAAAATATAGTTTTAGTTTCGTAAAACCGTCAACACACTTTCGCTTTAGCTGGATAGAAAAGGTCAAAACACTGATAATTAAAACTGTTAGCACGATAGCACTATTTTCACTTTTGATATTCTTATTATTTTTTCCTTCTAAAGCCACTTTATGAAAATTGGAAACTTTACTTACATTCTTTTTTATTTCTTAATATAATTCTCCGTTTGACTTGGTGTTGGTGGTGGTGTTGGCTGGTGTTGGTGGCGGTGGTGTTGGTGCTGTTATTGAAGTTATAGTTTGATATTCCTGATGAAATGTACGGTTCCTTATCCTGTTGGGCGCCAGTGAAGAAATCTCTATCGTATTTATTCTGGTAGACTTCTTCTCGTTGGATATCTCTTTCCAATAAGTAAAACGACTGTGTTCTGTGAGTTAGGGTCTTAAACTAAATTTTATTTCCTACCACCAAGTTTGCATTGGCTACAAAGTGCAACGCAAACATATAACTTAAATTAGCAAAAACGTAAAATATAAAATCGAAGTAGCTGATCGTGCAAATCTAAAACGGCGCGTGTCAACCATACGCAGCACCAATACTAAGCTACGTATGAACTAAATGTTGCCGATTAGGCAGATCAGAATCAAAGCGTGTTAACTTATCTTCTATATGCTGGTTGAAATCTTCCAATATACATACTATCCAAATTAAATCACGAATTGCTTCGGCAAATGCAATAAATTCTGCTTCTGTTGACGATAATGAAACTGAGGCTTGTTTTCTACTTGACCAACAAATGAGCGCTCCATTATATATGAAACAAAATCCGGTATTTGACTTTCTGTCGGTATGGTCTCCACCCCAATCAGCATCAGCATTTTGGTTTTCATGTTTTCCCAATTTTAGTTTCTTTGACTTTGTAAATTTTAAATATCTAAAAACTCGTTTTACTTCATTCCAATCACATTTTCTCGGGTCACTCACTCTTCTTGCCAAGATGGATGTTGCTACAGAGATGTCTGGTCTAGTGTTGGTGGATAAATAAATAAATAAAGTAGTGAACCAATTGCACTGCGATATATTTCATGCGATTCAAACGGTTCTTTGTCCATAGTTTCTTTTAAATAACCAACGTTCATTGGTGTTGATGAGTCTTTAGCATTTTCCAGATTATATTCTTTTAATTTATTCAATATATATTTTTCTTGACTTAAATAAAATATATAATTTTTATCTCTTGTAAATTGTATACCAAGATAATATTGTAGATTACCTAAATTTTTAATTTTCAATTCTCTGTTCATTATTTTTTCAAATACATCGATAAGTTCCGAATTTGTTGATGCTACTACTATGTCATTAACATGATTAGAAATGTAAATATAATCATCTTTGATTTTCTTCTTAAATAGACATAAATCATTTGTGCTCTGAATATACCCGTTAATATTCATGATGGAATTAAATTTTGCGTTCCATTCTCTTGCACCCTGTTTCAAACCATATAAATTTTTCATAAGTTTACATACCTCATTATTATCGCCTTCAAGAAACCCCTTTGGTTGTTTCATAAAAACTTGTGATAAATCACCATTCAGGTATGCTGCTTGGATGTCAAAATGTTTAACTTTCATCTTTCTTTGGCCTGCTATTGTAAGTAATATTTTTAGTGTTGTTGGGTATGCCACAGGTGCAAAGATTTCATCATAATCTCGTCCGAATTTTTGAGCGAAACCTTGTGCTACTAAACAGGCCTTAAATTCAACAGTATTGCCGTGTTGGTCTGTTTTGGTTTTAAATATCCATTTACATCCAATTGCATTTGTATTTGGAGGTAATTTAGTTATTTTCCAGGTTCCGTAACTGCGAAGTGAACTTATTTCTTCTTCCATGGCTTTTTGCCAATTTTCTGAATTTGGTCCCTGAAGAGCTTCTTCGTATGTTTGTGGGTCTTTGACATTTTCTTCGGATACGTTATTTATTTCCATTATTAAACGTTTTGCTGGTTTACCTTTGTTTTCTCTGTTGGACCGTACAACAGTGCTTTCGTAACATTCCCCTTCTGAACCTGTTATTGGATTTTCTGTCTGAATTAAATTATCTTGTTGTATAAAATTTTCATGTTGACATAATTGTTCTTGCTGTGTTAAATTTTCTGACTGTATTAAAATTTCAGACCTCGTTTGATTTTCTGCTTGTGCTTTATTTTCAATTTGTTCATCCTTTTCTAGATCAGTGTTCCATTCTTCGGTTTGTTGTTGAACTTTCGGTTCTTGTACAATTGGTTGTTGTTGATTTGTTTTGTTTTGTATGAACGTGACGTCACGACTGACTTTAATTTTATGCGTATTTACATCCAGGAGACGATAACCTTTTGTGCCATTTTCGTAACCTACGAATATTAATTTCTGTGATGTGACATCTAACTTTTTACGCTCATCTTTTGGTATGTGCACATATGCTGGTGTTCCGAACATTTGAAAATAATTTAAACTTGGCTTTTTATTGTGCCACATTTCATATGGTGTTGCTTTTATACCTTTAGTTGGTAGACGATTTAGTATATGATTTGCGGTATTTACTGCTTCACCCCAGTATTGTTTATGGATTCCCGAACTATTAAGCATGCAACGCACCATTTCTATTAAAGTTCTATTTTTGCGCTCAGCAACTCCGTTTTGTTGTGGAGTTTTTGGTACAGTGAATTGTGTTAAAATTCCATTGTCTTTAAAGTATCTGTGTAACTCATTTTTCACGTATTCGCCACCTCTGTGGGATCTTATAATTTTAGGTACCTTACTGTACTGAGTTTTCATCATTTCAATAAATTCTATAATTTTTTCCTTGACATCCGACTTATGTTTTATTAAATATATATAACAATACCTAGAGTAATCATCAATTAGTGTTAAAATATATTTGTTAGCTCTTGGTGTGGGAATTTGTAATGGACCGCAAACATCTGTGTGTATTAAGTCCAACTTTTCATAAGTTTTTCTGAACGATTCTTGGGGAAAAGGATCTCGGGTTTTTTTATTTTGTACACAAATTTCACATATTTCATTATGATTGCACTTGCTTACATTTAGATCCGCTGCTAATTCTTGCATTCTTTTAACATCAGCTAAATTACGGTGACCGAGTATTTTGTGCCATTCATGTATGCATCTCAAATTTTCCTTTTGGATTGTGTTGAATGCTTGATGTTTTGCTTTATATATATTATTATTTGCATTCACGATTAAATTTTTACCATTTTTGTTAATGAAGCATTTTTCATTTTTAAAGGCTATGTTACAACCACTTTTGGTCAGTTTATTAACTGATAGTAAATTGCATGTAAGTTCTGGTATAAATTGTACATCATTTAACGTAAATTTATTGGATTCTGTTTTGAATTCAATTTTGCCTGTTCCTTTAATGTTTAAATTTCTACCATCGGCTACTTTCACAGAATTTTTATTTGATTTATTTAAAATCATGAATAGAGAATTGTCATTGCACATATGTGATGATGCACCAGAATCTACACACTATTCTGAAATATCATTCTTGTAATTTCGGTTATAAGCTAATAAACAAATATGTGCATCTTCACCATCGCTGTTTTCACAATTTCTCACAAAATTCACTATATTTTGTACCTTATTGTTGTTTTCGTTTTTCTTTTTCCAGGCTGCATATTTTCTACAGTCACTTTTTATGTGTCCACCTTTTTTGCAGAAAAAACATTTAAATTTATTTTTATCAAAACTATTGAATTCTTTATTTGTTTTAAAAACTCTCTCAGTATTATCATTAACACCAATTACGTCTTGACGTCGCACTGTGGTCAATATTTTGAGATAGCGGCCAAAACTCCTTTTGGTTTTTGTTCTCCGATTTTAAAGTTATTAGACTCATATGAAAGTAGACAGCAGTAAACCTCGGGAGCCAAAAAATTAGAACTCTATTTCAACTATTTCACTGAGAACAGGGTGGTCCAAAATGGGCTTTTTCAGAATTTAGTAAATTTATGATATTTCTAGTTAATTTTTAAAGTTTAAATGATCATAACTTTTTTGTTTTTCAAGATTTTTGGACGAAATAAATTTTGTGTTGTAACTTAACTTATTTCCTATTACTGGTAAATTGAAGCTCTACTGTTTTCAGAACAATTTAAATTTTTTTTTTAAAAAGGTCAAATTTCTCGGAAATTTCCTACTTCATAGAGCACAACTCCTGTGAGTCAAGCTGAGTCAAAACACAAATTTACTATTTTGTAGTCCTAACTCTCCCCTACATTCCTATATACACATGTCCATGCATCGGGACTGCACTTTTTAAGCTACAGCAACTTTTCTGACCCAAGGTAAGATATTCGGTACAAATGCATGTCATATTTTTTGAGAAGTTATTTGTATGTGAAAGTGGCTATTATGCATATATTTTGATGAAATTTTGTACAAGAGTTCTTATTGACCCAAAAAATAATTCTGTTGAAATTAGGAGAAGTTGGCCCATATTTGGAACTAGTCCACATAGAAGGGTGTATCAAAATTTTGACAAAAATGACAATAGAACTCTCAAATTATGTGGTATCTGGCAATTCATTTGGAAAAGGTAAAAAAGATTTTATTGCCATCTAATATTACACAACTTAAATACGTGAAAATTGCAAATAAATTTAAAACCAATGGAAATAACTGGTAAAACCAAGTACCTTTTATATTATTGCCAGTACCTGTTAACTCTCAAATTATGTTGTATCTAGCAATTCATTTGGAAAAGGTAAAAAAGATTTTATTGCCATCTAATATTACACAACTTAAATACGTGAAAATTGCAAATAAATTTAAAACCAATGGAAATAACAGGTAAAACCAACTACCTGTTATATTATGTTTCAAAGAGGTAAAAAAGATCATGTTGAAACTTCGAGCAATAGTATATTAATCCATGCATTCATTTTTTTTCTTCATTATTGTTTAAACAATGGCTAAATTCAGTTATAGTGTTCTATCTGATATATATTTTGAACGGAAAGATGAAAACGACATTATTTTACATATAATGAATAATCCATTCTTCAAAATATGCGACAAACAAGAAATTAAAATTCATAACTTAAAAATAAAAAACTTTTTAAATACTTTAAGAGAACGGTACAATCAATGTTCCAGAAACAAGAAATTGTTTTACTCACGCAACCAATAATGGCTAAGAAATAAACTTATTTTTAAAAGGCCATCAGTAACTACCACGGAAACTGGAAAAGGTGGTCGACCAGCAAAGCCAATTGATAATTGTAGTGAAAGATCACGAAGACGCAAGCTTAAACATATCAATGAAGAAGTTTCTTGTAGCATCATAAAGGATTCATTTCTGCATCAAATTCAACCATCGAAAACTAAAAAGGGTAAAATTGCTATCATTGAAAAAATAGTGGAAGCAAACCCCAGACGCACAAAAAGCATTTTAGAAAGTATGCCGACACCAACTGAAGAAAACAAATTTACTCCAGAAGAAGCATTTGCACTATTTTTGGATTTGAAAATGACTAAAAACCAATATACAGAATTGCGGAAGCGAACCAATGAAAAAAATTGTGGAATTTTTCCATCATATTGAGATATAGTTTCTGCCAAAAAAGATTGCTTACCTTCACCAACTGCTATTAGTGTAACTTCAAGTTCAGCAGAAATAAAATTGCAGGATCTTCTTGAACACACTGCAGAACGATTATTAAAGACATTTGATGCTGACTATTTAAAGAAGTTTAAAAATTGCAGCATGACTTTAATTTCTAAATGGGGATGTGATGGGTCCTCTGGCCAGAAACAATACAAACAATGTAATGCGGAAAATTCATCAGATGCCAATTTATTCATGATTTCTTTCGTTCCATTACGTTTAACAAAAACTTATATTGGTTCAGAGCCGTCAACTAGTAGAGCTGCAGAGATAGATGTATGGAAGAATGAAATTCCCTCGTCTACAAAATTTTGTAGACCAATAAAGTTTGCTTACAAAAAGGAGACTCAAGATGTCATAGATGAAGAAGTTCGAAAAATAAATGATCAAATTAAAGAACTTCAACCAGTAACATTTAAATTTGATGACCAAGACATTGAAGTAAATTTTAAAATGTGTCTCACAATGATTGATGGAAAAGTTGCACAAGCTTTAACCAAACCAAAGTCATCGTCAAGCTGCACCATATGCCAAAAAACATCAAGTCAATTGAGCCAACCACCAACACAAGACGATAGTTTTAATGAAGCATATGAATTTGGAATGTCACCTCTTCATGCTAGAATTCGTTTTATGGAGCATATTCTTAAATTGGGATACGATTTGGAATTTAGCCCGTTAGGCGAAACAGTGAGAAACAACAAAGAAAATTTGGAAAAAAGAAAGCAAAAAAAAAAGATATTCAAGAAAAATACCGTGAGATAGGCCTTATAATTGACCAGCCAAAGCAAGGAGAAGGAAATTCTAATAATGGAAACACAGCAAGGAGATTTTTTTCCGATCCAGAAACTGCAGCTTCTATAACTGGAGTAGATTATGATTTAATACGACGATTCCAAATCATATTACAAGTTATAGCATGTAGCAAAAAGATAGATGCAAAAAAATTTGGTCAGTATGCTAATGACAACAAAAATATTCTTGGAGACATATGCCAACCACAGTTCACAAAATTTTGTTCCATGAGGAACAAATAATTCAGCACAATATGCTTCCAATTGGAGATCTCTCAGAAGAAGCCCAAGAAAAAGGAACGCGAGCACAATACAAGAAAAATTTCCAGATATTGTACTAATGAAGATCTTATTAATATTTTGTTGTGCACATCAGACCCATATATGTTCAGTATTCGACAAAAATGGAAATCAACCTCATTAGAGTTAGATGAAGAAGCTAAACAACTACTGCAAAATGAAAGTCAAAGCTATTTGGAAGAAATTTTTACTAATATTGTTTAATTAATACTAGTTTAAAGATTATAATTTGTTTCTAATTTTAGTATAAATTTTTATTAATACATTTAAATAAAATATATGTGCACTTTAAATCAATAGTAAAAGTTTACTTAAAATTTTATCGATGTTGTGTTCTGTATATAATATATCCAAATGGTATTGATATTGTTGGGAATTTCAGTGTTATTTTTCAGTTTAATCCTCACAAGAATTAGCTTTCTTCCAAAAAAACCAACCTTTGGCCCCTGTGAATGTTGAGACTAAATAAATGTCAGGGGCCAAATGTTGGCATTTTCTGACCAAAATTAAGTTTAGGAATAATAAATAATATTGGTTGTAAAATACGATTGAAGAAAATAAGAAATTATAAAAAAAATACCTATTTAAAATGTCAAAATATTCAACTTTTCCATGGAAACTCAACAAAAAAATTAAAATGCATTTTTAACTCCAAATTACTTACGTTCCTATCAGTCGATTTTTACGTTTGAACACGCAAATTGAAGCTTAAAGTCCCTCCTATTGAATAAAACAAATTGCGTAAAAAAATACCAATCCGGTCAAAAGTTATAGAGTTTTGACCGCTACCTCGCGAAATTGACCACTGTGCGTCGTTTATATTCTTCCAAAGGCTTATTCTTAACCATACCTTTTGTCAGATCTTCTTCAGCACGTGATTCCAGTGCTGTTATAAATACGCTGTAACTTTCTGCTAAGCTTGATAAATATAAAGCGACTGCAAGAGCGTCTGCTAACGGTTCGCCTAATGTAGCTAATTCGTCCATACATTCATCCATGGCATTCAAATGTGACATCATATTACCACCTTCTGGTAAAATCATACGGCATAATCTTCTTAAGAGTCTAACTTTGTTTGACAATGTTGATTTTTGATGGTATTCTTTTAGTGATTCCCACATTGCTTTTGCTGTTACCTTATTTTTTACATGGATGATTTGATTATCCTCAATGAATAGACCGATATGGGTACGTGCTTTCCCGTCCTTTTTGTTCCAGTTGACTAATTGTGTTGCGTCTACAGGTGCATTCTCATTTATTACCTGCCATAAATCTTCCTTGATCCGTAACAATTCCATTTTATATTTCCATATTTGGTAATTGTCATCGTTTAGTTTCACAATTTGTACCTTCAATGTGTCTGGCATTTTGATGGTTGTTGAATAAAAAAATTTAGGATTTAGCGTGAAAATAATCCTGGGCCCATAACCTGTTACCTACTGCTGAATATTAAATTTATAGATGACTCAATACCTTGTTTGTTCAAACTGGATGCTTAATGATTTTATTCTAGTAATAAATTTATTAAAGAAAAAACGTGTTCTCAATTCAATAGTTTTTTATTGTGTGATAAAAGAACTTGATATTTTTCGCGTTAATGTGTCAAAGTAAACTTACAAAAATAGTGTTGCCAATACATAAATTAATTTTGCCTATGTTGGTATTATATCCAACAGAATCATCATGTTAACTTTTTGTCTACAAAATTAATATACATAAAAGAAAAATATTTCTTTTTGTCTTCATAAATAATATTTCACTAGTAAATTTTCATGGATAATATATACAAACAGCTAGAAACACCCTTAGCAAACGCCAGAAAATCGATAGGTAAGGTTTATGTGTCAGATACTCTATTATCAAAAAGAAAGGAAACTCTAAATTAAAAAAAGAAATATATACCTTAATTAGAAGAATTTATTTTATTTATCATGTAAAAATATTCATTGAAACTAATATCATTACCTATTGCTTTTGAAAATAAACATTTATTATGAATGATAATAAAAAGATTAAAATTAATAAAACCTGGTTATGTGAAGTTTTATTTACTTCTTCTATCATTAATTTCCTCAGAAATATTATTTAACATTTTTGCACAACAATAGAATTGTAGTATTTTTGTTTTATTTACCACAAAACTCAATCATATGTTTTTTAAACATATGTTTTTCTTGCTTGCTAATTCTGGCTAATACTGGCAAAAATATATCCAGTTAAAACTAGCAAGTTTTCAAAAAATGAACTGTCACTTTACTCTCTCATTTATTCTCTTTTACTGGATTTTTGAAGTAAACGAACAGGATCCAGTGAATTTTGTGATAATTTATACAAATTGTTACAAATTATCACGTAAACGAACAGAGCTTATATATAAAACATGCTTATTATATTTTGCATTTTCTTAATAGTATTGTAAATATGATTATAAATGGCTTATTGCAAACAACAATTTCTAAACTGTTTGAAGTATCGTTCCAGTAGTCTCGTAATATTTTGCTTCAAGTGAGTGCTAGCTAGAAAGAAATTGTGAAAAAAGTAATTAAAAAAGTTCAATAGTAAAATAAAATTTCTTTTACTTTTATTTTTGTTATGAACTATGAATACTGCTAACGTTTTTTTTCTAAATTTTTTTTAGGAGAAAGATCTGTCTTCAGTAGCAAAAGATCCGAATTTCGTAAAAAATTTTTGGCGGAAGCTTTTTAAAGATGAAGTGGTGCAAATATTATATTGGAAGGGTCTTATGAAAACAGGTGTTTAGAATAACAAACAAATTTATTTTTTTATTTTATTTCCACTGTTTTTGTTTACTTTTTTTTATATTATCAAAAAAACCAAATCTGGTCCTATGGAAATGACAAGATCTTAGAAATGTTTCTAAAAATTTAAAAACTCCCGGACTTCGAAAATAAAATCATACAGACTGTCAATTTCATAACATAAGCTTTTTACATGATACGACTTTTTCATAATACTCGACTTTTTGACAGGTCGTATTACAAAGTGCGATAGTGTAAACTGGCCTTAATAGTGCGTTTAGATCTAAGCAAAATCAAGTATATACGAGCGAAATCTAACTCATTTTTACTAGATTTCCCACAAAACAAAATCTTGCTCGTTACTAGATTTGTTCAAAATCTCACAAAATCTTGTCAAATTTGGGCACTACCAAATGATACTACTGTGTTTTTTTAATATTGCAGTAGAAAATTACAACGCAGTGACTGAAAAACAAAAGCAAACAAGTTGAATAAAAAGGAAATAAAATATTAATTATTTATAAAAATGACGATTCTATAATAAAAAATATTTAGTAATTGAAAAGTTATAATTTTTTATACATACAGCTGTGTTTAATAAAATAGTAGTGTAGCACCTCGAAGCATTAAATGCTTTTTTTCGTCATGTTCAATCTGGCAAGTTTAACGTGTTGACATTTTTTATAAATCAGAGCGCAAAGAAGAGAATGCGATAAAGTCCCATTAATTTCGATTTTGTATTTGTATGATTTTGAAGACTTTAGTGAAATGCACCAAAAAGTTGGCTGTTCATTGAAATAGTAGTGCTGGTTGTGAACACTTTGAAAAAAATTATAACAGTTAATTAGCAAAACCGAAAGATGCATTAGTAAGCATTATTTAGTATTATATATATTTTTGATTGACAATTATTGGTTTTGCAACAATATTTTATTTTTAGTGGGTAGAGGAAAGCATTGTTCGGCCGAGAAAGGAGATTTAATAGTTAACCTTAGAGCAAAAGGCAAAACACATGTACAAAGAAATTGAAAATATTGTGGGCTTCACAGCTACAATGATATTTAATGCCATCAATTATAAAAACAAGCCAGAAAATCGTGGTAAAAGCGTAAAACAACCATTTTAGAAGATAGGCATATTGTGAGATTAAGAAAAAAACCCATCAGCATCCTGCAAAGTCATAAAAAATTAATTAAATCTGTCGGTCAGTGATGTGACAGTCCGTCGATGACCAATTGAACAAAATTTAAAAGCCAGAACTCCTAGAAAGGTACCACTTTTGGCTAAGAAGCACGTGGCAGCACAAATACATTTTGCAAAAATTCATTTGAAATGGCCTGCAGAAAAGTGGCGCAATATATTATGGACGGGTGAGAGAAAAATTGTTTTATTTGGAGGAACAGGCTCTAGGAAGAATGTGCGACGTCCATCAAACACAGAATATAATCCCAGGTACACTCAGAAGACAGTTAAGCATGTTGGACTGAGCATTATGATATGGGCTTGTTTTTCTTACAATGGCGTTGGCCCTATTCATTGGATTAATGGTATTATGGACAGAAATATTTACGTTGATATATTAAAAAATACAATGCTACCATATGCCAGTTGGGAAATGCCTCTGAAATGTACATTTCAGCAGGATAATGACCCAAAACACACGAGTAAGTTCGCAAAAGATTGGTTTGTATCCGAAAATATCAAATATCAAATATCCCCAGATCTTAATCCGATCGAAAACTTATGAGGGGATCTAAAACGGGTTGTAGCAATCTCAAATCCTTCAAACAAAGCATAGCTTTGGCAAGTAGTTCAAGAGGCATAGGCTTAAAATCCCTTAAAGCGTTATAAGGACCTTATCGATTCCATGTCACGCCGGTGCAGTGCCGTTATTAATAATAAAGGATTTACAACTAAATATTAAACTATAACAAACATGTGGAACATGTATAATTATGATTTTAGTTATAAAGACTTTTCCCTTTTGTGACCACTACTATTTTATTGAACAGCAAATTGTGGCTATATTTTTTTGTTTACGCATTGAAGGGTAAATGAACCTATAATTTTAACCAATAATTACCTAAAAACTTATAAATATAAGTAAAATAAAACTGTTATATTAGTATTTGTGAATATTTTGCTTCATTTAATTTTACTAATCAATATGTAGAACTCAACTGCATTACTATTTTATTGAACACAGCTGTATATGTGTCCATTCCCATTTGCTATATAATAATTGTAGAAAATGCATTTGTTTTTGTTGTTCAAACAATACATTTAACAAATGATGATGTGTTTTTTCGCAAAATTTCTATTTCAGCTTGTGCTTTTTTCATTCTTGATGCATAATACAATAATAAAATCAATATTTCCATTTTCCTCTTGTTTTGAAAATTTTTGGTGTTTCTAGTTCATATGATTTATTTTAATCAGCTGTTTATTATTGTGGAAACAAAATCTCACAAAATGTCAAAAAAGTTAGATGTAAGCGGTATAGATTTTGAAATAGATATCAACTAAAATCTACTAGATTTTCCTAAATAATAGTGCGTTTACATCTAAGCAAAATCTAGTATATACGAGATTTCCCATATAAAACAAAATCTAGCTCGTTACTAGATTTTAACAAAATCTCACAAAATCTTGTCAAACTTGGGCACTACTTAATGATACTACTGTGTATTTTTATTATTGTAGTAAAAATTACAACGCAGTGACTGAAAAATTGACATTTAACAACAAAAACAAGAGCAAGTTGAATAAATGGGAAATAATATATTAATTATTAATAAAAATGACGAATCTATAATAAAAAAATATTTAGTAACTAAAAAGTTATGTTTTATTTTTATGTGTGCTCATTCCAATCTGCTATATAATAATTGTGGAAAATGCATTTGTTTTTTTTTTTCTTTTGTTCAAACAATACATTTAAAATCTTTTCCTTTTTAGAATTTTCCATATTTCCATTTTCCTATTGTTTTGTTTATTTTTGGTATTTCTAGTTTATATGTTTTATTTTAATCTGCTGTTGTGGACACAAAATCTCACAAAATGTCAAAAAAGATTTTCCTCAGATGTAAGCGCACTATAAGGCTTAGTCGACCACACGTTGTTAAAATTTAACCGTGTAGTATCGTAACGTTGGCATTTAGTGCAATTATAGAACGTAAAAACGAACCAGCATGTTGCTGTGTAAAATTAACCAAACTTTATCAGCTGTTCACATATGTCACTTACAAACGTAGCAAAAATCTAAAATCAACAGAAGCTAACGATACGTGACTTACATTTGTAGGCATACACTTAACACTATAAAAAACCACGTTAAAAAAATACAAGAGTGTTAAATTAGGCTGTGCCGAATCTTTGATACCCTCCACCTCGGTTTGAGTCTTGATAATAAATGTAAATGAAAAAGTAAACAATTTGTTAAACTTAATACCAAATTATTTCAGCAAATTCTTTGGGTTGGTTTTCGTCTTTTCTATTATTTCGGATTTATTTCGGTGTTTGCTTTTTGGTCATCGTGGTTGCTGATCGGCATGCATTTAGGTTATATACCTATATACATGCGTTTCCGGTTATATGACATAACTTCTCTTTTAATTTTGTTTTTGCTAATTAAATTGCTCGCCCTAACCTCCATTGCAAAGGTAATGGTTGTGTAGGGTGGCTACATGCACTAAATCGTGCTAATTGGAGATGGCTGTATAGTTTCTTTTAACTGGCCAAATATTTTTTCATTGCGTCCATATAGGTCGGATGGAGTAACAAAATAATAACCAAAAAAAAACTCTCTCAATTTTTTTATTAAAATATTGCCATATTTGGAAAACATAGAAAATAAGTTTATAACAATAAATATTCAAATTAGGGATGCCAAACACAAAAAACCAAATGTCCCAAACATTTTAAATAAAATAATTTGTTCTCTTTATTTTCTGAAAAACTTCAAATTTTCATCCAAAAAAAATTGTGAAAATTTATATATAAAAAAAATAACATTCTCATCAAATTGCGTTTTTTTATGTAACAGTTTTTATGTTCGCAATTTTTAAATATCATTTGACGTTTTCTAAAATTCATTGAATTTAAATTAATGTTTTCTGTAGTGTGATTCTGTAAATTTCAACGATCGCAAAATATATCGACAGCTATTGTTGTTTGCACTAAGGATTAAGTGATTCACTAAGTACATACATCTTAACGACAGTCGACAAATCTATTTTTCTATTTATTTAAATTGTAAACGAGTGGCATCTCTGTCAAAATAAGCGAAAAACACAAAGAAGAATAGAAAAAAACAAATTACTTCGTGTTTGACAGGATGATTTTATGTTTATGTTTAATATCTTTATTTTTTTACTAATATTTCTGTGTATTTATTTGAAAATGAAATAATGAATTGAATATGCTATTTAACTTTTTTATTTCATATCATCCTAAAAATTTAACTTTTTATCGATTGAATAAACAACACAAAAATGGTTGTCGTTTAGATAACAACAACAGCTGATTTTAACAATAGCGAATATCGTTTAAAAATTTTACTGATAATTTTGCAATTTTCTTTTTTCAACGATTCGACTATCGTTAAAAGAAGTTACTGAATCGCGGTACTGAAAAGTTATTAATATCTCCTGAATGGCAATATTTTTTTTTTTAAATGTAAACATTTTTAAATGTAAACATATTTCGTGTTTTTTTTTTTTTTTTTTTTTTGGAATTTCAATTTGTGTTTAACGAATAAAATTTATATATTAAAGATGCAATTGATGTCTTCTAAATTTTAAAATTATAATTTCCGACGTTTTGATATGATTTTCTGAAATTCAATTAATTGTAA
This sequence comes from Cordilura impudica, assembly GCA_963682025.1. Classification (NCBI taxonomy): domain Eukaryota; kingdom Metazoa; phylum Arthropoda; class Insecta; order Diptera; family Scathophagidae; genus Cordilura; species Cordilura impudica. The sequence continues at coordinate 197,419,904 of OY821520.1, read as the reverse complement.
TTTATAATTAAAAATTTTTAATTCCAGTTTTTAGAATTGATATTTTCTTAAATTTGAATGGAAAATTTAAAAAGTGCAATTTTGTAGTTATGTGTTTAATAATGCTTTAGTAATTATAAACAATTTTTAAAAATTAGATGTAATCGCAATCAGATATTTTATAGGTAAAGCAGAATAATAATTCTATATAACTATGTAGAATTGTTTTGAAAGCAAAAAACTCATTGATGAACTCGGTAACTCTATTTTGTAAAGACAACAAAAAGTTAATATGCCAAACTTATGTCCAAATTTGTAAAAGAATAATGAATAATGAAAATAACATTGTTCTGTATGATATCCAGTTGAAAATTTAACAATCATGTTAAAATAGAAATAACTATTGCAAAGCTAATTAGAACAAACAAAAATTGTGGCGCCATCTACTGTGGCACAGTCACGCTGAGCAAAATGAAGTGACACTCTGTTAATGCAAAAGAAATGTATTTTCCCCACAACAAAATATTGCAGAATTTTATGTAAATAAAATAAAATAATATACCGACTTATTTCTAACATGCAGTTGTTATGGATATAATTATATAATTTATGTATATTATTTGTATTATTTAATATGTTTATATAAATTTATAAATAAATTTATACATAAAATTTTTTTTTGCTATATTTACATTTTTTTTTTTTATTAACAATTAGGTATTTTAGCATTATTTGCTTAAGATGTTGCCGAATTTTTACTCCCTTTATATTAACTCGTAGTGTCTGCTTGTCGAAAAAATTTTGGATCGATTTTAACCAATTTCCCGTATGCCATTCGGTCTGAAATTTTTCAGGCAGGCTCGTGGTAGTAACAGAAATGATCTAACATATTTTTAGAGTGATGCCAAAACAATGGAAACTTTTAAATTTTTCTACCAGAGTTAATAAAAAAATGTACAAAGGGTTAGTTTTTATTATATTATTACCACAACGACCACAAAAACAACAGGTCCAGCTATGACAACAACACAACATTTAGAATAACAACAAGAACAATATAGAATCATCATATTTTTCTTTTTTTTTAATTTTTCAGAGATTTCCCTGGACCTGTTCCACCGATTTTAATGATTTTTGAAACAGAAATCTTCCCATGAATTTGGTGAATCATTTGCACTAAAAATGATCACTGTAGCTACACTATTCAGGGCGTGCTCGTGACAAGAACAACATAGAAAATTATATTTTTTCAAGACTTTTTTTAGTTCTTCATTCAAATCTCGGGCCCTAATCGACCGATTTGGACGATTTTAAATAGCAAACTTTTCAGGATGTTAATGAATCATTTTTTATGTCAACGAGCACCCTAGCTGCCCGATTGATGCCGTCATCGTGATTTCCACAGACGGACAGACGGACATCGCTATATCAACTCCGGTTGTTATAAGGATCACATATATATATATTTTATGGGGTCCAAAATTTTTTTTCTACTTATTACAAACGGAATGACAAACTTATATATACCCTCTGCACACTGGAGTGGAGGGAATAATAATATAAAAATATAATATAAAATATTATTTTAAATCATAACACAAAATATTTTAGGTCAAAATTAAAAAATAAAATAGCAATCGAATTTTATATTAAAAACTATCGGACGTGAATTTTCTTTAACGCAAACATATACACACGATAATTGGTGACCCCCGAGTTTAAATTAAATTACGCGACCGCGATTTTTGCTTAAATTCTAATTAAGTAAATAATTTAATATATAGTGCGCTCAATTTTACATAAATATTTCGTAATGCCAAACACTAGAGCATTAGCTACCGTTTCAAGTAATCCTGGGGTTGCAGCCTCATCAACAATCGCTACCACGGGTTTGCTTAAATTGCTTCGTTTTTGGATGGAAAATCCAGCCTTGTGGTTCGCCCAAGTCGAGGCGCAGTTTCAGCTCCATCATATAGATACTGCTAAAATTAATTTTTTAAACATTATCATCGCATTGGAATCAGAAATGCTCTCACAGGCTAGTGATATCGTTTTAAATCCGCCGACCGATGCATATGAAAAAAATCAAGCATCGACTTATTGAGCATTTTTCTGTGTCTGAGGAGAACCGCATCAAAAAGCTCCTAAACAACATGGATATTGGTGATAAGAAACCGAGCGCGCTGCTCCGTAAAATGCGAATGCTAGCAAACGGTGGTGTTTCGGAAGATTACTTGCAGACCATGTGGATGCAACGACCCCCATCACAGACGCAAGCCATACTGTCAACTTCTACAGAATCTCTGGACAATATTACTAAGATGGCGGATAAAATCGGAGACATAATCACTTCAGCTCCAACTATTGCAGCCATTAATCCGTCGTTTGATTTTTCCCAGCGCCAAAGAAGCATTTCGCGTTCGCGTTCCAAAGTCTATTATCATCATCGTTTTGGACGCAATGCTAAGAAATGCCGACAGTCATGCTCTTTCAACAACATTTCGCAGCTAGAAAACTTCTAAACCGGTCACTAGAAGCATCCAGTGGCCGCTTTCCAATAACAAATCGCTTATTTATTTACGACAAGGAGTTTCACAAACATTTTCTGGTTGGTACGGGACATCTCTGTCCTCCCTGTATCAAATTCATACAACCAAAAATGTTACCCAGAAAAATACACGCTTTTTGCGGCTAATGGCACGCCAATAAACACTTACGGCGATGTCTTAATTTCACCGACACTTGGGTTGCGTCGTTCATTCGATTGGAAGTTCGTGGTTGCCGATGTCGCTCATCCGATCATTTGAGCGGATTTCTCAAAAAATTTTGGTTTGCTCGTCGATTTTAAAAAAATGCCAACTCATCTTCTCCGAAGCAGGACTCCCAAGGACGTCTGGGATTGATTTCGAATTATTTAAAGTTGAAAACAATGGTACATGGTACACCATACCACAATTTACTTTCTCGTTTCCCAAATATAACCAATCCATCCACCGCCTCTAGAAATACAAAACATGGCGTAGAGCATGTCATCGAAACGAGGGGGACTTCTTTTTCAACAAAGCCTCGCAGACTTCCTCCAGACAAACTTGAAATTGCAAAACGCGAGTTCCAATTTATGGTAGATCAAGGATTTTGCCGCCCTTCGAAGAGCAATTAGGCAAGCCCTGTACACATGGCATCAAAGAAAAATGGCCGATGGCGACCGTGTGGGGATTATCGTCGGTTGAATGCTCAAAGAATTCCTGACAGATACCCCATACCACACATCAATGATTTTACCCAAAGTCTAAAAGGAACCTATTTTTTCAACGATTGATTTGGTGCGCGCATATAATCAAATCCATGTAGCACCGAAGGACGTTCCGAAAACAGCAATCATTACGCCTTTTGGATTGTTTGAATGCGAATACATGACATTTGGGTTGTGCAACGCTGGGCAAACTTTTCAGCGCTTCAGGCATAAGGTTTTACGAGGACTAGATTTCTGTTTCCCTTATATAGATGACATATTGGTTGCTTCAAAAGATGAAATGCAACATTTCCAGCATCTTGAACAACTTTTTGAACGACTTCAACATTATGGCCTTGTTATCAATTTGGCTAAATGCGATTTTGGAAAAGCTTCTGTAACATTTCTTGGTCATCGCGTCGAAAGTGATGGTATTCGTCCAGTTCCCGAAATCATCAACTATACACAACCCAAAACAGTAAAAGAAGTGCGACGTTTCGTAGCCATGATACATTTTTATCGAAGATTCATCCCAAATGCTGCAGCAACCCAGATTCCGCTTATCGCTTTTCAGAAAGGTAATAAGAAAAATGATAAAACTCCAATTGTTTGGACCGATGAAGCAAACTCGGCGTTCGAAAAATGCAAATCCGACCTTTCTAACTGCACACTTCTCGTCCATCGTTGCGACAGCTTACCAATCTGTGTCATGGTCGATGCTTCAAATGAGGTTATTGGTGGTGTTTTGCAACAGATGCTCCAAATGGTTAGAAACCACTTAGTTTTTATTCGAAGAAGCTAAGTGACACTCAAAAGAAGTACAGCACCTACGACCGTGAACTTTTAGCAGGTCATGAGAATGTGGTTGCAGATGCATTATCTCGTATCTCAACCATATCGACGCCAAACCCTTTTGATTTTAACGAGCTAGCAGAGGCACATAAAACTGACAAGTTCTTGCAAGATTTCTTGTCACAAAATAAGCCAACGTCGTTAGTTTTAAAATCGATACAATTTCTACCCGAATCTGTTCACACATGCTGGTGTGAATGCCACATCGAAGATCATTCAACAACGTTACGTATGACAGAATATGAAAAAAGACATCAGAACCTGGACTCAACATTGCGTTACATGCCAACGAGCGAAAATGCATCGCCACACTCACAGCAAAATTGTTTCGTATGCACCAACTTCAGAACGTTTCAATCACATCAACATAGATTTGGTTGGACCTCTTCCGATGTGTAAAGGACACACTTACATCCTTAATGCAGCGATCGTTTCACTCGCTGGCCAGAGGCCATTCCTTTAGTGGATATTCGAGCTGTGACGGTTGCAGATGCTTTTTATAGTGGTTGGATTGCTCGATTCGGAGTACCATCAACAATATCTACAGATCAAGGTCTCCAGTTTGAATCTCAACTCTTCAAGGAATAGACACAACTTCTTGGTGCACAGCGCATCCGCACAATACCGTATAATCCACGTTCGAATGGAATGATCGAGAGGTGGCATCGATCTCTAAAGACTTCAATCATGTGTCACAATACTGCAAATTGGATGAATGTTTTACCAACGGTATTACTAGGATTGAGAGCAAGATTCCGTGAAGATGTCAACGCAACGCCATTCGAGTTAACATATGGTGCTACAATCAAGCTACCAGGTGAAATTCTCAGCGAAGCAAAAGATTCATTACCGACCGACGATTTCGTAAAAGCCCTTAAGTCTAAGATGAACGCTTTAAACCCCGTCGACCCTGTGCACAAAACCAACCGTACATTTTTCGTTTCGAAACGACTTGAAAGCTGCTCACACGTTTTCGTTCGACGAGATGCTGTTAAGAAACCATTTCAACCTCCTTACGATGGACCTTTTCCAGTAATTAAACGCACTGAAAAGATGTCTAGTCTCGATATCAACGGAACGCAAAAAACAATTTCGATCGATATCGTCTTAAGCCTGCATTCCCGCTTAATATTGATATTTGCGAAGACTTTAAGACCATAACATTTCCGATGACATTTCCTGCTCACCCGCCAACGCAGAAACCTGTTCACCTTTCTAGCCGAATTCCTTGTAGAAGTGGTCGCAAGGTGGTATTTAAGTAAAGATTATTTTTTCATTTTAAAATCTCTAGGGGGGAGTAATGTAGGCATACACTTAACACTTTATAAAAAACCACTTGTTAAAAAAATATATTTTAAATCACAACACAAAATATTTTAAGTCAAAATGAAAAAATAAAATATCAATCGAATTTTATATTAAAAACAAGTAAGATTGTTAAATTCGACTGTGCCGAATCTTTGATACCCTCCACCTCGGTTTAAGTATTGATAATAAATGTAAGCAAAATATTGGAAAACGTAAACAATTTGTTAAACTTAATACCAAATTATTTCAGAAAATTCTTTGGGTTGGTTTTCGTCTTTTCTATTATTTCGGATTTATTTCGGTGTTTGCTTTTTGGTCATCGTGGTTGCATATCGCCATGCATTTAGGTTATATACCTATATGCATGCGTTTCCGGTTATATGACATAACTTCTCGTTTAATTTAGTTTCTGCTAATTAAATAGCTCGCCCTAACCTCCATTGCAAAGTTAATGATTGTGTAGGGTGGCTATATGCATTAAAACGTGCTAATTGGAGATGGCTGTATAGTTTCTTTTAACTGGCCAAATATTTCTTCATTGTGGCCATATAAGTCGGATGGAGTAACAAAATAATAACCAAAAAAAAAACTCTCTCAACTTTTTTATTAAAATATTGCCATATCTGGAAAACATAGAGAATAAATTTATAATAATAAATAATCAAATTAGGGATGCCAAACGCAAAAAACCAAAAGTCCAAAACATTTTAAATAAAATAATTTGTTATCTTTATTTTCTGAAAAACTTCAAATTTTCATCCAAAAAAAATTGTGAAAATTTATATAAATAACATTCTCATCAAATTGCGTTTATTTATGTAACAATTTTTATGTTAGCAATTCTTAAATATCATTTGAGGTTTTCTAAAATTCATTGAATTTAAATTAATGTTTTCTGTAGTGCGATTCTGTAAACTTCAACGATCCGACAATCGCAAAATATATCCACAGCTATTGGTGTTTGCACTAAGGATTAAGTGATTCACTAAGTACATACATCATAACGACAGTCGACAAATCTTTTTTTCTATTTATTTAAATTGTAAACGAGTGGCACCTCTGTCAAAATAAGCGAAAAACACAAAGAATTGAAAAAAAAAATTATTTCGTGTCTGACAGGATGATTTTAGCGCTGTTTTCGAATTTGACATTTAAACTAAGAATTATCAATGAAAATTAATATTGTTTGTTAAAAAAAATTCATTTATGTTATAATATTATCTGTACAATATTATAATTATAAATATTTCACATATTTCTACATTTTAATTATATTCAAAATACAACTTTGTCGGTTGCATTCGAAGAAAACATAAGTTAAAAAACATATGCATTCGAAGAAAACATATGTTATTGTTTGTTTGTTCTTTTGGTCAGCAATTAAAATTTGAAAATGAATGAAGCCGACACATTCAAGTTTATTGAAATAGTTCAAGGGCACGAGAACTTGTGGAATATTAGTTCCCATGGATACAAGGACATGGTACAGCGAAACGTGGTCTGGGATGAAGTTGGGAAAACATTTGGTCTATCCGGTAAGTAATTATGTTCGTTGTATGAAGAAGTAACACAGAGTACTTTTTTTTAATATTTTTTTGTTAATATAGGTGAAAAGGCTAAAAACAAGTTAAAGGCATTGAGGGACAAGTATAGGAGCTGGAGCTTACGGTAAGGAGAAATGGGTGTTTTTTAAGCACTTACAGTTTTTGGACAATGCTTTCAAAAAACGAAGGTATGGACATATTTGCAAACTAGACTGATAGTGTAATATTTTTATACATAATTTTTCGTCAAGAGTCACTGATTCTCTTGCGTGGTCTGCTGACAACACTGGAATTTCTACAGACAACTGTGGTTTCTTCTCCCTAGGATCACAGGATGGGAGTATTATAGAAAACGAATTGTTTAGCACAATTGAACAACAAGGATCTCAACAAACTACATCAACCCCATTGCCGTCTCCCGTAATTGATTGCAGCACACCGTCGCCTACATTTTCCCATACCAGAGCGCCAAAAGGCAAAAAGATCTGTCGAGGACATATTTGAAGACCTAACAAATAAGCTAATGTCATGTGTAGAGCCACCTGTTCTACAGTCAGTAGAGCCGACTTCGTCTCCCAAATATCACTCGCAGTTGTTGATTTTATAGTGGAAACCTTGGGCAAATTAAACAAGGATGACGCCGAGGCATGTGAGAAGGAGCTTATGAAAGTGGCCACAAAGTTTCGATTTAATTATTAGTTTATTATATTTACTTTTTTATGGTTTTGTTTTTAAATAAAAAAATGAATTGAATAGTCGATTATTATTGTTGAGTTAAATGTGTGGGTTATATAAATATTCCTTAAGAGTTTCTCGTAACTGTTGTACCTCGTGGCCAGCGTGATTCGATCCCAGTTGTGATACATTCCGCCAATTGCTCATATTATCATTACTCTCGATATTTACATTTTCACTGAAGGAAGTAGTGGTAGCTTTTGTTTTTAAAATGAAGTTATGAAGAACGATGGAGGATGCAGTTTCGCAACTTGCATTTATGACAGTGTGGTAGATTCTAAATTTACTGGCTAATATCCCGAAACTGTTTTCTATTGTCCTTCTAGCAGAAGATAAGCGCGTGTTGAAGTGGCGTTTAGCGGACGAAAGTTCTCTTCCACCATATGGACGCATCAAATGCCGTTTTAGGGGAAAAGCTTCATCGCCAACAAAATAAAATGGAAATTTTATAATACTATCAGGTAGCTCTGTGTCTTGGGGCAAATTCAAACGATTATGTAACAAATCTTGGCCAAAATCAGTCCATTTTAGAACTCCTCCTATGAACAAAAAGTTTAGGAATTTATTATATATTATATTAAAAAACATACCATCAGATTCAGATCCATACGCGCCCACATTAACATATGTAAAGTTGTAGTCTGCATCACAAACTGCTAGGAGAACAATTGAAAATGTCTTCTTGTAATTAAAGAATAATGATCCACTCTTCGGTGGACATTGAATTACGCAATGCTTTCCGTCTATGGCTCCAATACAGTTTGGCATTCCAGTTTTTGCCAAAAATTGTTCGGCTATAAACTTCAGGCTTTCGTTGTTAGGTTTCGGAATAAGTTCTGCATTAAGTGCTAACCATATTGATTCCATTGTTTCCTTTATTATATTATGTATAGTCGACTTTCCGATACGGAAGGCGTAGGACAGAGATGAGTAGCTCATAGCTGTGGCTACAAATCTATAAAATAATTTTTTTTCATATTATTTTCATTTCAACCACAATCACTTGCAAAATGTGCACGCTAGTCTTTACCTTAGAGTTACCAGTAGCCTCACACGCTCACTTATTGGTCTACGGATAGATTTCTTGCTTAATAATGGACCAACTTTATGTAGAAGCAAATCAAATTAAACGTCAGTCATCCTAAAGTTATAAAAACTTTCGCTGTCTTTCAACCTCATTTCCCGGTCCAGATTAGTGCCATCTCCAAAGGTACATATCTCTCTTTTGAAGTATATCGCGGACCCACCAGCGTCTTTTATTTTCATTTTTTTAACAATATCGCGGTAGTTGTTGCTGGGTACGATTTGCAACAGCCTATAAAAATATTTGGTTCACTTATTAATTAGAATATGTTTTTTTTTTTTATATAATTACCACTTCTTCATTTACACCACAATTTTAAATTTCATGCTGTTCACAATTTATTTACTTTACAAAATGTAAACAATCTAGCATTTTTTAAATGTAAACATATTTGGTGTTTTTTTTTTTTTTAATTTCAATTTGTGTTTAACGAATAAAATTTATATATAAAAGATGCAATTGATGTCTTCTAAATTTAAAATTATTATTTCCGACGTTTTGATATGATTTTCTGAAATTCAATTAATATTTTCTAATTTATAATTGGAAATTTTAATTCCAGTTTTTAGAATTGATATTTTCTTAAATTTGAATGGAAAATTTAAAAAGTGCAATTTTGTATTTAGGTGAATAATAATGCTTTAGTAATTATAAACAATTTTTAAAAATTAGATGTAATCGCAATCAGATATTTTGTAGGTAAAACAGAATAATAGTTCTATATAACTATGTAGAACTGTTTTGAAAGCAATAAACTCATTGATGAACTCGGTAACTCTATTTTATAAAGACAACAAAAAGTTAACATGCCAAACTTATGTTCATATTTGTAAAAGAATAATGAAAAACGTATGAAATAAAAGACCAGCCCGTGTATACTCTTAACATTGTTCTGTATGATATCTAGTTAAAAATATTGGCATTCATGTTAAAATAGAAATAACTATTGCAAAGCTAATTAGAACAAAAATTGTGGCGCAATCTACTATGGCATAGTCACGCTGAGCAAAATGAACGACACTCTGTTAATGCAAAAGAAATGTATTTTCCCCACAGCAAAATATTGCAGAATTTTATGTAAATAAAATAATATACCGATTTATTTCTAACATGCAGTTACTATCGATATACATACATACAATTTTGATTAACAATTATTATCGTAAATAATGTTAATTATTTTTTGAGAAATATTTTACGTTTCTGATTTGCGTTCAGAAATAAAACACGTCTGTTTTGTTTTATGGTATGTATAATTCTGATTTATTTTTATTTCTACTTTTTGTTTCTTGCTGGCATTCTCAACATTGGGTTTTATCCTTGAACAATATTGTTCTCAAGCCGAGATGCAGCCTATGTGTTTTATTACACACATACTCTAAATATAACTTATGTACATATGTGCCGCATAAGCATTAGGTAGTGACAGTACATATGTAGACCAGATGTGCTGCATAAGCATTAGGTAGTGACACACATTTTATGTTTATTACTTAATGCCACTTTCTTAAAACTAAAGTACAGCCTAGGAGAATTTTGTTAAGCAAACGGCAACCTCTTGGCATCTACTGTACTATCCGTAGGTGATGTCATAACACCCCCAGACAAAGAACTTATCCCGGCTTCCAAAGGAAGTGAGGGTAAGTTAACTGAGATGGCCGTTTTCTTTACAATTCTCTTGTTTTTAATACATAGGTAGATGAATATGGTGATTAGTATGATTGTTAGTATGGTATAAGTGGTATAATTGTGAATCTTTTGATTCGCTTTGAGTTCAGTTATAATATTTATGTTATCGATATGCTTATACTGTAATTCTCTTAGAGATAAGTTAGTGTCGTTAGATGTTTCAATAATCCGGAAGGGATTTGGTATGATTATAGTGTTTTGATACAGTTTCTTAATGTACCATTTATCAAGAAATATTTTACAATTTTCAATATAAATTAGATAATTTCCTTTTAAGGTATATGGATATTGATTACAAGTTTGTTTAATTGACATGTCCACATTAGTGGTGACTATTACATTTGTTCCAACTTCAATAATATTGGTATCGCTGTTAGGGCGATACTTACAAATCATTTTTGCCATTCTAAATATGTTTTGAATACATTTATCATTTATTTTTCCTAATTGAGATAGTTTGTTAGTATTTTCGTACATGTTTTTTCCGTCTGTCAAATAGTAATTTGCGTCGATCATTATCTGTTGTCCGTTTTTATTAGGAATTGGTTGTATGAAAATTTCCTTGTAAGTTTCGGTAGTTAAATTAGGGATTTTAATTATGAAAATAATATCTGATTCTTTGGTTGCAACGTCAAGTTCTATATTTTCCAATTTATAAAGTGTTATGTTAAAATCGATAATTTCTTGATCTGTTAAAATATCTCTATTTAATGTTCGTAATTTTGAAGCTAATAGTAATTCCCTAGCTTGTCCAACCAATTTTCCTAAATGTTCTATTTCGTATCTAAGGTAAGCTTTTCGTGAATCTGTTTTCGTTCGATTGATTAATTCCATATTTTGCATAAGTAATTTAGTCTGTTGGTTTTGTAAATCACTTAAAGTCTTTAGTTGTTCGTCAAAGTGAGAGTTGATTTTGATCTGTTTGTTTGATTGTTCAATTATTTTATGATTATTAATAGTATTGGTTCTAAGTTTTTCTTCAATTTCCGTTCTATCATCGTCGTCCATTGTTCCGTATAGGTATTTTAATCCTGTTCCGAAAATATTGATCAGTCCCCTTTTTACACGGTGTCTGGGTATCAAACTCAGTACTTGTAATCTAGTGTGTTTAATCTGATGGTCCAAATATACGTCGTCTAGTGTCCTTGTTTCGAATTCTAATTTGTTAATGTAAGCTAAAAAATCCTTAGGTTTAAATATATGTAAAATTTTCGAATAATTTTGTATCAATGATCTTTCTTCCAATTGTAATATTGTGTAGCCGTTTCCTTGGTTTAGATCAGTTATCATCAATTTCTGTGGCATTACTAGCGTTATCATCGTCAAGATTGCCAAAAAGCACTTCCAGAGACCTAGAAAGATTTTTTCTTTTAATGAACTGATCCTTGTGTATAATTTGCTTCTTTCTTTTATATTTTTTGTCATTAAGCTTTTCTACGGTTACCTGTTTCATTTTTGAAGTCAATTTGTCTACCTGGTTGGTTTTCATAATATTTTCGTTTATGTGTTTATCCCTTATATCTTTATTGCGGTATTCTAGAGTCTTAGTCTTTTTGTTTTCAATTCTATTAAAAATCTCCTTTATATTAATGTTGTTTCTAAAGTGTAAATTAATTGGTTTTTCGCCGGTCGTCATATGTATGCTATTGTTGTATGCTTCTAAGGCTTGGTAAGGTAAATCAACATTGTAAGCTATGTCCAAATTTTCCTCGCGTTTTTTCAATATGCGTATGTTTTCATTTAGAGTTGCATGAAAGCGTTCTATATCGGAGTTTCCTGTATGTCGGTTGGGTGTAACAAAGTGGTAATTTATGCCCTTTTTGTCCAAAAAGTCGGTAAAAAGAACCGATTTGAAAGAGGATTCGTTATCCAATGTAAGGTTTTTGGGTGTTTTCATGTAAATAAAGAGTTTAATGTAGCTTTTGATAAGCTGTAATGGTGTTCTATCTTGAACTTCTTCAATGACCGCATATTTTGAAAATTTATCTATCATGGTGACAAAAGTGGTAGACTTGTTCAAATACCATATATCTGTATGATAGTATTCGTGTGGAGCTTTTGGGTTTCAGTTTTCTCAAAAGGCAATTTCACTGGATGTCTCTCAATTTTAAAGTTACATATTAAGCAGTTATTTATAAATTTTGTAATTTCCTTTCTTAAATTTGGAAAATAGATTTTTCTTTTCAACTCCATATAGGTTTTCTCTATACCTGGATGATTATTCTCATATTTATGGTGTTGTGCTATGAGTTCTAAGAGGTTTTAGTATTCTATATTTTCCATTAATTGGTTAGTTAACATTATTCTTGTGTTAAATAGATTATTGGGATTTTCTCTTAATTTTTTGTATTCATTCTGAATTTTAATTAAATCGTCAGTATCTTCGCAATAGATTCCTACGTCCTGTTTATTACTAAATTCAATTAATATTTGCGCTATTACCTGATTCGTATAATTGGTATAAGAATATGTTATTCTGGGTTTTCCAAAAATTAAAGTTTTTTCAATTTTATTATCATCATTATGCTTTACAACAATTTGGTAATTGAATGAGTGTAAAGGTCTTTGTGATATTAAAAAGTGGTCACTGCTATCTTCGTCAGCCGAATGTACGGTGTGTACAGGTAATTCACTGCGTTCTCTAATGTTTTCAAAAGTTTCCTTTTTCTCTACGTAATTATGAATTTTCTTAAGGTGGTCCTGTAGACATCGTGGTCTCGATAAAATTTTATTACAAATTCTGCATCGTAATTTTTTGTCCGTATGCGTTTTTGTATGTAAAGTTAGCGTTTGTTTATGATAATATGTTTTTCCGCAAATATTGCATTCAAATTTATTATTCTTTTTCTCGAAAACGTTTACTTCCCTAATCCTTGATAATGCATCAGCTACCTTGTTATCTTTACCTTGCACATGTTGTATATCAAATTCATATTCGTTGAGTTTGATCTTCCAACGTATCAGTTTAGAATTAGGTTCCCTAAGATTCGCTAGCCAGATTAAAGGTTTATGGTCTGTTCGTAATTGGAATTTTCGTCCGTATAAATAGTGTCTAAATTGCTTAACTGCCCATACGATGGCAAGTAATTCCTTTTCCACTGTGGAATAATTTAGCTCATGTTTATTTAGTGTTCTTGATACAAATGCAATTGGCCCTTTATATTGAGACAAAACTGCTCCAAGTGCGTAGTTACTTGCATCCGTCGTCAATTGAAATTGTTCTTCAAAGTTTGGATATCTCAGCACCATATCCGACATGAGAACTGCTTTAAGTTTTTCGAAGGATTGTTTATAATCCTTATCATTTACATTAATTTTCGAATCTTTTTTCAATCTAAGTGTCATTGGTTTTGCGATTTTCGCATAATCAGGAATAAATTTTCTATAATATCCGCTTAGTCCTAAAAAGCTTTGAATTTCCTTAATTGTTTTTGGAATGGTCTGTCTCTTAATTCCGTCGACTTTTTTCGGATTAAGTTTTATACCTTCTTTGTTGACGATGTGTCCCAAAAACTCGGTTTCCTTTTTCAAAAAATCACTCTTGTTAAGTGAAACTTTCAGATTTGCTTCTCGTAGAGTTTGAAATATTTTTTCCAAATTTCCGAGATGTTCTTGTAACGATGTCGAAAAAACAAGAATGTCGTCCATATAAATTACGCAAATTCTATTAACATGCTCCCTAAGTACGTTATTCATCATCCGCTGAAATGTAGCGGGTGCGTTTTTCAAACCGAATGGCATGCGAACAAACTCGTAATGTCCATTATGCGTAGCAAATGCGGTTTTTTCGCGATCTTCAGGTTCTACCTCTATTTGATAAAAGCCCTTTGTGAGATCTAATGTAGAAAAGTAATTTGCTCGAACTAGCTTATCTAAAATGTCGTCAATACGTGGAATAGGGTATTTATCTTCCTTTGTAACCAAGTTAAGTTTTCTGTAGTCAATAACTATTCTCCATTCTTTATTACCTATCTTGTCTTCTTTCTTGGGTACAATCCAAATGGGTGCGTTGTACGGTGAATTACTATGTTTGATTATGCCCTGGTCTAACATTTCCGTCATTTGTCTCTCCACCTCAGTGGTATGTATAGTTGGGTATCTGTACGTCTTCGTGTAAATTGGACCTGATAGGCCGGTATCTATCCTGTGTTTAACCTCGTTTGTAAAACTCAAATTGTCTCCTTTTTTATAAAAAATGTCTTCATTTTGCTGAATTAATATCTGTATCGCATTTTTTTCCTCGGAATTTAAATGTTCGGTCCTTAACTGGTCCTGTGTACCTAAAGTTTCGATACTATGAAGTTCTGGCAAATTCAAAAGGTCATCTGCGATTCTGTCATGTGTTTCTAATTCTCCCTCGTAGTAGATTTTAAATTGTTTTCCGTTAAGGAGTAATATATTATCATTATAGTTGATAATTGAATTATTCTCTTTTAAGTATTATGGCCCAAAATGCCATCAAAAAATTTATGGAATTGAAAAAGTCTAAAAGTAGTTTTACATTTCAAAGGCAAACTCAAACTTTCTGTCGGGATAACTCCGTCATGTGTAACCGTGATGATTCCAGCTGCGGTTTTAATGTTTGCGGGAATTTTAAGTTTTCTAATGAATTGAGGCGGACAATGATCTTGCCTCAATAAATTTTCTGTTGATCCCGTGTCGATCAAAAGTCTCAAATTTCTGGTTGGGTTTCTGAGTAAGAGATAGGGTAACCCGAAGTCTGACGTGAGGCCATTGACCGAAAATTTTGCTCCCTAGAATCAGTTTCATTAATTTTTTCATGTTCGGTACCGTCATAATTTTGGTTAAAACTATTATAATTTTTAAAATTAGTATTAGTATGGACACTCTTACCGTAATTCTGCGATCCTCGTTGAAGTCCCTGTTGATAATTGTTGTACCTTCGTGTTTGCTGGGATGGATCAATTTCCATCGGTTCCGGTCTTGGTTGTTGCCGCTGTTGTTGGAATTGTTGGTTGGGAAAGCACATCCTCGGTTGCCAGTTCTGTTGTGACTGTTGGTTGTTGTTGTATTTGGGTTGTTGGTTGTTGTTGTATTTCGGTTGCTGATAATTGTTGTATCTTTGTTGCTGGTTTCTGTTATGCTTTTGTTGTTGGTTGCTGTTGTTTCTTGGTCCTCTTTCTTCGTTGAGGAATCCCGATTGACTCAACTCGTGGAGGGCTGCCTCCATTGTCGTGGGCTTTAGGGCGCACAATACTGTTCTCATGTAGATGGGTAATCTTGTGCAAAAAATTTTGAGAGCTGTTTGAATATACCGCTCAACGTCCACGACTCTCTCCTCTTGTCTACATTTTTGATTAAGTAGCGCTAATTTATGCAAAAGGTGGTTGTAGAATTCCAGCGTGTTGCCTCTGTATTGGGCCCCTCTCAAATCCTCATACAACTGGTCGGCTGTTTGAAACCCTCCGAAATTGGTTTCTAGCATTGCCTTTATATCCGTCCAATTGTTCAAATGTGGATGGATCTCCATTGCACGTCTTGCCTTTCCGGTCAATTTTCCTTTGACCACATTGATGCACATACGTTGTGCCTGCTCATTGTAGGATGCAAGTGTGGGGATGATGTCGTCCACATTCATGCAGAAAGTTGACAAATCCTCCTTGCGTCCGTCGAACCCCTGTATTTTCTCCAAATACGTAAGTGGGTTTATGTCTAGTGCTCTACCTGGAGGTTGACCACTAGCTGCTGCTGCTAATCGAGCGTTAAGAGCCATTATTTAATTTTATTTTTTTCCTTTTTCACAGGAAGTAGATTTTTATTTACGGATTATCACTTTTTTATTTTAGCGAAAATTCTACCGACTGCGCCAATTTTGATTAACAATTATTATCGTAAATAATGTTAATTCTTTTTTGAGAAATATTTTACGTTTCTGATTTGCGTTCAGAAATAAAACACGTCTGTTTTGTTTTATGGTATGTATAATTCTGATTTATTTTTATTTCTACTTTTTGTTTCTTGCTGGCATTCTCAACATTGGGTTTTATCCTTGAACAATATTGTTCTCAAGCCGAGAATGCAGCCTATGTGTTTTATTACACACATACTCTAAATATAACTTATGTACAAGATAAATAAAACTATGTTATTTATTTGAGTACTTGACTTCAATTCATTTTACTTTTATAACAAAAGGGTTATTCATTGCAATTTTGTTAATATAATTTTATTTACATATAAATACTACAAAACAAAACGGCCAACATAGTGTCAGCAATTTTGGTGCAAATAACTTTAAACACACAGATACTTAATTTAATACAATTACCAATGAAACGAAATTATTGTTTTTGTCTTTAAATTAAGAAAATTGACCGGATACACAAATGTTTCACAATAGCATTATAGACTGATAAACATGCAGACATATCGTCAGCATGTTTGACATGGTGAGAAAATGTTTTTAACTCGTGCAATACCAATTTCCTGAGTTCTCGGAAATAAGTAGAAACCAAAATACAAAGCAATAAGCGTGTAAAGAATTTGGGTATTGTTACCTGTAGGAATTGCAATGTGGGCATTGCAAGAAATTATGATTAATATTTGTGTCGTTAACTCTTCCCCCTTTAAATTCCAACTTCCACGTTGGATTGATCGTGGCTTTGAGTTTCGACAGAATGGACATGTAGTGTTTCTATCTTTAATGTTTCTCTTCTAGTCAACATTCTTTTAATTATTATAAAAATCAACACCAAAATTATGAGTCCGGGGAAAGTAAGACTGGTAAAAAATACAGTCTTATTTCTTCGGGTCAGATCACGGATCTCATCTAAGTTATTTAAGTGTAGGTCCTTCAACATCTTCAAAGATAATACTTCTTCATATGAAGCTATTTTATTAGGGGATTGGACTATAGCTGGCAGTGGCCGAGCCATAATTTCTTCTTTGCTAAAGTAAACCTTGTCACCAATGGTTATGGTGGAATTATTGAATTTTACCAAGAATGTTCCATTGAGTGAGATTTCTTCTTTATCCATTAAAATTTTACCCTTATAACCATTTAGTAGCAGTAAGCCAGGCATGACCTCTTCAATTAAAGGCAAATGGTGATGGTTCGTTGTCGGACAGACGGACGACATTCCTGCTAAAAGTTTTGGTAAGCACTTTGTATCTGTTATGTTGTCAACATTTTCTCTTTTGCACAATGTCATTTGATTTATTTTCTTACAGTTATTCTTTATCTTAAACACAGAATCTTTACATAAAATAAAATTTTCGTCTCTTAAATTTATTACAAAGTTTTCCTTTCTTACAGGTCTTATAAGTACATTTTTACAAATCGTATTCTCTGTTTTTGGCAGATTTAGAATAAAGATTAGCATAGTTTCACTAGATCCTATTTTAACCTCTCCAAACTCTAAGGCTTCAATTATATTTATGTAAGGCAAACTCTGATTTGTAAAAAAATTCTTTACGGTTGTCAGTTCGGACGTGGATAATATAAATGAATTTACGATTCCGCCCTTAGCCCATTGGATTGCATAATTGATATTAACCAATTCCTCATGAACGATTTTTAATTTCCGTTCAACGTCTCTAATTATCTGTGTCCTTAGCGAGTCCGCCGTATGTAGGGAATTAAGTATCTTGTTGGTCATATTTGTTATCAGCTGTAGTCTTTCTTCGATAGCCCTGTTAATTACTATTTGGTCCTGGTTATTTGTCAACAATTTTCCTGTTTGGTCAGACAAAATCTGGAAGTCCTCATGGTCAGGTGTTCCTGCAATCCACTTCCAAGCAGTACCCAAAGCATCTATGGATCTTGTCGAACGTGTAGGTCTCAAACCATCAAGAATCTTTCTAGATGAGTTTATCTCATGTAAGAGGAAAATATAACTAATGTCCTTTCTCGTAATATCCTTTTTAATGGTATCCTCGAGCGTTGTGAGTATCTCATTGTATTGTTCCAAGTCAATTACATGTAATATTCTAAATGTTCCAATAACCATTTTCGTCTGTCCAGTCTCAGTGGCCACAATTTGTGAATTTGAATAATCCAGAATTTGAGTCTCAGGTCTAGCCAATGCTATTAAAATTCTGAAAAGATAAATTTTTACTTCCTGATTAGATTCTTATGGACTATTCTCTTTGTCTTAGTCAAAATCGTTCCTCCTCTATCTTCCTCTACTATTTCCCGTTTATACCTAGGAGTCAACTTGTTTCCAAGTCTTCTGTTGCCCTTTACAAAAATTACGTCTCCCTCTTTCAACTTTCCTATATTCGTTCTCTTTTTGTTATGATATTCTTTGTCCCTTTCCTGCTTCTCAGTAATTCTCTTTATATTCAGAAGACGGTCTCGTTCGAGTGCTTTTGGATCATCTGAAGCGTTTCTTCCAAAGAACAAATCTATTGGCCTTCTATTTGTTGTCGAGTGGATGGAGTGATTATATCTATTAACCGAATTGATCAGCAGGTCCTCAAAACGACTATGCATTTTCTCCGCATTAGAACACCTCATAATCTCCGTTAATGTCGAATGAAATCGTTCTACTTGACCGTTTACAGTACTCGTATACGGTGGTGTTCTATAGATCTTTATCCCCAACTGATCTTCTAACATAAAAGTGATAGGTGAAGAGTTCAAGGATTTTTCATTGTCGATCACGATGTTCTCGGGTGTTCCGAATGAGATTAATAGATCCTGTAGTGGTTCCCTTATGTCTTCTGTTGCTCTAGATTTTACAATCCTGACTTGGGCATATTTAGAGAATTTATCTATGGCCGTAAGTATTACCCTATTGTTTGTATGGTAAAGATCCAAGTGAATAAACTGTCCAGGGTATTGCGGTATAGGGGTATTACCTAAAACTAATTTGTTTGGGTGACGTTCGTATTTATTCTCAAGACAAATTCGACATTGCTTCACAATTTTCGTGATCTTTGACTGCATGTGTGGAAAATAGAATCTTTCGAGAAGTTGTAGTTTATTTTCTTTAGCATTTCTATGTGCACGTCTGTGTTCGTTAATTATTTCCGTCTCTTGTTCCGTGTCTGTTAACAAGTCTCGTACCATTAGTCTCGTATACCTGACCCTAAAATTTGACGAATAAATTTCCTGTATTTTCCCCAAGATCCTGTCCTCGGTCAGTATCGCATTAGTCACGGATGGGTTCAGATATTTTTTTAATATTGTCACCAATTTTTCTTCGTCCAGGTTCATGTCCGCAATCGTGTGTCTGTGATAAGTTGGAAATACAATTTCGAATTTGTAGGACTGTGACTTTCCTGTCGAGATTATTAGCCGGTTTTTAAAAACGTTTATTGGTGCGTCCGTGAAAGGGATCTGATTCTGTGATGAACTATCGTCAATGTGCCGAGTAGCCGTCATTGAGTTCAGTTCGGAAATCTGTGGAGGTCTAGACAGTGCGTCTGCGACCACATTAGTACTACCAGGTTTGTACTTTATCTCATAATTGTATTCCTCAAGAATGGCTTTCCATCTCCTCAACTTACTGTTCGTGTTCTTATTCCCCAGTGCGTACGTCAAAGGTTGATGATCCGTAAGTATTTTTAAAGCCACCGATCCATACAGATAGCTTCTTAACGCTTTGAGAGCCCACACTATTGCAAGCATCTCTTTCTCATTTGTCGCGTAGTGCTCCTCGGTCCTGCTAAGCGTCCTTGAAATAAAAATTATTGGTCTACCGTCCTGTTCCAAAACAGCGCCAAGCGCATAACTTGAGGCGTCAGTAGTTAGCTGAAATTCTTTTTGAAAGTCTGGAAAGGCTAGCATTACGTCGCTGGAGGTGAGAGAGTTTTTTATCTTACTAAAAGCCTCTAGAGCATCCTTGTTCAGGGATATCGGTATTTTCGATGACATAGATTTGGACATACGTCCCTCCTCACCCCTTAAAAGGATGGTCAGGGGTTTTGCGATTTTTGCATAATCCCGAATAAAGCGCCTGTAGAGCCCTGATAGTCCTAAAAATGACCTGAGTTCTTTGATTGTTTTTGGAGGTTCCAGATTTTGAATAGCTTGGACCTTAGCTGGATTGGTTTTTATTCCCTCCGTGGATACAATAAAACCTAAATATTCCACAGCCTGTTTCAGAAACTCACACTTGTCCAATTGCACCTTCATGTTGGCTTGTTCAAGTGTTCTAAAGATAGTCCTGAGATTATCGAAATGGGACTTTTCGTCCTGTCCAAAAATGATTATATCATCAATATACACGTAACTAATTTTACCAATGTGTTCTCTAAGTATGTCGTCCAAAGTCCTTTGAAATATAGCTGGGGCATTTTTCAACCCAAAAGGTAGGCGGGAAAATTCATATTTTCCATTATTGATGGAAAATGCTTTCTTTTCAATGTTCGTTTCTCTGAGTGGAATCTGATGAAAACCACTTTTCAGATCTAGGACAGAAAACCATTTATTCTTTCCTAGTTGTGAAAGAACCTCATTAATTTCTGGTATGGGATATTTATCGGGAATTGTTGCAGTATTGAGCTTTCTATAATCTATTACCATTCTATATTTTCTTTCATTCGAAGCATCTAATTTTTTTGGGACAATTAACACGGGAGAATTATAAGGCGACCTCGAGGGTCTTATGATCCCATGATCAAGTAATTCCCTGACCTGTTTTTCGACTTCATCTTTCATCGACATTGGGTAAGGGTAGCTCCTGGAATATATTGGATCGTCTGTCATCGTTCTGATTTCGGCCTTCATAGTCGTTGTAAATGTCAGTTTCTCATTTGGTTCTGAAAAGAGTGTCGTATATTCGTCGCATAATTGGCTCAATTCTTGTATTTGTTCGTTGGTCATATGATTCGTTCTTAGTTGTAAATTGTTCACAGACTGGCACTTTTCCTGTTTTATGACTATTTTAATTGTATTATTAATTATCATATAATTTCGAGCGGTAAAAATGATGGCATTCAATTTTTTCAAACTGTCGTTACCCATAATGCCATGAAAAGATGTCAATGTAAGCAATAAAAAAAATTTTAAATTTTCCGATCGTAATCCGAAAAGGTTAATAAACGTATGATGAGTTACTGTCACCTTTCCGCCAACGAAGTTAGCTTGAAAGACGTCTTCGTTAAGAAGAGGGTTTCTAACCAATGAAGGTTGAATATAATTTCTGTTGGATCCCGTGTCTATTAGGAATCTCAATATTTGTCCATTATTTGCTCTACATTGGAAATAGGGTAACGTTGAGTTATCTAATCTAAAAAATGAATATCGGAAAATTCGGTACATTCATCCTGCGCCGTATTCCCCATTGAAAGGTATTCGTCCACATATTCATCTAAGTCTTGTAGTTCTCCGCCCTCTAGTTTAGATTCCTGGATCTCTGAATCAGCATCACTGATCGAAATTCCATTATTCGTGGTGCCGTCCTCACTATTCTTTATGTGATTTATTCTCTGCAATTTACCAGGCCGGTGAACCTGGGATGAATTTGGTGGGGGTCTTATCCCCGAAAATCTGTTATTAGGGTTGGGACGATTCATATAATTTACCATTCTCGATCGCATAGATTGGTCTATTTCCATTGGGATTGGAGGTTTTGGTTCGGTAGGTCTGGGTGGTGGTAAGGTAGATCTTGGTTGATATGGAGCTTGGTTCTGATTCGTATATGGATTTATTTGTCCATTATTGTTCGTAGGTGTCATTGTGCGGTAAGGTTGTGGCAATTGCCGATGCATATTTGTATTAGGGAAAAATGCCATATTAGGCATCCTAGAATACTGTGTCAGTTGTGGATAAAATGTATGTCCAGGATTTCCCCGTACGCGTTGGGTATTAGTATGGGGAATTTTTGCGGTATTGTTCGCGTATTGTGTTCTAAACTGTTGATTCTCCAGTTTAAGGCATAAATGAAGGGCCTCGTGTAAGTCCGACGGCTCTCTCATTCCGAGCAGTCTTGGTAAGTCTCCTCTGAGACCCCGAATAAAGGTGTCCAGTGCCTTATTGCGGTAAGTTTTCGTCATTAGATGTATGGATGCCTCTGTCTCGTCCATGCAAGCTATTTTATTCAGGATTAAAAACAAATGGGCATATACCTCTTTATAGAATTCTTGAATCGATTTGTTACCTTGTGCCAATGAGGACATTTGGTATTCCAGTGTGCCCAGATCCCGCTTATCTGCGTAATGCATAGTCAAACATTTTAAAATACACTCCCAATTTAATGGAGTGTTATACGACTCTAATGCGATGTCCGCATTTCCCGTTATCTTATTTCGAATAACATTTAATATTCCAAAATATTTTGGAGAACCCCTAAGTGGCTCGTAGATTTTCAGAACCCTTTCAATGCTTTTTTTCCATGATCCGAATTCAGTCGGGTTTCCAGAAAAATCCCTCAAACACTCAACGATATCTGGAATTTTGTCTAAGTCAGATAAGTTCCCTCGTTCTGTGTCTATTCCCTGGTCAACAAATATTTGTTCTCTATTTCTACTATTTTCCTCCTCCGCATACGCCCTACGCACCAGATTTATTATCTGTGCCTCTAATTCTGGAGACAAATTTAGTGGAAGTGGTGGGATTGGTTGCTGGACGTTTGGTGGGGGTTGGCCTAATACTGGGGGTCTAATTAAATTATTTTGATTGGCCATCTTTGTCGTTCAAACTATATTTTTACAAAAAGTATTCCCGATTCTGTCTTCTTTGGCGTAAATGATACAACCAGTGCCTACGCTCTCTTGTCAGAAGTACTTTCCTCTTATTTAATGTTCTTATCGCGTCGTATTCTACTCCTGAATCTGAGCTAGTTATCCAAATATAGGTTTCCGTGCTCGAACCGCCGGAAAAATAGTCGCTACTCTCGATGTCTGACATACAGAATTTGCCTTTTACAATTTTCTTTTATTTTTGTTTTTTGATTTTATTTTTATAATATTTAGCTTAAGAATAGTTTACCCTTACATAAAAATGTGTTCTCCTAACATAGAATAGTAAAAATCTATTTGTTTTATAATTCTTATTGTTTTCTTATTTTTAATTCTTATGACTTACGTTAAAATAATTGTTCTTACTGCTTCATTCATCATTCTTTCACCGTCTTCCTTTTAAACTGTAGTTGAACAAAATTGGCTGCTGATACTGTTGTTGCTGATTGGTGACTGGTTCTTGGCTGACCAGCTTCTTCTAGCGTTTATGGTTTCACTTGTTTTCTATGTGTTGTTTGTTTATAATAATGTTTGATTTTTATTTACCAAAGACTAGTTTTCTTCAGTGATAGCTTATGTTTTTAAATTATATGGGTTTAGTTTTTAAATATAATTTGTTCTTAGGTTTTCGTGCAATGATTTGAATTTATTTTCACTTGTTTTTGTGCTATATTAAAAAATAGTCACTTTTAGAATAATGGTTTGTTTTACTTTGTTCTTGCACTTTCTAAACTTTATTTTGTTGTAATTTTTTGATATTCTTAAGAATAGTCACTTTTAGAGTTTGTTTTTATTTGTTCTTGCACTATTTGAAAATTATCTTGTTGTAAATTTTTGTTTTACTTAAAATAGTCACTTTTTTTTTTTTTTTTTTTTTTTTTTTTATTTAAAAACAAAATTTTTGTTTTTTTTTTTTTTTTAATAGTCACTTTTCGGGATAGCGGTTTTTACTTGATTTGGTTGTAATTTTTCTTAAAAATAGTTGCTTCGCGCTGACGTCCCGGATTTTGTCCTTTTTTGATTTTATCTTACTCGGGCTCCGTAGTACGTACTTTTGTGCGCGGCGTGTTTTATTTCTACCGAATTTAAACACGTTTGTTTTTTCCGTTGGGCGCCAGATAAATAAAACTATGTTATTTATTTGAGTACTTGACTTCAACTGTCCTCTTTATTCAATTCATTTTACTTTTATAACAAAAGGGTTATTCATTGCAATTTTGTTAATATAATTTTATTTACATATAAATACTACAAAACAAAACGGCCAACATAGTGTCAGCAATTTTGGTGCAAATAACTTTAAACACACAGATACTTAATTTAATACAATTACCAATGAAACGAAATTATTGTTTTTGTCTTTAAATTAAGAAAATTGACCGGATACACAAATGTTTCACAATAGCATTATAGACTGATAAACATGCAGACATATCGTCAGCATGTTTGACGTGGTGAGAAAATGTTTTTAACTCGTGCAATACCAATTTCCTGAGTTCTCGGAAATAAGTAGAAACCAAAATACAAAGCAATAAGCGTGTAAAGAATTTGGGTATTGTTACCTGTAGGAATTGCAATGTGGGCATTGCAAGAAACTATGATTAATATTTGTGTCGTTAACTTACATATGTGCCGCATAAGCATTAGGTAGGGACAGTACATATGTAGCCAGATGTGCCGCATAAGCATTAGGTAGTGACACACATTTTATGTTTATTACTTAATGCTACTTTCTTAAAACTAAAGTACAGCCTAGGAGAATTTTGTTAAGCAAACGGCAACCTCTTGGCATCTACTGTACTATCCGTAGGTGATGTCATAACAATACATGTATATAATATATGTATATGTATTATTTAATATGTGTATGTATGTATATGTAAATATTACACATAAAAAATACAACATCAAACTTTATTTTTGTGTGTCCTCTTTAAATAAATTAATACATAATTTTTTTTTGCTAAATTTACATTGTTTTGTTTTTTATTAACAACTAGGTATTTTAGCATTATTTGCTTTAGATGTTGGTGAATTTTTACTCCCTTTATATTAACTCGTACTGTCTGCTTGTCCAACAAATCTTGGATCGATTTTAACCACTTTCCCGTGACCCAATCGATCTGATTGCAGGCAGGCTCGTGGCAATGACAGAAATGATCTAACAAATTTTTTTAGTGATGCCAAAACAATGGAAACTTTTAAATTTTTCTACCAGAGTTGATAAAAAAAAATCTACAAAGGGTTTGTTCTTATTATATTATTACCACAACGACCACAAAAACAACAAGTCCAGCTATGACAACAATGCAACGTTTAGAATAACAACAAGAACAATATAGACACATCATGTTTTCCATTTTTTTTTTTTAATTTTTCAGAGATTTCCCTGGACTTGTTCCACCGATTTTAATGATTTTTGAAATAGAAATCTTCCCATGAATTTGATGAATCATTCTCACTAAAAATGATCACCCTAGCTGTCCTATTGAGGGCGTGATCGTGACAAGAACAACATAGAAAATTATATTTTTTCAAGACTTTTTTTAGTTCTTCATTCAAATCTTGGGCCCTAATCGAAGCTTCTCAGGATGTTAATGAATCATTTTTTATGTCAACGAGCACTCTAGCTGCCCGATTGATGCCGTCATCGTGATTTCCACAGACGGACATCGCTATATCAACTCCGGTTGTTTTAAGGATCACAAATATATATATTTTATGGGGTCCAAAATTTTTTTGTAATTACAAACGGAATGACAAACTTATATATACCCTCTGCACACTGGAGTGGAGGGTATAAAAACTATCGGACGTGTATTTTCTTTAACGCAAACTACGTGTTTTGCTCGTGTTTTTCGTATTGTTTTAGCACGTGTAATTTGTACACATAGTGTGAACCCTTTCAAACATTGTTTGTGTACAACACATTTTGCAAGACATATGTAAATTTTTCAATTAGAGCAGGTTCTATTTTGGCAAGATAAACATATGAAAATACAACACTGTTTGTGGCGAAAGAAAAACAGAGTAAATTATAAAGATCAATATTGAGAGAAAAATAAATTGTTTAAGGTGCCATTACACGAAATGTTTTTAACATATGTACTGTCACTTTTTTATCCATATGAAATTCCTCATGCCTGTCAAAATTGTCTTTTACATACGATTCATAATTTTTACTATCACACGTACATATATATTTCCGTATGACATAACCTCTAAATGTAAACAACAGCTGATTTAATTTGTGAATTTAAAAAAATTTATTGTTAAAAAAAGGTTATATATTTTTTAATTGTTAAATAATACTAAACAATTTATTTTTCTTTCAATATTAATCTTTAAAATTTACTCTGTTTTTCTTTCGCCACAAGCAGTGTTGTATTTTCATATGTTTGTCATGCAAAAATAGAACCTGTTCTAATTGAAAAATGTACATGTGACTTTCCTCATGTATTGTACATAAACAATGTTTCATATGTATCACACGATGTGTACAACTTTTGTCGTGGGAAAATTTGACAGTACATATGTAAAAAACACATCATGTAATAGCACCTTTAATATTAATTAACAATTAAAAAATATATAAAATATATAACTTTATTTTTAACAATAATTTTTTGTAAATTCACAAATTAAATCAGCTGTTGTTTACATTTAGAGGTTATGTCATACGGAAATACATATGTACGTTTGAACGCAAAAATTATGAATCGTATGTAAAACGGCAATTTCGTGCTTGTCGTTAGCATATACATTTGCTGTACGACCTGTGCAGCATGAGAAAATAAAATACATTCATCAAAATCTCTCATCCAGCATGCCAAAAATCTAAAATTTTTGATTTTCCATCCAGCATCGTCGGTGTCACACACACTAACATATTTTCACTAATACCATCATATTGCCCTTAACACGAAGTGTTATAGCAGCACGTTGACTTTTTACTGACGTATCGCGAATTGATATCACGAAGTATGCTACACAATATTGCATGGTACACGTTCAATAATATTGTGATACGTGCATCGCCGTCAATATATATTGAACGTGTAGCAGGCGCTTTAGTGTGACCACTGCGAAAAATGTGTGTACTAGAAAAAAAAATGTGAATGTATTAAAGGTGCTATTACATGACGTGTTTTTTACATATGTACTGTCAAATTTTCCCACAACAAAAGTTGTACACATCGTGTGATACATATGAAACATTGTTTATGTACAATACATGAGGAAAGTCACATGTACATTTTTCAATTAGAACAGGTTCTATTTTTGAATGACAAATATATGAAAATACAACACTGCTTGTGGCGAAAGAAAAACAGAGTAAATTTTAAAGATTAATATTGAAAGAAAAATAAATTGTTTAGTATTATTTAACAATAAAAAAATATATAACCTTTTTTTAACAATAAATTTTTTTAAATTCACAAATTAAATCAACTGTTGTTTACATTTAGAGGTTATGTAATACGGAAATGCATATGCACGTGTGATAGCAAAAATTATGAATCGTATGTAAAAGACAATTTTGACAGACATGAGGAATTTCATATGGATAAAAAAAGTGACAGTACATATGTAAAAAACATTTCGTGTAATAGTACCTTAAGTTTTTCGAACTGGAAGTGGCCAGTGTAACGGGCAGGTAAGACAGGTTGAATCTGCAGATTCGCGCCGTTACCGTTACGCGTGGTTAACTATGCCTTACTTATTCATTCCGCGATTTATTTATACATTTTTAATTCGGCTGGCGACGCTCAGTCTGGATTAACACAAAGCAATTTTTGTTGCGCAACTTTTTTTCAATTCTCTTTTAAAGCTGCCTTAATGTTCACACAGAGAAATTTATTGCCGCAACTTTTCGTTTTCTTTTACTTTCAAATTCTTACATTTTTGACAGTTCACTTTATTAGCTTGTGTAAAAAGAATTTATTATTTGTCCAAAGTGAAAAATCTATTTGTGTGAAAAAATGGAAGTCAAAGAAAAAAATTAAATAATAAAAAAAATAATAAAGTAAATGATATAACAATAATTTCTCACAGCGAAGCAAAGAATAAAAGGAAATGTCAAATAATAAGCTGCAGCTAAATTCGTGTTTATAATTACGAATTGCACAACAAAACGAGTTGTCGAGTACAAGCAACTCCGTACCAAATACCACTCTTCTTTCCCCTCTCTCCTACAAACTCAAGAATTGCGCAACAAAAGTTGCCTTGTGTGAATTCGGACTCTGATAATACCATCAAACGCAAGGTTGTGTGCGTGCGGTCGTTCTTTTCCGGCTGATGAAAATCAAAAATTGTTGATATTTTTATTTGTCAGCTGATTATTTGATCATTGCCTGACTTGTTTGACAAACAAACTTCAATTGGTTTGAATTTTTCACGTTGAACACATGTGCGGAAAAAATTTTTTTTCATTTCTTGATTAATGTACATATACTTATTGTTAAATTTTATATAAAGATTTATAGTAATATATGTACATATAAATATTTAATTATTTATTGTTTTATAATTAAATTATTATAATTAATAATGAATTAGTGAGAATTGAATTAGTTTAGATATATGATAAAATTTATAAAAAAAAATTAAAAATATATTTTTAATTATTGTAGTTAATAATTGATTCAAATTATAAAATTTTTAGTTGTAAAATTTATAGATAATTAAAACTTCATCTTAAAAAATATCATAAAAAATCTAATTTTTCAAATTACAATAACATTAAATCATCATCCGTCGACGACTTGAATTGATGCAAACGCTACGAAATCAAAATACAGATGGTGTTTGACGCGTTTATTTGTACGTTGCCTTCAAAGCTGCAAACACACGACAGTCACACATATGCACTGTTTGGTGGGTTTATTTGAGTGTCGCCAGCCGTCTTTACATATATTTTTGTTATGCATTTCTAGAGTTAACCCGTCGCTGCTAAATACCATCTCAAAAACCACCACTGCTAAACAAACTTGTAAAAATTTAATATGGCGAAAGTTGACGATAAGGTTTGTTATTTTTAATTTTTTTTTTATTTGATACTGTTTTACGTACAAAAATAATTTAGATGACATCCGCACCGTGCATCGATGATCCATGGGATGATACATTGTTGATAAAGGCTTATGACGATTCAATTAAACTTGCACGCGAGGAGTTAGCTCGCCGCATAGCATTATCGACAAGTAAAACTTCTGAAAATATTCAGAAAGACAAATGTAAAGACATGTCTGAAGAAATTGACATATCTCAAACTGGATACAAAATTGGGGATTACGTACGTGCCAATTACGAGGACGGTATTGACTACGAGGCAAAAATTTTGTCTATCGATGAAAAAGCAGGCACTTGTGTTCTGAAGTACATCGGCTATGAAAATGAACAAGAGGTATCTTGCTCAGAACTCGTTGCTTCATGGGGTAAAAAATCTCGTCGTCTACAATTTGCGAAAGCTAAGTTGGCTGCAGACGCGGATCAAATTATCAATGAAGGCATGAGCAGCAGCAAATCTTCAAAAAAAAATAAATCTGCCGTGAACCTAAGTACAATACCTCCGCCACCACCCATGCCTCCCATGTTGACAGCCACGCAAAATGCCGAAGATTCGGAACATCTTTCTGCTATGCTGATGTCTTGGTATATGAGTGGTTATTATACCGGGGTATATCAAGGAATGCAAATCGCAAAGTTAACAGCTAAAGCAAAGAAACAATAGAATATAAATGATTTATTTATTTGTATACATTTAGCTTAAGAGATAACTATAAATAAATATTAACCAAAAAAATAAATTTTGTCCTTTAACGTGTGTGAGCTGATTTCTATGTGTGAAAAGTATTTTTTTTTTCAAATCCTTTGCGTAAATAACTGCATTTTTGTTGTTGAAATTATTAACCACACAGTGTATTAATCTGCTTTTATTCAGTATGATTTCGTACATCGAAATCGAGTTCTATCGACGTCGTTTTTATACCCTCCACATCATTGTACAGAGGGTATAATATCAGTTTGTAACGCATGGAAATGGTATTTGCGACCCCATAAAATGTACATATATTCGTGATCCTTACAAAAACACGAGTCTATAAGCGATGTCCATCTGTCACGCTCATTCACAAAATAAAGTTGTGATAATATTTTTGTCATTTCGAGCAAGTTGGTATTGAAAATGGGGTAAATCGGGCATCATTGTGCTATGATATATCCGAATCCTCTAAAATATGTTAAAAATGAAGTTTATCAAATTTACTTTTGAAAACATTTTGTTTACATTTTACATATAAATAGTGCAGAAAATAAGGTAAAAATGAGGAGGGTATCAAAGAGTCGCCACAGCCCAATTTATCACTCTTGTTTTTACATTTGTTCTATTTGGAAGTGCTAGTTCTGTGTAATTGTATATGAAGAGAAACAGCAGATGATTATGATCCACTTTTAATAAAGCTTTTGGAATGTCGTTCACAATTGGCCACTGAGTTGATCAACTGTTATTCCTGTCCACACTTCTATTGTGAGGACCAAAACCTGCAGTATTGTCAATTTATGGCTCTTTAACACATTCAGCTGAACTGCGGGAATCATTCACTTGTCCTTAAAAAAACTAGTGACGGGAATTTCCGCTAATTTTCAAATCGAAATTTTCAACCGTCAAAACTGATTTTTTTTATTATTGTACATAATTAGTGTTGCTGTGTGCTAAAATACTAGCACTAACAAAAAAAAAAAACAATTTTACAAATTCCAATAAGAACAAATGCCATTTAAAGTCAACGTAAAATTATTTCTTTTTTGTGTAGAAACGCATGAAATACATGTACGTAAAATTAATTGATTTTCTGAATTCGATCAGTTTTTTAAGCTAATTAACGTTTAAAAAATATAAAATCAGTTTCGTAAAGTATTTTTTAAATAAAATATGGCAAATAATAAAAATTTGCAAAAAATGGTCGATGAAATATTAGCAAGTTCCAAAGACGAAAAATCATCAGATGGAAGAGAATTCGCAGGATATTCAAGTTGTGACGATGATAGCGATGTTGGTAGTGAATTCGATGAATCTACTCAGGGAGATTTAAGTCAGGAGAAAGATGGTGCATGTACTTCCGATATTGAAAGTAATCGTGAGTGTAATACTGAGTGTGATGAAATTTGGCACGAGAATATAAAGCCAATACCATCTTTTACATTCAATGAATCTTGGGGTATCCGTGGCGGAATAAATAGTGACTCATCTCCACTAATGATATTTCAAAATTTTTTGAATGAAGACGTGATTAATTTATTGGTTTCTTCGAGTAATGCTTATGCAAAAAATTTGGAGATTAATGACCCCAAACGATCGACAAGGAAGCGACCTAAAATAATTTTTCCTGAAACGTCAAAAGTTGAAATTCTTAAATTTCTGGGCTTATGCTTACTGCAAGGTCAGAATAGAAAACCATCCATTAAGCATATGTTGTATTATCAACCAATATATGGCTCTGTAATGTCTGGAAGACGTTTCCAGCAAATTCTGAGATGCTTCAGTTGCCATGCGTCAGGAAACCTGGAAAAAATAATGCCACTACTTCAATTGGTTTTAAAAAATTTCGAAAACACCTTTACACCTGGTAAAGACTTGTCTTTAGATGAGTCTCTAATGCTCTTTAGAGGAAGATTATCCAATAATATAACAATATAACAAAGGAAAGCGGGCTAGGTACGGCATAAAGTTTTACGAACTTACTACGAAAGACGGCTACATTTTAAATCAGTGGTGGCCATCGAGAGAATTGAGTTAAGGTGCTATTACACGATGTGTTTTTTACATATGTACTGTCACTTCTTTTATCCATATGAAATTCCTCATGTCTGTCAAAATTGTCTTTTACATACGATTCATAATTTTTGCTATCACACGTGCATATGTATTTCCGTATGACATAACTTCTAAATGTAAACAACAGCTGATTTAATTTGTGAATTTACAAAAATTTATTGTTAAAAAAAGTTATATATTTTTTAATTGTTAATTAATATTAAACAATTTATTTTTCTTTCAATATTAATCTTTATTTTTAAAAAAAGGGGTTACCTTACGGGCTATTTTGGTCAATAATCTGTTTTTATGTGTAAATAAAAATCAATTAGATATCATGTTTCTGCTCGACGTTTCGTTTGCTTTATTCAAACTTCCTCAGGAGCGTAAATTTATTATAAAATCTGGCGACATATACAAATTAACATTATTAATAATTTCTAATTAAATATCTTAAATACTACATCACAGTTTAACTTACGATTCTTTGTTACATCGTCAGGGAATATAATTTGTAAAATTTATTTGTAAATAAAAAACTGGACATTACTACACAGAATTTTAAAAAATATAAATAAATTTAATAAATATTGACAACACAGTACACGCAAAATCACAGGTCTAACTTAATATAGTATCACAGAACTTTAACTAATTTCTAATATATTGCAACGGAGTATTGGAGCTTTGTGTTATCCTTATCTTCACTCGTGTTCATTGCATGATGAATTCTCTCTTGTATTCGTAGGCTTTCTAATGTATAGCGTTTGTTTACTCTTTTTTCCTTATCGATGCTCTAATTGAAAATTTTACATATGTCTTGCAAAATGTGTTGTACATAAACAATGTTTGAAAGGGTTCACACTATGTGTACAAATTACACGTGCTAAAAAAATAAGAAAAACACGAGCAAAAACGTAGTGTGAACGCAGGTTTAGCTGTACTACACTGATCGAAATCCTCAGTGCTGCCCTAAGTAGAAAAAATTTAATATGGAAATAATCTATTCAATTATAACATAACAATTATCACAATATTCAACAAATCGCTGATGAAGGCTGAAATGCCAGAAACCGGTCCGATTAAGAATACAGTGCAGTTATGAATTTTTGAAATATATGCTTTCTTCTTCTTCTTTACCACACACCATTGAAATAAAACATTTTTATTTTTTATTTTATTCATTTTAAAATGGTTAAAATAATATTTATTCATAATATAATTCTAATCAGGCATCATCGATTAATATCAGAATGGCAATTTTATATTAATTAAAGATATAAAGATATAAGCAACGCACGTTTTTTAAGAAAAAATTATTTGAGCTATACTCGTAAAAGTAATATATGTATTGTTTTTCTTTTTTTTCTATTTTTTGTATTATTAAAATATTTATTATTATTATTTAAAATTTCAATACTATTTTTGTTTATTTAACTAAACTTATTGATATAAATTTTAATTAGTGCATTTTATATTATATTTTTTATTTTTAATTCTTAATTATTAGTTTTTAATTTTTGATTTTTAATTTTTATTTTTAATTGTTTAATTTTTGATTTTTAATTTTTAGTTTTTAATTCTTAATTTTTAAATTTTTAATTGTTATTTCTTATTTTTTTATTTTTATTATTTTAATGTATTAATTTCTTCTGAGACTCTTATTACCAGTTTTGTTAATTAATATAATATTTGTACAATGAAAAGGTTTATCAAAATTAGATATCTATTAAGTATTTGCTTTGGGATAATTTTTTTTTTACCAGTTCACTTATATCTCTTTTTTAGTTTCCGATAATGGTAACTTTTCCGAATAAGCAGAAAATAAGCTGAAAATTTGAAAAGGAGTTAGGTTTTTAACAAGTTGTTTCATTGATAGAAAAAGTTATTGAACAATTTAGATCTTTTTATTATAAAGTAATAAAAAATTGCTACACAGCAGATTTTTAATAAATATTAATAATATAAAAAAGCAAAATATCTACTAAAAAGAAAACTACACAGAGGTGTAATAAAACTTGGGCGTTATTACCCACGCACATTTAAATAAAGTTTGAGAAAAAAAAATTAATTTAAAAAAAATAAAAGACAAACACGATGCTAAAAACTAAGAAAAACTTACTTTATACTATTCCAGTGGTCAGAAGTCTTTAAGTTGTTTTTTTTTCTACATAGAGCTTTTTAAATTCTGTTTCATTATAAGATGTTTTATTTAAAAATGAATCCAAGTTAACCTTTTCTACTCGTAGAACTTTAATGTTATTCCATTTAACTTTTTGGTTAGCCTCATTTATGACAAAATTTTGGCCCATTCTTCTTGTAGGGATTTCAGATCGTAAAATGCATCATGCGATAATTGGTGCACTGTATATGGAGTTCCGGTCTTTTTAACGGCTGTTATTAAGGTTGTATATTGATCTGGTGTATATATTGGTTTGCTACCTAGATATCTTTTCACTTGTTTTTCTATTACGCTATGTACATTATCTCCTTCGTTTTGAGAGTGGCCTTGGATCAAATACTTGTGTGTAATGCTTCGTATATTATACTTTTGAAGTGCAGAAAAATACACTGAAAGTAAATACTTTTTTTTTTGTTGTCCACAGCAGTTGTCCGAATAAAATATTAAATCTTGAACATTATTTGTCTTTTGTACGAGATTCCTAATATATAAGAGTACACAAGTTCCAATCTCATTAGGACCACGCATTCCTTCCACCTCGGACCAAAAAAAGCAATCCACATTTTTCGCATAACACCGATGGTAAAATTGTAGCAATTTATTTTACTTTTATAATAAAAGCTAGAAGCAAACCCCTTTTGGCAATGAAAGGGCCGCCTGTTTTGTTTTTTTTCTTATCTAGATCCTTTTCTTTTCTACATAATTTCTTTTCTCCTTGGTGTAAAGTGTAATCCTCTATAAAATCTCTTTTGCCATTTTCATCCGAATTTATGAGCGATTCGCAGAGTTCACATTGGTCTTTTTTAGGTTTGAAAAAGGATAAATTAAATTCTCCATTGAATATTCTGTAGAATATCCATGTATAGATCATCAATACTATTACCACTTTCAATATACTCAAGTGTTGTTCGGGCACGCAAATAATGGGACTCAATTTTAGGTATATTTTTAATAAATTCCCGTATACTGTTCCTAATTTCGGAGCTTTCCACGAAGGTCAGCCTCTACAAATCCATCTTCACTCGTTTTTTCAACTGCTGTAGCTATTGCTCGGTTCGTTATATCAAGAGTTGCTGAGAAAAATGTCTTACATGCCCTTATTGATTTTAAGTCTACTTCCAAGAAAAAGCTGTTATTTAATCTACGAAAACTTTGTGTGCAGACGTAGCTGTATTTGGGTTTAATTGGTTTTGTATGGCTAGCTATAAACTCTGCCTTTGTAGATCACCAGTTGCCCAATATTTTTTGAAAATTTTAATGCGCGATGATTCAGTTATTTTTTCGGTACAACGTAATCAACAATTTTGTCCACAAGGTGGGCGCAAACTTCTTTCTTTTATAAATTTTAGAGATTTTGATAAAGAAGAATATGCAAGTCCAGAGTCTCTTAAACATTTTTGTTGTGTTTGTTGTTTATTTTTTTTTTTTTTGGCAATTATAGCTCGATCGTTTTCTTTTTTCCCCAACTGCTGCTTCTGTCTGCATTTCCATATCCAAATGACTGCTTTCGGAAACTGCAGATGGATAAAAAACGTCCTCTGAGTTGTCTACGAATGGATCCTCAATGCTATCATCGCCTTCCTCTGACGACTTGTAAGATGAAAAGTGATATTTTACTCCATCATCACTAACTGCTTCTTTTGGCATCTTTTCAATGTCCGCAGAACTCCTTTCAGTAACTGCGATTTGTTTTCTGGGTTGTCCTTGTATGGATCTGCAGTACTATCATTGGTATTGTCTGATGAAGAGAAGTTTCCATTGCTGAAGTACGCTGAATAGTGTTCTTCGTTTGGACACGTCATCGTCAAAAATTTAAATTTTCATTAAAACTCGGCGAGGATTGTTCAAAAGAATAATTTAAAAATTATTTGTATAAATTTCTATCGTAAAACAAAAAACATACAGCTCCGTTTGTTTAAAAAAAACTGGCAATTAAAAAAAAATTATTTCATTAATATAGAAGCAAAACGAAAAAACGGTACATTAAACTTACCCATAACAGCGAAAGAGAGGCAACACAAAATAGAACATCAATAAAATAAACTGTTATGACATAAACACAGACGCAACTTAAAATACTTCACTTTAGTTGAAACAACATTGATATTCAGCCTAATTCCGATTCTCGTATTCGAGGTTTAAATTTCTCGTTTTAACACTATGGTACTACGTTTCTCGAAAGCCATAAAAATACAACGCTGTTAACAATTCTTTTACAATTTGTTGTACTACGATTCTCGAAATCCAATGTCCAAAGTTTAAAAAATAGTCGTCTATTTTATTTCATTCGACAAAAAATAATAGAGAATTTATAAATTATGAAAGCATCAAAAGAGTAAGTATTTTTGTTAATTAACTATCGAAACTGTTTTTATGTAACAAAAATAATTTTAGATTGAAAATAACCACACGGAAGCAGTTTAAAAAAATGGTAGAGCTGCTTGAAAAAAGCCGGAATTGGCGCAATCGTACCACAATGGCATACACAGAATGGGTACAAATATCAAATAAGCTAAACACTTTAGGACCACCTTCTCGTACGGGCCTGAATGGATGAAAGTATGGCCGGATTATAAATGCAATAAAAAAAAAAAAAACTTCTTCATACTGAATGTCGCGCAACGGGTGGAGGGTCAAACAACCAACATATATTGACACCGATAGAAGAAACGGCTTCAGCTTTGTTCCAATTGAACAGCATTATTAGTCCCGATGGCGAGGAAATAGGTATCAGTTCTTCAAAAGAAATAGGAAATGTTTCTTATGTTAATGCAAGTGCTGAAATATTTGTCCCAAGTATACCAAAATTATGGAAATTATGGAATATATCACACTAAATTTAATGAAACTTTTTGCCGAAAATTGCTTTTTATTATTATTATATTTGACAGTTCACAACAGAATATTTCATAATATTTAACTATTTTTAAAATTTTGTATCACTCTCTTCTTTTTATTCTGTTACAAATTCCTTGCAGTCGAAAATTTTACATAGTACCACAAAGAAAACAATTCGAGAGCTAATACGACAATAGTCGAAGCACATTTTCGAGAACCGTAATTGGGCTTACATTTGGGGACAACTCAAAATATCGCCTTTTAGTTGATTCTAAAGAAGCAACTCTGATAGCACAAAGAGGGTTACAACTGTATTTTTTTTTGCGAAAGAGTAGAAAAACCGATGTAAGTGTGCATCGTTTTCTTGCAAAAAGTGAAAATTGAAAAATTTTGAGTCGACTCACTTTAGAGGTACAGGTGCGATATATCAAATAAGTCGTCCTAACCTCCTTTGCGTAGGGAATGGTTGTGTAGGGGGCTAAAAACGCGAAAAGTCGCGCTAATTGGTGATGGCGTAATAGTTTAAAAACTGGCCAACTAAATCTTCATTCTGCTGTAGTGGAGTAACAAAATAAAACAAAATAAATACATGTCACATATTGAGCAAAGAAGTATGCTTGATCGTCTAAGTAGCACGAATTTTATACTGGGTTCAAAAATTCAGCGTTGCACTGATAATGTACTGGAAAAAAGTTACGTGTGTGAAGTTATCCATAGAATTTTAAGTGGAACGCGTGTGGAATATGTTTTATATATTTTATTAAAGGTGCTATTACATGATGTGTTTTTTACATATGTACTGTCAAATTTTCCCACAACAAAAGTTGTACACATCGTGTGATACATATGAAACATTGTTTATGTACAATACATGAGGAAAGTCACATGTACATTTTTCATTTAGAACAGGTTCTATTTTTGCAAGACAAACATATGAAAATACAACACTGCTTGTGGCGAAAGAAAAACATAGTAAATTTTAAAGATTAATATTGAAAGAAAAATAAATTGTTTAGTATTAATTAACAATTAAAAAATATATAACTTTTTTTTTAACAATAAATTTTTGTAAATTCACAAATTAAATCAGCTGTTGTTTACATTTAGAGGTTATGTCATACGGAAATACATATGCACGTGTGATAGCAAAAATTAAGAATCGTATGTAAAAGACAATTTCGACAGACATGATCAATTTCATATGGATAAAAAAAGTGACAGTACATATGTAAAAAACACTTCGTGTAATAGCACCTTAAATTGATAAAAAAAAAAAAAGCAAATAATATAAAAAAAATTATAAAAAGAAACATCTGTAGCGATTCTTAAACAGTTTTACCATATATTAAAAACAAAATAAAGAAATTTAATATCAAATTGAGAAATTGCGAGTGTACTATAGAGTTATGTTTTTAAAATTTATTTTTCTAAGATCTCCCGATGATTTGGAAAATGAGACGTATACTGTTGGACAGCACATAAGCCTACGAATATATTGATGTATGGCCCATGCGGGCATTTTTCCAGAAGTCTTACAATAAAGCCCTAAACACAAAACGGCGAGTTGCGAGTGCGAGTAAAAACTAAGCTTTTTGCATGCGAGAATTTGTGCTTTTGTGCTTTAACAAAATCATCAAAATTCTTTCGAGCAGCTGATTGTCCTACAATAAATAAAGTAATTAATATAGTAGGCATCGCGTTTAATGCCTATCTCCAGTCATCTGATTTTTCTCGCACAGAAAATACAATCAATTATATTTCCCTTGCGAGTGTTTTTACAACCTAAGTTGGCAACGCCACACAAAAAGCTTTACTATCGATCTCGCTTCCACATATAGAAAAAATCATGCTGCCTCATTCTCGTTTTTTCTCGCACTCGCAACTCGCAGTTATGTGTTTAGGGCTAAGCCTTTGAATGCAAACCATAAAATTACTTTATTACTATTTTTATACCCTATACCACTATGAGGTTTGGGTATAATGACTGTGCTGCTATTTGTAACTACCAAAAATATTTGACCTGGACCCATCTTTTATTATACCGATCGACTCAGAATCACTTTCTGAGTCGATTTAGCGGTTGTCCGTCCGTCCGTCTGTGTGTCCATGTACACCTTGTAATCGAACTACAGGTCGCAAATACGAATATTTCGATGAAATTTGGTATATAAGCTTTTATCGACCATAGGATAAACGCTATTGAAACTGGTGAAATTCGGTCCATGTTCAGACCTAGTCCCCATACAAATGACCCCTATGAAATCGACATGAATTGCCATAAGATCCAAATTATCATATAGATCTCAGTCAAATTAGGTTTGTATATGTTTATTATATCCATTTATTAGTAGTCCAAAAATAATGCCTATAGGACAATAGAGCTGCTTCCCAATCTTCACTTAAATCTATTAAATAACAATAATATTGCACAGATTTTTCTCAAATTTGGTTTGTATATATTTTTTAACAATATAAGTGACTTTACCAAATATGGTTAGGATAGGTCCATTTTACGACCTAGTCCCCATAATAATATAGCATCCGATATGAACTTCTTATCTTGTTTTATGCTTATTTTCTATATCGAATTAGTTGAACCGAAAGATAGGGTCTCTAAACCATGGTATAGGGTATCGTATAGTCGGTTTGGACTGACTAAAATTTTCTTACTTGGGAAACAAAACATATACCAATAGATTCATGAACATATGAACAAACTAATATATGTCTCATGTCGTATGTCGTATGTTCATAAGGAGTCTATTGGTATATGGTTTGTTTCCCAAATCATTGGAGGAGATGCAGAAATTTAATTTAAAGTTAAAAAAAATAGTAATTTTATGGTTTGCATTCAAAGGATTATTGTAAGACTTCTGGAAAAATGCCCCGCATGGGTCATACATCAATATATTCGTGGACTTATGTGCTATCCAACAGTATACGTCTCATTTTCCAAATCATCGGGAGATCTTAGAAAAATAAATTTTAAAAACACAACTATAGGTCACTCGCATTTTCTCAATTTGATATTAAATTTCTTTATTTTGTTTTTAATTTATGTAAAACTGTTTAAGAATCGTTACAGATGTTTCTTTTTTATCATTTTTTATATTAATATTTGCTTTTTTTATATATCAATTTAATAAAAATATAAAACATATTCCACACGCGTTCCACTTAAAATTCTATGGATAACTTTTTATGGATAACTTCACACACGTAACAAGTTAAGGAATTTTTAAGAATATCAGAGAAATGTGCGGAATATTTTGTTGCCTTTCAAAATCAACATCAAAGCACAGTTGCCTGGAAAGAGTAAGTAAACTGTTTTATACAAAATTGGGGCTACTTGTGATTATTTCTTTGAATTTTAATAATGTATTTTTGATGCGAGGATAAGATTACAAAAACACATCAGACACCTACATCACAAAGCGCGTGTCATCTAGACACAAAACATCTGGAGATAACCTTGCCTAAAATCATAGGTAGCACAGGATCTGCTTACGGCAATAAAACATAAAAATAGATAATTTCCATGTTCGAGAAATCACCTATTGTCGGTAATATGCATTTTCTTATATTGTCTTACCTATTTCAATAGCTTAATGTACATATACATATGTACATACTTAAGCTGCGTTCACACTACGTGTTTTGCTTGTGTTTTTCTTATTTTTTTAGCAAGAGTAATTTATACACATAGTGTGAACCCTTTCAAACATTGTTTATGTACAACACATTTTGCAAGACATATGTAAATTTTTCAATTAGAGCAGGTTCTATTTTGGCAAGACAAGCATATGGAAATACAACACTGCTTGTGGTGAAAGAAAAACGGATTATTATTGAAAGAAAAATAAATTGTTTAATATTAATTAACAATTAAAAAATATATAAAATATATAACTTTATTTTTAACTATAAATTTTTATAAATTCACAAATTAAATCAGCTGTTGTTTACATTTAGAGGTTATGTCATACGGAAATACATATGTACGTTTGAACGCAAAAATTATGGATCGTATGTTAAACGCCAATTTTGACACACAAACGGAATTACGTATGGATCGTAAAACTGAATTTACATATGGAAAATACACATAGTGTAAACACACCTTTAAAGGTGCTATTACACGAAGTGTTTTTTTTACATATGTACTGTCACTTTTTATCCATATGAAATTCCTCATGTCTGTCAAAATTGTCTTTTACATACGATTCATAATTTTTGCTATCACACGTGCATATGCATTTCCGTATGACATAACCTCTAAATGTAAACAACAGCTGATTTAATTTGTGAATTTAAAAAAAATTATTGTTAAAAAAAGGTTATGTATTTTTTAATTGTTAAATAATACTAAACAATTTATTTTTCTTTCATATTAATCTTTAAAATTTACTCTGTTTTATTTTTACATATTTTTATATAATAAATTTTGTTAAATATTTATTTAAGAGAAAATTTGCATACTGATCGCAATATCAGTCCTGCATTAAAAATCTGTATTCTTTTCAATAGCATCACGCGCTCGCGGAACGAAGAACAGCAAGCTTTGTTAAGAGAACAGGAAATGCTTGAAGTGCATCTAGAAATCTAGCGGCTAAGACAAGCTGAATCCAGGGAATCGGAAACTCCTTAAACGACTGTTTTTCTCATAGACAATTTTATGTCGCCTACTCCAGAGTATAATTTTTTCGTATATGCACCAGAAGGAAAAACCAGAAATTCTGTATATCCCAAAGCTCTAGAATAACTAAAATTCATTACTTTTAGACATCATACACTCAAAATAATCCATGCATAAACATAGTTGTAATGGTAAGCAGGCGCTGAGTACTTAGTCCCCAAGGAATATATTCCCACAAAAAAATTAACTTATTCCCCGATGAACAAATATCTGTCCTGCAATAAACGTATTTAAAATCTGTATTGTTTTCAATAGCACCATTTCGGTGCTCGGAAGCGGCGCGCGGACGCGACGCGACATGACGCGCTCGCGGAACACAGCTTATCTGAAATATCGGAATGATCTGAAAAATATATTTTGGCATGGGTGTGGCTGCCAAACATCATACACTCAAAATAATCCATGCATAAACATAGTTGTAATGGTAAGCAGGCGCTGAGTACTTAGTCCCCAAGGAATATATTCCCACAAAAAAATTAACTTATTCCCCGATGAACAAATATCTGTCCTGCAATAAACGTATTTAAAATCTGTATTGTTTTCAATAGCACCATTTCGGTGCTCGGAAGCGGCGCGCGGACGCGACGCGACATGACGCGCTCGCGGAACACAGCTTATCTGAAATATCGGAATGATCTGAAAAATATATTTTGGCATGGGTGTGGCTGCCAAACATCCGGACGCGGACGCGACTCGCTCGCGGAACACAGCTCAGTGAAAAGTCTTATGATAAATTGTATCTATGTATGTGCAATAATTACTATACATATACTATAAGAAGTTTTTAAAGCAACCTTACGGCACAATTTTAAACATCGCATTCATTTTCCATTTTTTAAACTTCTATAAATTTTACGTCTCTGCTCAATGATGATCACTTATTGAATGAAGTCATTCAATTTTTGAACGTTTTGATTTCTTTAATTTGCAAA
This sequence comes from Cordilura impudica, assembly GCA_963682025.1. Lineage (NCBI taxonomy): Eukaryota > Metazoa > Arthropoda > Insecta > Diptera > Scathophagidae > Cordilura > Cordilura impudica. The sequence goes on along the minus strand of OY821520.1, from coordinate 197,377,370 downwards.
CGATTCCGTTATATTTGATGTTTACAAAATAAATAAACTTAAAAAAAAACTTAAAGCGGTTTCGCAGATTATTTTTGTAGCATTTTTGCTGTAGCGTCTTATAAAAAAACTTCTAAATAAAAAATCTAAACATTTTAAATTGAAATAAAAAATAAATTTACTCCCCAAAAAACGTAAACATTTGTTCATGATGAAAAAATTCCCCAATCCCATACAAATTTTTGGGGAGAAAGTTCATGTTTTAGGTATTTGTTTATTGGGGACTAAGTACTCAGCGCCTGGTAATCATAGTGAACCATTTTTCAAGTCAAAGGCATTTGAATCCCGGGCAAGACAGGGTAAAAACAGCTAGTTAAAATAAAAAAGTAAGAAAATTATAGTCGGTCTAGACCTACTATACGATACTCTACAACATGCAATTAGAGTCCCTATCTCTTAGGTCCAACTAATTAGATATAGAAAATAAGCATAAACAAAATTTGAGTGGCATTTTTTTGCCTTCGGATATGAAAAAGTTCATATCGGATGCTATATGATCTTGACCTTATATGGTAAGGTAATTTATTTTTGCAAAAACATGTACAAGCCAAATTTGAGAAAAATCTGTGCAATATTTTTGTTTTGGTAGGTTCAAGTGAAGATCGGGATGCAGCTTCATATGGGGGCTATGACTAAGAATTGTCCTATAGGGTTATTTGTAAGGGGACTACATGGACACACAGACGGACGGATAGATGGACATCGCTAAATCAACTTCAGAAAGTGATTGTGAGTCGATCGGTATAATAAAAGGTCTAGGTCAAATATTTTTGGTAGTCATCATCAGTATAAGGGTATAAAAATACAGTAGATGTTGGCCTTATACATCGTGGATATTATGCTTTTGCAATAAAAAAATATTTTTTTATATTTTTAAGGAGCTTAATGGGATACTTTTAAACCGAGGACCTAATGCAAACCAGACTAAAGAAATCAGCGAAATAGTATTTGCAGGTTTTGTACTGTGGCATCAGGGGACTGAAATTTGTATTCAACCAATGGAATCAACCCGTTACATTGTTTTGTTTAATGGTGATATTTTTAATATGGATAACTCAGCTGGTTATGGAATATCAGATTCAGAATGGCTTTTTGGACAAATCTCTCAAGCTGAAACTGAAGATGAAATCATCAACTGCTTAAAGAGTATCAAGGGACCATTTAGCTTAATACTTTATGATAAATCAAAACAAAATCTTTATTTTGCCAGAGACTCACTTGGTCGGAACTCTTTGCTAATGGAAAATGACGATGAACACTTTCGTCTACTAAGCACTTCACGTAGGTCCTATGTTTTCTAAGGAAACACAATATATTCTTTTTGTTTTTAAATATTGAAGGTATTCCTGACAGCGAGCACATATGTACATTGGAACTTCCTCCTCTGGGAATATATAAAATGAATAAAGAAGATTATCATAACTGTAACATTTATCCCTGGCAGACTCCGGACGGTGATTGGAACGACCATGCTAAACAATTGGAAATAGTTTGCAAATTAAATATCAACATTCAATATATATTAGAACCTGCGTGGCTTATAAACACGGATTGTGTAGAAAAGGTGATTGCTAAACGAATGCTTTGATTTTTATAGTTCTCTGAAATTATATATGTTTACACACCAATGCTAATTAATTTATGCTACCTAGTATTTTTTTAACTTTTACGACTTTTCAAATAGTTTATTTACTTCCACAAAAGAGCTGTATGAATATTTTCTTCGCAACAATGAAATTATGAATGCAATACATAAGTTTTATAAACTTTTAGAAAATTCAGTTGGTCAAAGAGTACAAACGACGACTAAGTCTTGCAGATCGTGTTTAATGACTCATCTGCCTTGCAGTCATTCAAAAATTGCAATTATGTTTTCTGGAGGTATTGACTGTTCCATATTGGCTGTTTTATCTGATAAATTAGTAGATAAATCCGATTCAATTGACCTTATTAATGTTGCTTTTGAAGCAGCAACATCTGGAAAACTTAATTGGGATGTTCCTGATAGATTATCTGCCAAATGCTCTTTTGAGAACTTAAAGGTGATTTGTCCCAATAGGTATGTTAAAACATCCTGTTTTAAGTATATGAACATTATTTTAGTTGTTGTTAACAGGAAATGGAATTTTATAGAAGTGAATGTTACTAGAGAAGAATTACATGAACATTTGAGCGGGCACATAAAGCATCTTATATATCCCCTTAATACTATACTAGACGAGTCTATTGGAAGTGCATTTTGGTTTGCATCACGAGGCATAAGCGATGTATGGGAGTCGTCGGCCAGAGTGAGTATATTTATATATTATTAAATTATTATTAATTATATTAAAATATATTGTGTATACATGACGTAGCGTACGAATGTAGGCCAAATGCTAACGTACAGCGTCATGTATACAAACAATGGGGTGGCTCTCATTTCTATGGCACGAGTCATACACATATACTACATATGGTCAATGTACTGAATGGAATGCGGCAGCACTTGTATTCTCAGTGACATTGATTCACTAGACATTGATTCAATGAGTATCCATTTTTTCAAACTAAGCCACACCACATTAACTAATTGAATGTAAAACTAGATTATCGAGAGCATGTTAGAACATCTCTCTTAGTATTAATAATTATTAAGAGTACTTTAGAAAGCTCTCTTTAGCGAAGAAGTCTAGAACTTCTCATAAGTTCTTTATAAGCAGGGTAATTGTTGGTAAATAAAGCATTGACATTTTAGACTTAGAAACGGAAAAACGACAAGTGTTTCTTTTAATTTGCGATCAACGTCGAACATTATATGGCGATCCTGCCAAACATTATATAGTGATCCTGCCAAACATTATATAACGATCCTGCCAAACATTATATAGTGATCCTGCCAAACATATAATGATCCTGCCAAACATTATATGACGATCCTGCCAAACATTATATAACGATCCTGCCAAACATTATATAATGATCCTGCCAAACATTATATAATGATCCTGCCGAACATTATATAACGATGCTGTCGAACATTATATGCAATCTTCTGATCCTACCAAATTGCTGATAGATACAAAGCAACAGAAATTAAAAAAATACAGCAATTTAACTTTGCTAAATTTAATTTTGCTTAATCTGGAAGCAAAGGAAACGGGACAAACATAGCTTACGCTTAGTCTTGATCCTTTTTGGTTTTAAGGATAGCAGAAAACAAATTTGAGTTAAATTCAGAAAAAGGATCCTATGGATGACAACAACAGCTAATGATGATATACATACTGATAATACAATAAAAACACCACAGCAACAGCAACAACCAAGAAAAGCCAGTCTGACTGCACGGAACAGCAATACAAATAACAACAGTTACATGGGCGAAGAATTACAACAACTATGGCAAAAAGCAGAATAATGACATAAATAAAAAACCTGCCAATCTTAACATCGACCTCAGACCAACATTTATATAGGAAAATGAATTCAACAGCACCAGAACTACAACATTTCCAGCTGCTGAACCAGAAGTAATGAGGAAATATTTTGAAGCAAAATTAATTTAAAAAAAAAATGTTAAAAGAATATTAATAGAGAACATAAAACAAATTAAAATAAATTTTATAAATTATGCAAAGATATTGTAGTGTACAAAATATTTGGAAAGAAAGGAAAATTTCATAATGGGCAGTACACAGACTAAAATAAAGGAAGTAGTGACAGCAACAGAGAAACGCTCCGACAGCAATAAGCATTAGTTTTAAGGTCATGATACTAATTTGTGCTATTGCGACTATCACAGTATTGGTTAAATATATAAAGAAATACGTAAAGAAGCAGATACATGGGCAAGCTGTACATAACACGGCATAAATAACAGAAATTTTTTTTTTTTTTTTTTTTTTACAGATTTATATAAAAATAAAACAAAAATGTCTAGTAATAGGAACATTCCAATAATCGTCGAAGATGGTAAGGAAGATAACATAAAAGAAGGGACAGACATGTTAGACAGACTGGACGAAGAAATCCGTAACTTCGACTATGAGAAATATTTTGGTAGTTTCGACAAACAGAGAAAGAAAAAGATAGAAAAGAAAATGGATAAGGCTACACTAGAAAGGAAAGTAGAATGGTTATCCAGATTATGGAAAGACATAGGAATGAAGGGGGAAGACCGACAGAAAAGGACATTTTGCGACCATCGCCTACTGAATTAGAGACCATTTTGATGATAAAGAAATATGCGAACTAGTAGATATATTTCAAAGTGACGAACATTTTTTTTTATATATAAACTTGAAAATATAATAAAATAATTTTATAAAATAAATTACAATTTGATCAGATTAAATAATTATTTGTAATCTTTAATTAATTGAAATATGTACGTTACTTATATTTGTCCAATTATATATACATAGGTTAAGAATCATTTTTTGATAAAATTGTTAAATAAGATTTAATATCGAAGAAGAGAATACACTACATACATTATAAGAAAAATTTCTTTAGAAACAAGATTCTATGAAATTTTGAAATTGGATATGGAGAATGTAAAAAAAGAAAAAAGAAGAGAAAATTTTTAAGGAATGAACTAAAAATTAGAGAAAATTATTGATTCATGGGATTTATGTGGAGGGGTATATAATTCATGATAATACCAGGAAAAGAAATTACATAATGGAGATGGAATAGAATTTTATAAACCTAATAGAAGTTGACGAGCTAAATGAAAAGACATTGACGATTACAATGACTGAAAACATGATACAAAATGAAATAAATGAAAATAAAATTGATAACGTAAATAAATTAAGTGAGGATAAGGATGAATCATCTCCTATTGAGCGTCATGAAGTCAAGATGTGGGAATGTAGATCCACACAAATATAAATTGAAAATATAAGACGCGCATATATAAGACGCATAAGAGGAATATAAATAAAGTCGACAAAGAATATAAAATGAAGATAAGGTAGTCATTCTGTGAACTGTACGGCCATGGAATGTAGTGATAATCCCATTTATTTAGATAACATGTTGGAGAAACTATATTTGTATGTTAAGCAGATTGAATTAAAATATTTTACAACCCAGGGAAAATTAAATAAAAGAATAGTAAGGAAAGAAATGAAAATGAATAAAGATAATGACGTCAAAGAAAAAAAAAAAAATATTGAAGAACTAAAGTAGGTACCAATATAATAAATGAAGAAAAGAAAATCAAATTAATTAAATGGTATAAAGACACACCATGCTCAAGTCAATTAGGAAAAGAAACAACCTCAGAATATAAGGAACGAAAATTAAGATTTGGTAATGACCCATAATACTAAGGTATTGATTAATTGGAGGAGCCAAAACTTTTTTTTTTGTTGTCTACATAGGAAGAGAAATTAGTAATGAATGATGATTAGAATATTTGGTATTAAGGAAAAATAATCATGAAATAAGAATTGCCAGGAATCCGCATTGAAACGTAGAAAGATGAACTGATAAAACTATATTCAGATTTCTATATAAATTTCCATGTGGATTCCGAACAAATTTCCATATAAGTAATTAAGAGAAAAAGATTTCCATGGAGGTTTCATAAGGGTTTCCATATGAATTTTGCAGATATATATTTCCATATGAGTTTTAAATAAATTTCCACATAATTTTGTATAAATTTCCATAAAGTATGAAGTAATTAACATTGATAATGTAAACGTAACTATAAAAATTAAAGATAAAGAGAAAATATTACATAAAAATTTATTAAAGAAATATAATGAAAAAAAATTGACAAACAAACAAAATGTATAAAAGAAAACAATATTCACACAAATAAACAAAAACAAATAAATATATACAAAAATATGTACGTTAATAAATTTGTTAATGTAGAAATAAAAATTGTAACACTGTATAGAATAAGAATTTAGTTCAATAAGTTTAATCATTTTTTTTTTTATTTTTTTACTGTATAAATTCAAATTTCAATCAACACAACATGTACATTTCTATCCATGACTCAATTAACCAAAACTTCAAAACCATACTTAGTAATATGAAGATTAACAAAATATATTAAAATAAATCAGATTACCGAATATTTTTTTCAAGAGTCCAAAATCCGAAAGAATTAAACGAAAATTATTGTAAACATTAACCAAACAGTATAAACAAGAATGAATCATATTGTACTTAAAACAAAACCCATTCAATTCAAAGACACCGTACTACATTTTAAAAATCAAACAACTTTTATTACAAACAGTTGTAGAATTTTTTTTAGAACCAGGGTGTCGTGTATACATGACGTAGCGTACGAATGTAGGCCAAATGCTAACGTGCAGCGTCATGTATACAAACAATGGGGTGGCTCTCATTTCTATGGCACGAGTCATACACATATACTACATATGGTCAATGTACTGAATGGAATGAGGCAGCACTTGTATTCTCAGTGAGTAATAATGAAACTGAGAGTGTAGCCGCGCGCCACTAGACATTGATTCAATGAGTATCCATTTTTTCAAACTAAGCCACACCCCATTAACTAATTGAATGTAAAACTAGATTATCGAGAGCATGTTAGAACATCTCTCTTAGTATTAATAATTATTAAGAGTACTTTAGAAAGCTCTCTTTAGCGAAGAAGTCTAGAACTTCTCATAAGTTCTTTATAAGCAGGGTAATTGTTGGTAAATAAAGCATTGACATTTTGGACTTAGAAACGGAAAAACGACAAGTGTTTCTTTTAATTTGCGATCAACGTCAAACATTATAATATACCACAACTCCGAGTTTATGGGATATCAGTTAAACTTAGTTTAGTTAATCTATTCGAATAATTGTGAGTTTACCGATATTAATGCCGATGTCTTTTCTGACAAAAAAGTCTAATTTTATATACAAAAAGTTTTTGATGTGTAAACATCTATATGCGCAGGGGGGTAAATTTCTATTTCACAATACAATCACAAAACAAAAACAGCGTACGTGTGAGAGTCACATCTTACGCGTAATATGTGACCATTAAGACAAATCTGTATGACTTATGATTGTTTGGTGAAAAAATTATTATATGAAATAACCTTTTTGTCGCTGTTTTCTGCATTTTATTTATTACCAGATGTTTGCACATCTCCCCTGTGATCGGACTCACATGATTTTTTTTATACATATATTCTAAATAAAATACAATCATGTTTTTCGCATCCCTCGAAAGGTCTAAAATGTAACTCTCTTAAAATACAAAAAATAATGTTATTTGCCTGCTTTTAAGTCATAGGTTGAGAATATTGCAAAACTGGGGGAAGGCAATAACCTCAATCTCTTACACTTAACTAGAGTAATATATGAAAGTGAATTAATTTCAAGGATTCACTTTATATTCTGTGCCTGTAATAAAGGTCAGTCGTTTTAGTAGAGCAATTGGTGTTTTATTATATGAATTTAAAAATAGTTTAAGAAATTGGTATTAAAATAAAAATAATTGAAAACGAAGTTTTCAAGCTATCAAAATTATATATGTAATAAAACAACGTTTTTTATATTTTTTTTATATACATCAACACTCAAGGGATGTGCTATTAATGCTATGCACTGTGCTGAAATTAGGGTAGTAGGAAAGAGGGATTAGTATTAAATTTATCTATATTGTAAGAGACCAGAAAGACAGCGGGAAGTTTGTGTGGCTTGTGTGGTAATGCGTTGTGCGACCCACTGGACTTAAATTTATCTATATTGTAAGAGACCAGAAAGACCTCAGCGGGAAGTTTATTCCACATACGGCTTGTGTAGCTAATAAACACATTTTCTCATTTTCTGTAATGCGTTGTGCGATCCACTGGACAACAGACTGCAAATGGATGAGATCTACTAGATGAGCGATTAAGTTTGGTAAGTGTGGATATTGTTATTATTTTAAAATATGGTTTAATGTTACCATTTAGTTGCCGTACTGAAGGTATGGTAACAATGACTTATCAAATACACTACATGTATAAGTGGTAAGGAGATCAGATGGAGTGAAGTAATTCTTACATCGATTTAGGAAACCTAGACACTTGAAAGCTTCTTTCGACAATTGACATTTATTCCAACGGAAATCACACTGAATTTTCATTCACAAAACATCAAGAGCGTCTGATTTTTCAATATCTACGTCATCCATGGATACAGACGACATTGACTCCCTGAGGCTTGGCCTTTGATCATAATAAATATGAATCATAAATATTGCTTTCGTCTGCAAAAGAGTAGATAGGATGCGAAGTTTAACATAGGTCGTTAAGAAAAAGTGAAGAAGAAAGAACAGCGCCCTGCGGTATTCCTGCGTATAATTGAAACTCTTTGGATGAGACCCCATCTAGAACAACACGTATAGTGCGATCTCTGAGAAAACTCGATATAAATCGAGAGTAATCAATACCAACACCAAAACCAATTAGTTTTGACATGAGTGCGATGTACCTTGGAAATATCCAGAGCAACAACCTTACTTTCACCGAATCGGTGAATAGACTGACTCCAACGTTCCGAAAAATGCGCCATAAGGTCACCCGTAGAACGACTACAAGTGACAAATAATCGTTTTGCTATTAATCGGTTAGTTAGTAACCAGTGTTATACCTTTATCACCAATCCAACCCAACAGCAAAACGAATACATAGCCAGTTGTACTATGTTAAAGATGGAACATATAATAACTTATAATGAAAATCTGTTTGTACTTAACGGTCAGACAAAAGGAGATAATGAAGGTTCACTAACATATGTATATAAGCCAGCTAGGAGAATCATTAAATGACATTTGGACGAAATTTTGCAATATGTAAAGCAGTTTTATGTTGATGACAAAATATGGTCCGATCCTTCAACTTAAAAAACTGCAGCAGTTCCGCCAAAAATATAAATTCACTGCCCAATGTAAAAGTTGCGATACCAAGGAAATCTCAACGAAAAACTTCAATCGCAAGACAACGTTAGTACAGTAGTTTTGACATAGCTGCACATCTAACTTTTGCACGGGTTAATGTGCAGATAAGCCAAAAACGTTTTTTAGTTAAATGCGCTTACCTGCCTATATGTGCAGCTATAGAAGTATGTTTTCCTCTTTCGTGTTTTTGAGATTTTAAAATGAATATAGTTGGCTTTTAGCGTTTCTAAGATATCTTTTGACCGTTTTCTATATCACAAAAATTTGACATCACCATTTATTTTGTGTGTGTATTTATACCCTACTTTGTGCTGCTGTTTGTAACTACCAAAAATATTTGACCTAGACCCATCTTTTATTATACCGATCGACTCTGAATCACTTTCTGAGTCGATTTACCGATGTCCGTCCGTCTGTGTGTCCATGTAAACCTTGTAATCAAACTACAGGTCGCAAATATGAATATATTTTGATGAAATTTGGTATATAAGCTTTTATCGGCCATAGGATGAACGCTATTGAAATTGGTGAAAATCGCTCCATGTTCAGACCTACAAATGACTCCTATGAAATCAACATAAATTGCCATAAGATCCAAACTATCACATAGATCTTAGTCAAATTGGGTTTGTATGTGTTTATTATATTCATTAATTAGTAGTCCAAAAAAAAAATATCCCTATAGGACAATTTTTAGTCATAGGCCCCATAAAGAGCTGCTTCCCGATCTTGACTTAAATCTATCAAAAAAATATTGCACAGATTTTTCCCGAATTTGGTTTGTGTATATTTTTTCAAAATATAAGTGACTTTACCAAGTAGGGTCAGGATCGGTCCATTTTTCGACGTAGTCCCCATATAAATATAGCACCCGATATGAACTTTTTCATATCTGCAGCCAAAAAAATTAATAACAATGGAACTCAAATTTGGTTATGCTTATTTTCTATATCCAATTAGTTGGACCGAAGAGATAGGGTCTCTAAACCATGGTATATGGTATCTTATAGTCGGTCTAGACCGACTATAATTTCTCACTTGTTTTTTTATAACCTCCACTCCAGTGTGCAGAGGGTGTATATAAGTTTGTCATTCCGTTTGTAATAATTAGAAAAAAAATTCTGGACCTCATAAAATATATATATTTATGATCCTTATAACAAGCGGAGTTGATATAGCGATGTCCGAAATCACGATGGCAACTTCAATCGGGCAGCTAGGGTGCTCGTTTGCATAAAAAATTATTCATTGACTTTCTGAGAAGTTTGCTATTTAAAATCGTTCAAATCGGCTGAATAGGGCCCGAGATCTGAATGAACAACTAAAAAAGTCTTGCAAAAATATGATTTTCTATGTTGTTCTTGTCACGATCATGGCCTCAGTAGGACAGCTAGGGGTGATCATTTTTAGTGAGAATGATTCACCAAGATCATGGGAAGATTTCTGTTTCATACATCATTAAAATCGGTGGAACAGGTCCAGGGAAATCTCTGAAAAAGTAAAAAAAAAAAATGAAAAATATGATGTTTCTATATTGTTCTTGTTGTTATTCAAAAAGTTGTATTGTTGTCATAGCTGAACTTTTTATTTTTGTGGTCGTTGTGGTGATTGTATAATAAAAACTAACCCTTTGTACATTGTTGTATCTACTCTGGTAGAAAAGTTTAAAAGTTTCCACTGTTTTGGCATCACTAAAAAAATTTGTTGGATCATTTTTGTCATCGCCGCGAGCCTGCTTGCAAAATTTCAGATCGATTGGGTCACGGGAAAGGGGTTAAAAATCCATCCAAAATTTTTTCAACAAGCAGACTACGAGTTAATATAAAGGGAGTAAAAATTCACCAACATTTAAAGCAAATAATGCTTAACTATGTAGTTGTAAATAAAAAAAAAACAATGTTAATTTACCAAAAAAAAATTGTATGTATTAATTTATTTAAAGAAAAACCAACAATAACTTTTGATGTTGTATTTTTTGTGTTATATTTTTATAACACGGTGTCTCGACTAATTGTAATTCATATGCTTTCTGGTTATGTTACATAATCGTTCGCTTTGATAGTTTTAAGGATTGAAATCAAATGGCTCTCCCTAACCTCACTCAATTGGTATATTATTTTCTTTATATAAAATTCTGCAATATTTTGTGTTAGGGAAAATACATTTATTTTGCATTAACAGAGTGTCACTACGTTTTGCTCAGTGTGACTATGCCACAGTAGATGGCGCCACAATTTTCGTTCTAATTAGCTTTGCAACAGTTATTTCTATTTTAACATGAATGTCAACATTTTCAATTAGATATCAAACCGAACAATGTTAAAAGTATATACAGAGCTGAGTAAAGAAGAAACAATGAGTTTTTTGCTTTCAAAACAGTTCTACATAGTTATGCATATACAATTATTATTCTGCTTTACCTACAAAATATCTGATTGCGAGCGATTATATATAATTTTTAAAATTGTGTATAATTACTAACGCATTACTTTTCACATAAATACAAAATTGCACCTTTTACATTTTCCATTCAAATTTAAGAAAATATCACTTCTAAAAATTGGAATTCAGATTTCCAATTATAAATTAGAAAATATCAATTTACATATAAAAAATCAACTGAACGTAAAAAAAAATATTGCGATTCAGGAGACATTAATACCATTTCAGGATAAGAAAACATTAATTTAAATTCAACGAAGTTTAAAAAACCTCAAATGATATTTAAGAATTACGAACATAAAAATTGTTACATAAATAAAGCGCAATTTGATGAGAATGTTATTTATATATTATTTGTCATAATTATACCCTATACCACTATGTGGTTAGGGTATAATGACTTTGTGCTGCTGTTTGCAACAACCAAAAATATTTGACCTACACCCATCTTTAATTATACCGATCGAATCAGAATCACTATCTGATTCGATTTAACGATGTCCGTCCGTCCGTCCGCCTGTGTGTCTATGTAAAGTTTGTAATCGAACTGCAGGTCGCAAATATGAATATATTTTGATGAAATTTGGTATTTAATCTTTTATCGGCCATGGGATGGTGAGAATCGGTCCATGTTCAGACCTAGCCCCCATACAAATTACCCCTATGAAATCAACATAAATTGCCATAAGATCCAAATTGTCATATAGATCGTACTCAAATTGGATTTGTATGCGTTTATTACACCCAGTCCAAAAATGATCCCTATGGGACAACTCTTAGTCATAGGCCCCATATAGAGCTGCTTCCCGATCTTCACTTAAATCTATCAAAAAACAAAAATATTGCACTGATTCTTCTCAAATTCTGTTTGTACATATTTTTGCAAAATACAAGAGACTTCACCAAACATGGTCAGGATCGGTCCATTTTTGGGCCTATTCCCCATATAGATATAGCATCCGATATGAACTTTTTCATATCTGCAGCCGAAAAAATTAATAAAAATCCCACTCAAATATGGTTTATGCTTATTTTCTATATCCAGTTAGTTGGGCCTGAGAGATAGGGTCTCTAAACGCATGGTATAGGGTATCGTATAGTCGGTCTAGACCGACTATAATTTTCTTACTTGTTTTTTTAGATGCAAATTTGAAGTTATTCAGAAAAAAATTTTAGGGACATTTGGTTTTTTCCATTTGGCATCCCTAATTTGTACCAGTTTTCATGAAGACTTCAAAATTTGACTTCATGTTAGGCAAAGTAAAACCCAAAAAATTTAAGTTCGATATAATTCCCATGTAGTAGTATTTGGAGTCAATAAATGAAAATATATTTTATTGAAATAATTTAATTCAAAATCAAAAGTTGGCATCACTGGGTTAGATTTTGTATTGTATTGTGTTATTTTGTGTTTCCACAAAATCTAATAGTGAAAACTCCCTTTTAATATGTAAAAAAAAAATTAATTCTCTATGTTTTCCAAATATGGCAATATTTTAACAAAAAATTGAGAGAGCTTTATAGACCAACTCTTGAAATAAACACAAATCATCTGTTAAGAGGATCAAACCAAAGACAATCTAAATAAATTTCATACAAATATGGAAGCAAAATAACGTAGTTTAAGCAGATCTTAAATGTACATCGTTGGCAAGAACCTAACATAAAATATATGTATGTATATATGAGACATAGTTTATCTGAATCACTAAGTTGGAAGAAAACGTAATTATTCAGAAAAAAAATTCACAAAAGATTGTCTTCAAAGAGAATATACTGATTGACGTATGAAAAAACTACCACGTGGGATATCCTAGTGGTAAAGACATAATGAATCTCTAGATACATTCTCTCAACAATGTTTTGTACACAATTTTTGCCCCTTGGTATCTTACGATTGAATGGGTTAAAATATAACACCCACTGAATTGAAGGGTCCCTACAAAATTCAACAACGCGAACAACAGACAATCTTTTACAGCTGGTCCAACCCAAATTGTAATAGCTGTGGGTGATTATGTATTTAAATGTTTACAAAAATCATAATTTTGTAAAAATAATTTTGCGTTTGTCCATCCTAGTCCGAGGTCTCTAAACAATACAAATTGGCCACAGAAAGCGGCCAAGAGTTGCGTAATTATTAAAGTATTTTAAAAAAGAAAAAAATTTTAAAATGAATCCTTAATAATTAAAGTGAGTCTATTGAATGAATTTACCTGTGCCATATGTAACATTTTATTTCTATTTGAATAAATATATTTTTTTTTTCAATAAAATTGAAAAAACTTTCCAGTCTTCCATTGCGAATGCAAAGGTTGGTATGTAGTGGTTGTGAGCACGGCATCATTTGTGACATGAATTCCATTTTGTTGGAATTATAAAAGAATACCCGGAAAAATAATAGAAGAATACCCGGCAAAAGTGTATAATGCACTTACATTCCATATGGAACTTTTTACCAATTAATAAGATTAATACGTATTTTCGGGGATAATGGCTAATATTAAAAAATAATCAATACGATTTCTCCAAATAGTTTAGATGATTATTCATTTATTAACAATTGTTTATAAATTTCCAGACGTCCCAAGACAAATATAAAATTTAATTTTAATTAAATAAAAAATTTTCAATACTAATCGATTTAAAACCCTACACAAGGGTATATATCAAAGTGTATATATGTATGCAGAGGGTATATATCAGTTTGTCATTCCATTTATAACGCATCGAAATAAATTCCTGAGCCCATAAACCATATATTTTCTTGACCCTTATAACAAGGGAAGTTGTTTTTGAAAAAATACATTTTTTTTGAAGTACCATTCTTCAAAAAATATCTCTCTTAAAGTGTCCTTTTTTAAAATACCTTTTTAAAAAAGTACCTGTTTTTTTAAGCACTTTTCCTTAAAAAGTATCATTTGTTACAAAAAAAGTACCTCGTTTTAAAAAAAAATTTTTTTTCTTAAAAAATAAAAATTAAAAAAACGTATTTTCTTAAACATGTACTTCTTCTTAAAAATCTACCATTTTTAAAGAGAACATTTTCTCAAAATTTTTCTTAAAAAGTATTTTTTAAAGTACTCTTTTTTAAAAAAAGTACCTTTTTAAAAGGATAACATTCTATTCAAAGTACATTTTCTTACAAAATTACCTTTTCTCAAAAAAGGATCTTTTATATAAAATAACTTTTTTTTAAATACATTTTAAAAAAGGTAAATTCTTTTAATGGACTTTTTTTAAAAAAAAAGCATATTTTCCTGGTATATTGCAAACCAAAAATTGCCAAGATTTTTAGAAATTTTTATTTTGAAATACCGCATAATTTTTAGCTCTCAAAACATTGGAAAATATGATTCCTTATTGTGACTCTTCGTATTCTGTTGTAATGCATTGAACAATGAATTGCGACCCCATAAAGTATTTGTATTTTTAATCCCTATAACAACTCGAGTCCATATAATGTCCGTACATGCGTCTGTCTGTCTGTCTTTTGAAATTACGGTCAGTCAACAAAATAAACCATTTACCTGGGTAAAGTTAAAATGATATTGTTTGTCGTTACTACGAGCAGGTTGGTATTTGAAATGGGTTAAATTGGGCATCACTGTTCAAGATATGGTATAAAATATGGAGATACCTCTAAAAATGTACGAAAAATTAGTGTATTTGCTGAAATAATTTGGTATTAAATTTAACAAATGGTTTACTTTTTCAAATATTTTGTTTACATTTATTATCCATACTAAAATCGAGTTGGAGGGTATCAAAATTCGGCACAGCCGAATTGAGCACTCTTACTTGTTTTATACTGAAAATGTGCTGTTTACATTGTGCCTACTTTATAAAAATAACAGAAACCGAAATTTGTGGTTGCCAATATGATTACTATTTGGCAACTGAAATTGACAGTTCTAAGTTGCCAATTGCCATACGCAATATCTTTTTGGCAGCGCAACTAAAGTTTGGTTGCTATAGATAATCGATATGCCCTATGTTACAGGAGTTTCGACAATCCAGCTTTGAGAATGCTATCTTATACCATGTTCAGACGGCAAAATGAACCACTTGATTCGCTCTTTGAATCACGATTGCGAACCTTGGTGTTCAGACGAGTGTTCTTGTTTCATTTTGACGTTTATATTTTTTGTGCAAATATTTGAAGACATCCTTCTACACTTTATGTTTCACTATTTAATTTTTTCCATTTTTATTTGAATATATGTATGTAAATATACTCTTTTTTTTCAGTTCGAATCTAATTCTCTTTACGAACGGTCGTTTAAATAAAGCGCTTAGAGTACAACTATTTAAAATTAATAACAAGTGTATATTTTTGTTTTTGCAATTGCCTATTCTTGATCTCATTTGAACTCACGTGATAGTCAATTCAGCCTAAAACAAGAATAAAAAATCTAGCGATGGCCCGAGGGGCCAAATCTTCATCGAAAAGAAAGCTCCTTGCCAACAAGAAGATGACAAAACTTCCTCCGGGTTTTAACCCAAATATCCCGTCAACTTCAAGCAACAGATTTAGCCTGCTTGCTGGCCTTAATGATATGGACGTAACTCCTGTATCAAATATTAACGAGGTTAAACAACACAAACCTCCACCTATTGTCGTTGAAGCTAACGCCTCATTTACTGAAATACAAAAACTACTTGGTAAAGATTGTATTTTCAAACGTACTTCAATTGGTACAAAAATTTTTGCTCCAAGTAAAGAGATGTTCGAATGCTACAAGCAAATTCTTAAAGAGAGTAAGTTGGAGTTTCACTCTTATGGCTCCAAAGATAATAGGTTATACACCACTTTTTTACACGGTTTACCCCGCATAAAAACTGAGGACATCACCGCAGAGCTAAAAAACTACAACCTGTCCCTTTCTTCTGTAGCTGAAATAGTCACCAAATTCAGTTCGAACAACAATGCAGTTTACAAAGTTCAATTTGTACGAAAAAATTTTAACCCAACTGCCTTAAGAAACGTAAGAACAATTTCAAATATAATAATTTCCTGGAAAAAAATACAAATCTAGATCCAGAAATAAATCAAATCAATGCTGGAACTGCTTAATGTATGGCCCTGGCGGTGAACATTGTCATCGTAGTGCTGCTTGTATGATATGTGCAGAACAACATCATACAAGTGTGTGTCCGTTTAACACAAATGAAAAAAGACCAGCTGTTTTTACATGCTTTAATTGCAAAAAACAAGGAAAAGAGAGAACTGATCACTCTGCAAACGATATCAACTGTCCGTTACGTTCTCTCTATTTGGAAACTAGAACAAGAGTTACTTCTAAAAGTCCGAATAAAAGCAGACAACAACAAAATAACTCATTTCAATTTAATGTGGGAGATTTCCCTAATTTAAGAAACAACAACACAAATTGTAACAATAACATCAATAATAACAGCAAAGCTACATATGCTAACCAGCTGAAAACAAACAACGATTTATTTAGCATTGATGAGCTTTTTGATATTTTCACTACAGCTATGGATGATTTGCATAGGTGCACTTCAAAAGTACAACAAATCAAAGTTGTAATGTCAATGGTAAAATACGCCCATGGATTATACTAATAATTTAAACGAATTCAAAATGCTTCACTTGAATGCTAATGGCATTTCAAACTTTTCTAAATTAAAACAATTTGAGATACTAATTGAACGAGAAAATATTAAAATAGCGTCTTTGAATGAAACATTTTTTTCAGAAAATCATAGACCCTATTTCAAAAATTATTATTTATATAGAAGTGACAGAACAGATGGAAGAGGAGGAGGAGTAGCTCTGTTAATTCATAAATCTGTCGCTCATAAAAACCTCTTTATATCAAACACATCATCAATCGAAAACATCTCAATTGAAGTTATTATAAATAATAGACCTATTGTTGTATCTTCGTTATATTCACCAAGATATACTCATAACTTCTGTGCTGATATCTTGAACCTAACACCTTCCACCAAAGAATATATAGTTTTTGGTGACCTAAATGCCAAACATTGTTCTTGGAATTGCCGTTCAAATAATACTGCAGGAATTGCACTCAACAACCTACAGCAATCAAGCAATTTTTTCGTTCACTACCCTAATAGTCCAACCCTATTCCCCCATCAACACAATCGCGAAGCATCCACAGTCGATATTATTTTAAGCAATTCTGCTTTAGATATAGACGTAAAAACAATGGATTACGAAATACCATCAGACCATCGCCCCATTATATGTGCAATTAAAAGATCAGCGGTCTCGCAGGTTGACCTCACTTATTACGATTATAGTTCAACCAACTGGAACATTTATATGAATTTTTTAGACAATAAAATCACCTTAAATTCGGATATATACAATACCAAGGTAATAATTGATCAGGAAATACAAAAATTTATAAATGTAGTTTTCGAAGCAAGGGATGCGTCTACACCTAAAATAACCCAACAAAATAATTACACATTACCAGAAACTACTGTGAAATATATTAAACTAAGAAGAAGCTTTAAAAGAAAAAGCCAACGATCTTCAAATATAGCCAAGCAAACTTTTTATAATCAATGTACTAAGTTTCTAAGTAACATGATTGATAAAAGTATTAATTCGGAGCGCAATAAGAAATGGTCGCAATTATTATCCAATTTAAAACCAGGTGATAAATCATTTTGGAAAATAAGCAGGAACTTGCGAGGAAAAGGAAAAAATCAAATCGCTCACTTTAAAGTTGGAAATACAAAAATAACATCTGATAAGGACAAGGCTGAAGTCCTGGCAAATACATTTGTCCAAGCAAATAACCTCACTTCGAACTATAACCACTCGGCAGATACACTAATAAATACAACAGTAAATAATTTTAAAAAGGAAAACTCCAGTTCTGAATCTGCAATTTATACATCTCTTGAAGAAGTAATGAATATTGTCTCATCAATAAAACCCTCAAAATCCCCTGGTTTTGACAATGTTCCCAACTTGCTCTTAAAGAAACTACCACTCAAAGCTCTAAAATTACTGGTTATAATATTTAACAGCTGCATCAAACTCAACTATTTCCCAAACCATTTCAAAAATGCTAAGGTTATAGGTATCAACAAACCTAGCAAGCCAAAAAATAACCCAAACAGCTACAGACCTATCAGTCTATTAAGTAACTTTGGTAAAATATTTGAAAAAATTCTACATTTTCGTCTTAGTGAATTTGTAACGACCAATTCTATTGTTGCTAAAGAACAATTTGGATTTAAAAAAGGACATAGCACTACTCACCAAATAAACAG
The DNA here is from genome assembly GCA_963682025.1 of Cordilura impudica. Taxonomy (NCBI): domain Eukaryota; kingdom Metazoa; phylum Arthropoda; class Insecta; order Diptera; family Scathophagidae; genus Cordilura; species Cordilura impudica. The sequence continues at coordinate 197,358,694 of OY821520.1, read as the reverse complement.
AATTAAAAATCAAATAATCACCAATAAAAACAATAAACGTTCAACGGGTGTAATATTGTTAGATATTGAAAAAGCGTTTGACACCGTTTGGCATAATGGCCTCTTATTTAAACTTATTGATGCAAATATACCAAAATATTTATGTAAACTTATTTCAGATTTCATTCACGACAGAAGCTTTAAAGTTGCGATTAATAATGAAACATCAACTCCAAGAACCATTACCTCAGGGTTACCTCAAGGATCAGTCTTGTCGCCATTGCTTTACTCGATATATACATCCGATTTTAAAGTCCCAAAATATATGAAAATTGCTTATTACGCAGATGATACTGCGTTAATTTCTTCAAACAAACTTACAAGTGCACTCCTGAAGAAAATGGAAAAAGGACTTGTAAATTGCAGTAAATATTTCCACAAATGGAAAATCAAAATTAATCCAAATAAGACCCAGGCAATAATTTTTCCATTCAACAAATCTCCCAAAAGACTGCCAAGACGTCATCTTCTTATTGGAAATAATACCATAAATGTACTTAACGATGTCAAATATCTCGGAGTTGTCTTGGACAAGAAGCTTACATTTAAACAACATATTATGGCTACGTGCCAAAAAGCTATAAAATCATTTAAAGCATTATGGCCACTACTAAATAGAAGGTCATTTCTAAACCACCAAAACAACAATCTACTCTTCAAAAGTGTTATAAGGCCAATATTAACATACGCGTGTCCTATTTGGAGTGACGCTGCCAACTGTCACCTAAAACGCTTACAAATTATACAAAACAAATGTCTTAAAATGATAAATAAAAAGCCCTGGAGGTATCCTACAAATCTTCTTCATGAAGAAACAGGTTATGAAAAAATTATCGATTTCATAACAAGGATTAACAATAATTACTTTGCCAAAATTGAAAATTCCTCTTACCCACTGATAAGAGAATGTAGAGAAATAACGTAAAATTAAAAAGAAATCACCAAATTGAAAATTAATGCTTATAGAGGTCTATTATTTCAAATAAACCTCCTATAAGCACATAAATATTTTTCAGATAGTATTTGAATTTATTAAATCATATAAAGGTTTTTTCCTCCCATTTTCCTTTAAAAATCATTAAAAATAACATAAAAACTATTTAATATCTCTAGATCCTATGTATTATTTGTTGCAATATCTATATGTAAAGATAAGATCTCATATGTAAATATCAAAATTTGTTAAAATATGTAAATAAAGGAAGAATATTTAATTGAAATTGAATTGATATACTCTTTTTATTTGTTAAATGTTGCTATTTATTTTATTGCACACATTTATTATTTTTTTTTTGTTTTTTCTTTGTTTATATATTTTTGACAGCTAGTTCAGATAAACTAGCGATCATTTTTTTTATCAAAATTGGAGATGACACTCAATTTTTCTAGGTTCACAACTAGGTTCAAAATGAACCAAGTAGGTTCGCTCTCAAAATTTTGAATGGCGAATCACGTAGATTCAATCATGATTCGGGCGCGAACCGTGAATGAGAGAGCGAACCGCGAATCTTGCTGTCCGTGTGAACATAGCATTAAGTGAAACGGAAATGGTGCGGATACTCAACGGTACAAACTCAACATATTGTGAAAATCTGGCTCAATACTTAAAGGCAACGTTACAATACAGACACTTCATGGTACAAGAATTTAACTACAATCCATATAAAATAAATATTTTAAATTTTTGGTTAATTCAAATCCTTGTTAAATCAAAGTTTAATAATTTTTGTTTAATCGACAGACGTTTTATACATTGTGGAAAAATTTACCCTTCTTTGCAATAATGTTCTTGTATATTTAAAATGTAATTATTTTAAAATAAGTAAAATTATTTTTTTTGTAAATAAAGATATACTACTGTTTTTTTTTAAATTTACTTTTTAAGAAAAGTGCTTCTTTAAAAAGGTACTTTTGGAGAAAAGGTACTTTTTAAGGAAAGGCCCTTTTTCAAAACAGATATTTTTTTAGAGATTATATTTTTTCTTTCATATTGACGATTTTCTATTATATCGTGATAACGATGAAAATTATGTGGCAATCTTGCATAAGCTAATGTGAAACGTGCAGTATAAAGGTATGTTTACACTATGTGTATTTTCCATGTGTAAATTCAGTTTTACGATCCATACGTAATTCCGTGTGTGTGTCAAAATTGCCGTTTTACATACGATTCATAATTTTTGCGTTCAAACGTGCATATGTATTTCCGTATGACATAACCTCTAAATGTAAACAACAGCTGATTTAATTTGTGAATTTACAAAAAATTATTGTTAAAAATAAAGTTATATATTTTATATATTTTTTAATTGTTAATTAATATTAAACAATTTATTTTTCTCTCAATATTAATATTTATAATTTACTCTGTTTTTCTTTCGCCACAAACAGTGTTGTATTTTCATATGTTTATCTTGCCAAAATAGAACCTGCTCTAATTGAAAAATTTACATATGTCTTGCAAAATGTGTTGTACATAAACAATGTTTGAAAGGGTTCACACTATGTGTACAAATTACACGTGCTAAAAAAATACGAAAAACACGAGCAAAACATAGCACCTTAACCATACACACACCCTTATGAAGCAAAGGCTACAACTAAAATGACTACAATATAAGAAAAATTACAAAATATAACTAAAGGTGTGTTTACACTATGTGTATTTTCCATATGTAAATTCAGTTTTACGATCCATACGTAATTCCGTGTGTGTGTCAAAATTAGCGTTTTACATACGATTCATAATTTTTGCTTTCAAACGTACATATGTATTTCCGTATGACATAACCTCTAAATGTAAACAACAGCTGATTTAATTTGTGAATTTAGAAAAATATATTGTTAAAAATAAAGTTATATGTTTTATATATTTTTTAATTGTTAATTAATATTAAACAATTTATTTTTCTTTCAATATTAATCTTTATAATTTACTCTTTTTTCTTTCGCCACAAGCAGTGTTGTATTTTCATATGTTTGTCTTGCCAAAATAGAACCTGCTCTAATTGAAAAATTTACATATGTCTTGCAAAATGTGTTGTACATAAACAATGTTTGAAAGGGTTCACACTATGTGTACAAATTACACGTGCTAAAAAACTAAGAAAAACACAAGCAAAACACGTAGTGTGAACGCAGCTTAAAGAAAACAACAAACACATTGTAAATTTTTATTTTTTCAAAAGTTTTTTCACATCTTCATTCATATCACGTGACCCTTTGGGCCGATTTTGATTATTTTAAATATTATTGTATGAAGAGTCTAGCTTAGTTATTGAGGGTGCCGTCCCTTGTTACAAGGATAAAGAAATTATATGTTTTTGGGGCCTTCGAAATTTATTTCGATGCGTTACAAACGGAATGACAAACTGATATATTTCCTCTGCACAGTGGTGTAGAGGGTATAAAAAATATAAATTAATTTAGTACTCTAAAATTTTTTTGAATACCGAACTGAAAATCTAATTTCGCATCCATGTGATACACTAAGGCAGAATATCATAAAAAACATATCGAGATTGTCTGCACTTTTTATAAATTTTTTAATTTGTTGATATTATGTAAAAGCAGAATTAATTTGCACGTTCGATTCCGTAATGATTCCTTATTGGTTAATTGATAATATGCATCTGCCGCTTGTTTTTCTATTTTCTTACGTACCGGACGAACGTTTTGAAAACCAACCTGATTTTATTTCCAAAAAATTAAACAACACAAAAGCATTTAAATAATTTTTTTTTTCGATTGGATGAAGGTAAAATATCATTTTATGATAAGAGAATTATAATTTATGTAACAAATTAGATTTTAGAGTGCTGACAAAAAACGGGCCGTCTAGTTTCAAATAGGAGAAAACGTTCGTAGAAAAAAGTAACAAGAAGTTGCAGAATCGCTACAGAACGTAAAGCCTAATAGAACCTTTAAAACGCTTTTAATACTTGTTATACAAAAATTATTCAAAAATAATCATACAGAACGCTACAGAACGTAACGCCCAATAAAGCCTTTAAAAAGCTTTTAATAATCATTATACAAAAATTATTCAAAAATAATCATAACAAAATCACAATAGATGAATTTCGATTTTTACAAGTTTACCCGGTTGATGCTATGGCGTATCTGGAGAGGGCCTTGTGGACTTTTGAGACTTAAAGAATGAAATTTTCTATTCTATTATTGTTGGTAATTTTTTTAAATAGTCAAAAAATGTTGTTTTTTAAATTGATTATAATAATTGATAATTGTAGGATATCTACTAAATTAAAAAATAAACTCTTTAAATTGCTAGATGAATGAGATAGATGCCTTCCTTTCAAACTTTTTTTTTTACAAATAAGTCGTAGATTTTGGGTTATAAAAATTTTAATTTGCTGTTAAAAAAATAGAACAGTGAAAGAAAATGCGATAGTTTTAATCGTACTTTTTTTGATTTTTAGGTTGTCATTGTGGGAAGTGGAGCCGATGAATTATTTGGAGGTTATGTAAGACACAAAAACGCATACAATCGGTGCAATGGGACAGAATCCGAAAAACAACAAAAGCTTCTTTCAGAATTAGAAAAAGATTGGAGGAGAATTCCGTCCCGTAATTTGGCTAGAGACGATCGTGTTATTTCTGATAACGGAAGAACACCCAGAGCTCCATATATAGAAGAACATCTTGTTCAATTTGTGCGGTCTTTAAAAGCTAGTCAAAGGTGTTGCTTTTTATATGAAGATGGCGTTGGAGATAAACTCTTTTTACGGCTTTATGGGTATTATCTTGGTTTAACTAGTTCGGCTTTTCTGAAGAAGAGAGCCATTCAATTTGGTTCTAGAATTGCTAATAAAAAACAAAATGCAAAAGATCGTTCCACATATATGGTAAATTAATCTAACTGCCTTTAAAACGATTTCAATTAATTTTATATGCTCGTCTTTAATTTTTAGTAACACCGTCTGTATGCTTGCGAAGTGTTCCTTGGAATGAATTATTTAAAAAATATAAAATTGTAGTCTAATTTTATAAAAATATATATTTTAAGGTTATTTAATTTATTAAATCGAAAGTATGATATTATATTTAATTATATATCCGTTATAAATAGAAATCGAAAACAAATTTCGTATGTCCTTATGGGTACCATATTTGCTTTATTAAATGTAAAAAAACGGTTCAATTAAATCCAGTTTCCTTTTCAATGAAAATACATCTTATTTTTATAAATACCATTTTTTAAAGGCATTGTTTAGTTTTAGAATAGTTCATAATTTAGCAAATACATTTAAATAGATTTAACATAACATAAACCTCAACCCTGTATGTGTGTATGCTTTATATATTTTTGTCGCAACTTTACGGCAAACCTGCTGTAAATTTGATTGGTTCTTAATAATATTAATATTTGCAAATATACAGTTTATAGTGTTATATGTTGATTATAGTTTTATATTTTGGAAATTTTTAAAAATAAACAAACAACATGATAATTTTCACTTAAATAAATTACTAAACTTTTTACATTAAATTTTAACTGGACATGGGCCCAGGAAACTCAATAAGGATTTTATAACGAATAATATACATATATGAAAAAAAATTGGAACGAATTTATTTAAAAACGCTAGAAAGAATAAAAATGTAAGGAAAATTTTCAAGTCGTCAAAAAAAAATTGATTAAAAGACAACAAGGAAGTTTTAAAATATTTAAAGTAGTACTTAAAATATTGTAAGTAGCTAGCATTTATTTATTAAAAAAGGAAGAAATCGAAATAGAAAAATTGCATTCAAATGCGAATTGTAGTTCATGGAAGTTTTAGATCAGAGAACAGTTTTTGAATGTATTCACAAAAAATGAGCATATTGTTAGCTCTGTTCGTTTTCGTGATAATTTGTAACAATTTGTACAAATGATCACTAAATTTACTGGATCCTGTTCGTTTACTTCAAAAGTAAAAGAAAACAAATGAGAGCGTAAAGTGACGGTTCATTTTTTGAAAACTTGCTAGTTCTTACGGGATATATTTTTGCCAGTAAAAGCCTAGTTACCCACGCGTAACGGTATCGGCACGAATCAGCTGATTCAACTCGTCTTAGGAAAAACACATACAAGTGCTTACTCAACTTAAGCTAAACGTATCGTATCGTTAGCTTCTGTTGATTGTAGATTTTTGCTACGTTTGTACGTGACATTTATGAACACCTGATAAAGTTTGGTTAATTTTACACAGCAACATGCTGGTACGTTTTTTACGTTCTATAATTGGACTAAATGCCAACGTTACGATACGATACAGTTACATTTTAACAACGTGTGGGTTACTAGGCCTTAAGAATTAGCAAGCAAGAAAAAAAAAAACATGTTTAAAAAACATATGATTGAGTTTTGTAGTAAATAAAGCAAAAATACTACAATTCTATTGTTGTGGAAAAATTTTAAATAATAATTCTGAGGAAATTAACAATAGAAGAAGTAAGTAAATATTCACATAACCAGGTTTCATTAATTTTAATATTTTAAAACCGGTTCCTGTCAAAAAAATATGTGTATCTGTAGGTGGCCAGATATACTCTTTTGAAGAGTATTATACTCTTTTGGGGTCAATAATTTTCATACTCTTATTTTTTCTAAAAATTTCTTAATATATATTCCTTTTGTCTAACATAACATAAATTTGTTATAACTGTTTGAAAATGGTATATATATTGGCGAGTTAGTTGGCAACATTGTTTGCATTGCATGTCATAGAGTTAGCAGCATTGTTTGCATTGCATGTCGACGGGAAGCAGCACTGGCAATCTGGCAATTGCATACCAACTACGGCATAATTCTTCCAATCATTTTACTCAATTAGATTTGTATAGCGTTAAAATTTTCTACCATGTCAATATCTGCAGTTGCTCTTTGTTTTGTTTTGTAAAAGTGAAAAGGTAAGAAAAATATAAAGCAAAGCTTATTTTTCATTTTTAATAAATAATAAAAAATGTATCAGTTCTAGTCATATGTCGAAACGAGGAAATTGCAAATTCAACCAAAGTTTTACGGAAGGATATCCCTGCATTATCGAGTGTCGTGATGATGAATTTAAAGCAACTTGTACCACGTGCAAATTTTCATTTTCAGTTCGAAAAAAGGGAAAATTAGACGTATCGCAGCACATATCCTCAAAAAACATCAAAATTCTGCTAAAATATCAATAAACCAGAAGTTGGATTCATTTTTCAAAACAAAAACTCTGAATTCAAAAGAATTAAAAACTGTATATAGTGAGTTAGTTTGGACGTATCACAATGTCAAACACGGCCACTCACTTCGAGATATGGATTGCACATCAAATCTGTTGCGAAACACCACTAACAATTTAAAATTAACTTGTGGTAAAACTAAGGCAAAAGGGTTAATGTCAGTGATAAGTGATTGGTCCGATTCAAAAATCAAAGATGATTTATAAAAAATAACTTTTGTGATAATAGCTAGTGACGCTTCTAATCACAAAGCTATAAAATTAGTTCCAGTACTGGCTAGGTATTTCTGTATGGACACATTTGAGATAAAAACTGTCGTTTTAAATATTTATAAATTTAATCTAGAAGAAAAAATAATAGCATATGTCGCAGATAATGCAGCAGTCAATTTCGGAAGCATTAAAAAAAACTTGCAATGTGCATCATTTTTTGGAGCAAAAATTGAAACGTAAGTTATTAGCCATAGGTTGTGCAGCACACATATTAAGCAATACATTAAATATTTCTACTGGAAAAATAATTCCAATGTTGATACGATATGCTTTAAAATATATCAACATTTTTCGATTCATACAGTCAGGGTTGAAAACTAAAAGAATTCTGTAACTTTATTGGTTTAGAGTACAAAACCTTGTTATCCCATTCCAAGACACGATGGTAATCATTATTGCCGTGCGCTGAAAGGATTTTAAGCTTGTACGGAAGTCTAAAATCGTACTTTCTCTCCGAAGAAAAAGATGCTCCTTTATTGCTGGTTAATATTTTTACTAATGAAACATCCGAATTTTAGTTGCTTTTCCTACACCCAACAATGCAGTTATTTAACGAGACAATAAAAAATCGGAAAGGAGCGATATAACTGCAATCGAAGTTACGTCTCTTTTCTACAATTTAAGGAAAAAAATTTATGATCGTTTAAACGATACATTTATTCCATCTGCAGCGGATAATCTGTTGAAGAAACTGGAAAAGGAGGGTCTACTGAAAAGAGAATATGTAGAAGCAAAAGCAAAATATTTTTATCTTGCATTAATTACGTACATGGATAAATGGTCCAAGAGATTTTTTGAAAATATTCAAAATTTTCAATATTAAGCTTTAAATGGCAAGGATTTTTTATATAGGGATTTCGTTAAAGCCCTAAAACAAATTTTTCAATTAATTAAAGAAAACAGTGACGACCTATGTGATGACAATGAACTGTATGACTCATTTAAAATAATTGAGCAAATATTAATTGAAAAATATAGTTCTTGGGAAGAACAACAGAACCACTAACTAGGCGGTGGGAATTCATTGTTCAGATTTTAAAAACCTCTGAAATAAATTTTAAAAATATAATGGTCGCAATAAAATATATAATGACGCTACCTGGTACAAACGGAGACAACGAACGCGTATTCAGCCTAATATTTAATTATAGGACAAAAGAAAAAAGTCAACTACTTGTTGAAACATTGCTGTGTGCAATTAAAATTAAAGTCAATCAGAACATGTCGTGTGATGAATTTTCAAAATTATCTTGTAAAGATATAAATTTATTAAAAAAGCCAAATGCAGCGAAAAATATGCATAGTGCAATATTTTTTTTTTATTATTTTTTTTTAACTATGAAAAATGTTTAAGTTTCATTTTGTTATTATTTTTTGTTTTTATTATTAAAATTGATCTCAATACAAAGATATACCTATGTACATTTACGGTAATGAAATATGTTAAAGTTTTGTTTTATTATTTTTTGTTTTTATTATTATTATAATTTATCTAAATACAAAAAAGGCTGAATACAATTTAATGTTTAATAAAAAAAATTTAAAAATTTATACTATACTCTTTTTATTCTTGAAAATTTCTGGCCACCTTATTATCTGCCAATTTCTTTCATAATAAATGTTTATTTTCAAAAGCAATAGGTAATAATATTAGTTTCAATGAATATTTTTACATGTTAAATAAAATAAATTCTTCTATTCCAATTAAGGTATATTTCTTTTTTTAATTTAGAGTTTCACTTTTTCACCCTCAAATGTGTTTACAATCAGCTGTTTCTATGAACTTGCAAATTCTTACAAATTGTTGTTCGTTTACTATTTTGGATATTTACAAGTATTTTTTTTCTTTATTTAAGCATTTTATAATTATAAGTAATGAGGCTTAGTGCGGTTGAGTCTCGTGGTCAGACCAGAAATATGCAAAAGTGGTTGAATTTCATCGTTTAAGTGAAGTTGAAGACGTCTTGTGTGTTTCTGGGCTGTTTGTGAGACTTCTTGCTTAATCGTAGAGATGTTTAGGTGCCGATGTAGGTCATCATTTCTGATATACCATGGTTGTTTGAAGATGTCTCTTAAGGCTTTATTATGGAATCGTTGGATAGATTCGGTTATTGTATTTTTGGCTCAACCCTAAAGTACACTACCGTACGACAACACTGGTTTTAATAACGATTTATAGATCATTAATTTATTTTCGGTTGATAGCTTTGAGTTTCTATTCATAGACCATTTTAGTTTCCCATATTTAATGTCTAGTTCTTTTCTCTTCTTTTTAACGTGTTCTTTCCAGTTTAGCTTCGCGTCTAAGGTCATTCCAAGATATTTTGCCAAGTTTGCTTTTGGTACTTCTGTCTATAAATAAAGGAATCTGTGTTATATGCTTTATTGTAAAGTCCACATGAACTGATTTTGAATTGTTCAGTTTTAGTCCCCACGTGATGTGACTAATATTAAGATTACATTGAGTGAAGAGTTTTTGTATTTTATTAGCTCTGTTCGTCTACGTGATAATTTGTAATAATTTGTACAAATTATCACAAAATTTACTGGATCCTGTTCGTTTACTTCAAAAACCCGGTAAAAGAGAACTAATGAGAGCGTAAAGTGACAGTTCATTTTTTGAAAACTTGCTAGTTTTTACTGGATATATATTAGCCAGAATTAGCAAGCAAGAAAAACATAGTTTGAAAAACATATGACTGAGTTTTGTGGTAAATAAAGCAAAAATACTACAATTCTATTGTTGTACAAAAATTTTAAATAATAATTCTGAGGAAATTAACAATAGAAGTAAATATTCACATAACCAGGTTTCATTAATTTTAATATTTTAAAACCGGTTCCTGTCAAAAAATATGTGTATCTGCCAATTTCTTTCATAATAAATGTTTATTTTCAAAAGCAATAGGTAATGATATCACAAGGGAACAATGGTTCTGTTGATTAAGAACTGAATATTGTTTTTAAGGTTATTTGGGACGCTGAATCCAAATCTGCCCTTGGTTTTTTTCTATCAGCTCGACTTTTCGAGATATACCGTTATGTTCAAAATTAAGGCACTTCCGCTACATATATTGGAATAACTTGAAAACGGTTCACCATATTAAATTAAAAAAAAAATCCGAAACTCGCAAACAATATTCTCTTAAAGCCGTGCTTACTTTGTTTTTAAATTTTCCAAGTAGTTTTAGAGATATCGTTCAAGTTTTGAAAAAAAAATTAAAATTTAAAAAAAAAAAACATTTTTTTTTGTTCTTTAAAAATTCCTAAAAAATAAAAATGGGACAAAAATCACAGTTTTGGTCTACAAACAGTTAGTTAAATATATTTCGAATAAAATGAGCTTTATTTCATTGCAATCGGTGCACAACTTTTGATTTTGTTCACGATTTACTGAATTGATATAAATCGCGATTTCCATACAAAAATAACATTTTCTAATGTGTAAGTGTTTGTATGTAATAAGTTAGTTTTTTATGATTCTAAGAATTAAAAAAATTAAGTAATAAAAAAAGATTATTTCATTTTTATGGTTGCGGTAGCAAACTCATAACGCCTATAAATTTTATTGTCCCTTTATGACACCTAGTCAGTTCACAGTCAATTAAAGAGAAAAAAGAAAAGTTCACTTGTTTTTATTGATGTGTGGTTTACCGTTGGTAACGGATGATTTTTTAAAGGAATTCCCCTGAACACATGTGTTCATTCATAAGTGACTGTCAATAAAATTGTGGATATAATTTTTTTTGGTACTTCAGTAAAAAACTACTAAGTATTTTTATGGGTTCATTCAACCAATTTTTCTCATTCAACAAGTGTTTACGAAAGCGAAAAGTATAACGACAAAAAATATAAATCATTTTACATTGAACATTTAATCAGTCAACACAAAAAAGTTCAATTTTGTTCCCGTGTGTTATTTATGGAAAATTGTGTTACTTTGATATATACTTCAAAATTGTGCAATGGCTACGTCAAGAAACACCTGTAAAATCAATCCCAACTATTTTTGTAACATATGTGGCGAATACACGTTTATAAAAAATAGAAAAAGTGTGTCAGATTTTATTAAAAAAATTTATTTTGACTACTTCGGATTTACCATGGAAACCCGTGACAAGTACTGGATTCCTAATACTGTATGTAAAAACTCTGTAGAGTATTTAAGGTTATGGGCAAACAAGCAACGGACCCACTTCAAGTATAAAACACCAATGATCTGGCGGGAACCTTCGAATCATTATGATGATTGTTATTTTTGCGCTGTCAACATAACAGGCATTAATAAAACAAACCGGTCTAAATGGATTTATCCTAACGTGTTGTCTATTACCCAACCAGTCCTGTACTCTAGTGAGGATTCAGAACCACAACCATCTACATCTACACACAATTTCCACGACTTACGACAAAATGTTCCTTCACCAATTTCTGAATTTGGATCAGATGACTTGCATTTAGATATTTCTTCTGAACGCGAGCAATTTAATCAGGAGGAGCTTAGTGATTTAGTGAGAGACCTTGGATTTTCTAAAAAAGCATCTGAAATTCTTGCTTCTCGATTAAAGCAAAAAAATCTGTTAACCCAAGGAACAACAATTTCATACTACCGTAACAGAGAAAAAAACTTACTTCCATTCTTTTCCGAAGACGATGAATTTGTTTATTGTTCAGATGTTCCTGGTTTAGTAACAGCGATGGGATTAGAGGAGTATGATCCAAATGACTGGCGACTATTTATAGATTCTTCTAAACGCAGCCTAAAATGTGTACTTCTGCATAACGGTAATAAATTGGGTTCGTTGCCCATTGCACATTCAACTAAAGCTAAAGAAGAATATTCTACAATTGCCTCAGTTATAAATAAAATAAAGTACAACGAACACCGCTGGCTAATTTGTGTGGATCTAAAAATGGTGAATTTTCTTCTAGGCCAACAAGGTGGCTACACAAAATATCCGTGTTTCATTTGTTTATGGGATAGCAGAGCCAGATCTGAACACTGGAGTAAGAAAGACTGGCCTTCGAGGGAAGCTATGGTTCCAGGAAACCACAATATAGTTAATCAACCACTTGTGCCCAGGGATCGCATAATACTGCCACCTCTCCATATCAAGCTAGGACTTATGAAACAATTTGTCAAAGCTCTCAACAAGGACGGTGATTGTTTTAGATATATCAGTAAAAAGTTCAACAATTTGAGTTCGGAGAAACTGAAAGCTGGCATTTTTGATGGCCCTCAAATCAAAAAATTAATCAATGATGAAAATTTTAGTAATTCCATGACAGATATTGAAAGAAATGCTTGGAATGAATTTGTTTGGATAGTGCGCAATTTCCTGGGAAACGAAAAGGGTGAGCACTATTCGGACCACGTGGATAACATGTTGTCACATTTCAAGCAGCTTGGTTGTAATATGAGCATTAAGGTGCACTACCTACACAGTCATTTGGATTGTTTCCCTGAAAATCTTGGAGACTTCAGTGAAGAACAAGGTGAACGTTTCCATCAAGATATCCGCACTATAGAGGAGCGGTACCAGGGTCACTGGGATAAGCATATGATGGCGGACTATTGCTGGAGCATTAAAACAAATCCCTCTAAACAAGGTTATTTAAGAAAATCTTATAAAAGAAAATTTTTCGATGAGTTGTAATTACATTGTAATATTTGTGTATTAAAATTTTTTATTTTTCTTTAAAATTCTCTTTTTGTGTTAAATTAAAAAGTATAGCTGACCATAAAAATGAAATAATCTTTTTTTATTACTTAATTTTTTTAATTCTTAGAATCATAAAAAACTAACTTATTACATAACGGGTGATTTTTTAAGAGCTTGATAACTTTTTTTTAAAAAAAAACGCATAAAATTTGCAAAATCTCATCGGTTCTTTATTTGAAACGTTAGATTGGTCCATGACATTTACTTTTTGAAGATAATTTCATTTAAATGTTGACCGCGGCTGCGTCTTAGGTGGTCCATTCGGAAAGTCCAATTTTGGGCAACTTTTTCGAGCATTTCGGCCGGAATAGCCCGAATTTCTTCGGAAATGTTGTCTTCCAAAGCTGGAATAGTTGCTGGCTTATTTCTGTAGACTTTAGACTTGACGTAGCCCCACAAAAAATAGTCTAAAGGCGTCAAATCGCATGATCTTGGTGGCCAACTTACCGGTCCATTTCTTGAGATGAATTGTTCTCCGAAGTTTTCCCTCAAAATGGCCATAGAATCGCGAGCTGTGTGGCATGTAGCGCCATCTTGTTGAAACCACATGTCAACCAAGTTCAGTTCTTCCATTTTTGGCAACAAAAAGTTTGTTAGCATCGAACGATAGCGATCGCCATTCACCGTAACGTTGCGTCCAACAGCATCTTTGAAAAAATACGGTCCAATGATTCCACCAGCGTACAAACCACACCAAACAGTGCATTTTTCGGGATGCATGGGCAGTTCTTGAACGGCTTCTGGTTGCTCTTCACTCCAAATACGGCAATTTTGCTTATTTACGAAGCCATTCAACCAGAAATGAGCCTCATCGCTGAACAAAATTTGTCGATAAAAAAGCGGATTTTCTGCCAACTTTTTGGTAATAAAATTCAATGATTTGCAAGCGTTGCTCGTTAGTAAGTCTATTCATGATGAAATGTCAAAGCATACTGAGCATCTTTCTCTTTGACACCATGTCTGAAATCCCACGTGATCTGTCAAATACTAATGCATGAAAATCCTAACCTCAAAAAAATCACCCGTTACAAACACTTACACATTAGAAAATGTTATTTTTGTATGGAAATCGCGATTAATATCAATTCAGTAAATCGTGAACAAAATCAAAAGTTGTGCACCGATTGCAATAAAATAAAGCTCATTTTATTCGAAATATATTTAACTAACTGTTTGTTTTGTCCCATTTTTATTTTTTAGGAATTTTTAAAGAACAAAAAAAATGTCTCTAAAACTACTTGGAAAATTTAAAAACAAAGTAAGCACGGCTTTAAGAGAATATTGTTTGCGAGTTTCGGATTTTTTTTTTAATTTAATATGGTGAACCGTTTTCAAGTTATTCCAATATATGTAGCGGAAGTGCCTTAATTTTGAACATAACGGTATATCTCGAAAAGTCGAGCTGATAGAAAAAAAACCAAGTGCAGATTTGAAATCAGCGACCTCAAATTAGTAAAAATTTGCTATAAATTTCAAATCAACACAAAAAAAGTTCAATTTTGTTCCCTTGTGTATTAGTTTCAATAAATATTTTTACATGTTAAATAAAATAAATTCGGAACAAGTCTACTTTAGGGGCAACTTTCCGATTTTTTTTTTGGGGGTAGGGGCTTTTGGGGCGATTCCAGGAAAATATTTTTTTTTCGTCGGTCGAGCCTATTTTCCGAGTTATGGACCTCCAAAGTTTTGACATGGACTTGTACATAACTCTGTTATTTACTATCGGATTTCACCAATATATATATCATTTCAGTACCTTTCATTTGGTATTTTTGAATTTGAAATCCATTAACCCATTATGAACCTATTTCAAATTTTGTATTTTTCCAATAGAGTTTTTCTTAAAAACGGGATTATCTCGTAAACAGACATATTTCATGTGTAGTTTTACGTTAACTGAATAAAAGCTGGGTCCAGTAGCTTCATTTTGATATATTTTTCGACCTCTTAACCCTTTCAGGACCGGATATATTAGGGATTTTATGTACACTTTTTAGTTTTTGGAAAATATATGTTCCTATTTTTACGGTATTCCAAAAGTTTTATATTTTTTTAAATAATGCCTACACCTTTTTATTCATTGTCGAAAAATGTGGTAAGTTTTTAAATTCAAATATGTAATGCAAAAAATTGGCAACATTTTGAATTTTTTTTATTATAAATGTTTTTCCCCGTGAAAATTTTACATTATATTTTTTGTGCCGGTGAAAATTTTAAATAATATTTTTTGTGCCACAAATTTAAAAAAAATGGAAATAAACCAACTGACGAAACTCTACAGTTTGTTTGGCTGCCAGGAAGAGGGTAAACTTACACTTGAAGTGATAAACCACTTGGTAGAGTGGGGTTTGATCCCAAAAGAGGGAGAATACAGATGTCCGCATGGACATATATTAAAATTAACTCAATATGAGAATGTTGATGGATGGCTGTGGAGGTAAACATAATGAAATATAAAATTTTCTATAATTAATAAATTTGTTTTATACTGAATAAAAAAGATGCAACGCAACTTTTTCTTCGAAAAAAAGAAAGAGAACCGTATGCCGCTATAAAATAAGTTTGCGCGCAGGCACTTTCTTCGCGCGCTCTCACCTCTCCATCTACAAGGTATTGGGATTTGCTTATCTATTCATTTCGAATTTACCGTTAAATACAATACGAAAGGAATTAAAAATTAACAAGCAAACAGCCGTAGACTGGAACTCATTCTGTCGCGAAGTGCTAGTGTATGGATCGTTCCAAACTAACTTGAAGATTGGCGGGCCTGGTGTTGTCGTCGAAGTAGACGAGTTAAAAATTGGCAAAAGGAAGTACCACCGTGGCCATTTGGTGAAAGGAACGTGGGTGTTCGGAGGTGTGGAGAGAATTACCGGAAAATGTTTCATAATCCCAGTAAAGAATCGCAGTCGCGAGGAATTAATTCCAATGATAAAAAAATATATATATCCTGGGTCGGTAATTGTGTCTGATTTCTGGAAGGTAATTATTATTAATATGCAGATATAATGTTTATTTTGTTAAAATTTTTGAACTCTTAGGCATACGACAGTCTTCCAGAAGAAGGATATAAGCATATGCGAGTAAACCATTCCCTTCATTTTAAGGACCCCTCCCACTGGTGAACACACGAATACGATAGAAGGTTTGTGGCGCCTTTTGAAAGATGCAATACCAAGTTTCAATAGGAGAAAGAGATTTTTCAATGGATACGTCCAAAAATTTATTTTCTTGAGATGGTGCAAGGCGAATAATACGCACTCCTTAAAAAATTTTTTGAAATTAGCGGGAACATTATATGATCCCCTAAACCCGGCTACAAGTGAAGCAATAACAAAGTTATCTACCGATGAAGAATACGATTCGGAAACAAATTTTTAATCCTCACTGGAAACAATTGTTGAATCGTCATTGGAAGAGAGCGATGGATGATTTTGTGTCAGCGGTAAAAATTTATCTGTTTTTTGTTCCTTTATTTTTCGTAAAACGAGAAAGTAGAATTTTTTATGTTTGTTGTGTATACATATATGTATATGTTTTTTGAGTGATCTCTTATTAAAAAGTAAAAAGTAAACATTTCGTAAAAGGGAAAATCAATAGTTTTCTTATTTTTATAATTAAGTATTGAAATCTGGCTTCGCATACTAAAGTTTTTCTGCGTGGCGGCCTGCGGCCGCGCTTAAGGGTTTTCTCCTCCAGTAGGACGCGGCAGGTGGCTTCGCTGAATAAAGTTTTACAGCGTACGTCACAAGAATAAAAAAATTTATTTTCCCGGAAACACTAAAGTAAAGTATTGAAATCTGGCTTCGCATACTAAAGTTTTTCTGCGTGGTGGCCTGCGGCCGCGCTTAAGGGTTTTCTACTCCAGTAGGACGCGGCAGGTGGCTTCGCTGAATAAAGTTTTCCTGCGTACGTCACAAGAATAAAAAAGTGTCTTTTCCCGGAAACACTAAAGAAAATCGCGCGATTTTTTATAAAAAATTTTCATAATATTCTACAAATATATTTCTAATGGGTTAATTCCCATAAAAAATGATAGTATACCCGGTCCTGAAAGGGTTAAGAGGTCGAAAAATATATGAATATGAAGATACTGAACCCAGCTTTTATTCAGTTAACGTAAAACTACACATGAAATATGTCTGTTTACGAGATAATCCCGTTTTTAAGAAAAAACTCTATTGGAAAAATACAAAATTTGAAATAGGTTCATAATGGGTTAATGGATTTCAAATTTAAAAATACCAAATGAAAGGTACTGAAATAAGCTTTCAAATGATATATATATTGCTGATAGTAAATAACAGAGTAAATAACAGAGTTATATACAAGTCCATGTCAAAACTTTGGAGGCCCATAACTCGGAAAATAGGCTCGACCGACGAAAAAAAAATATTTCCCTAGAACCGCAATAAAATATTTTATAAGTGGTGAGAATTTGGAACCGATCGGGGAGTTGCCCCTAAACTAGACTTAAGCCATAAATTCTTCTAATTAAGGTATATATATTTTTTAAATTTAGAGTCACTTCTTCACTCTCAAATGTGTTTACAATCAGCTGTTTCTATGAACTTGCAAATTCTTACAAATTGCTGTTCATTTACTATTTTGGATATTTATGTTTTTGAGAACTAACTTTTCTTATTCTGAAATTTCGGGTTTTACTGGTTCTTGCTGGGAAAGTAATCTTTTTACGCTGGTGAGTACACTGAGAACAATATATATTTATCTGGTTTACCTTTGAATAGTTATGATAATGTGCGGCCAAAAATTATAATCAGTCTTGCCCACGCTTATTTGACTGTGCCAGTTGAGATTCCTAGGACGGGATCTGGTCCCATTGCAATGAAAACAAAACTCGGATGGCTGGCATACGGCCCTGTGAATAATGTATCAAAAAGCGCGAGTTGGATATGCCATGCATATGTGAAGAATAATGAGAATATGGCGGAAATTAATAATCTTATTTCTAGTTATTTTTTAATAGAATCATTTGGCATACAACCAGATGTAAAACCGCCCTTTCCAAAAGACGATGCCAGAGCCATATATATTTTAAAAAATACCACAAGAAAGGTACAAGGTAGATATGAGGTGGCGTTGCTATGGAAGGAGTTTTGCCCACCATTCCCCGACAGCTTCGCCATGGCTATGAGACGACTAGAAGGTATAGAAAGAAAAACATCGCGAGAGCCTGTTTTTGCTGACGAATACTTAAAAAGATAGAGCATTACATTAATATGGGATATGCTGAACGGTTGAGTGAACGAGAAGCAATAAAGCACACTGCTAAGACATTTTATATCCCCCACTTTGGAGTAAAAACCCAAACAAAAGTGGCATTAGATTGGTCTTGGACGCAGCTGCGGAGGTGAGAAATGTTTCATTGAACAAAGTGTTATTGCCAAGTCCTGATATCAACCAGCCGTTGATGTCAATACTTTTTAAGTTCCGGCAAGCTCCAGTGACGGTAACTGGCGACATACAAGAGATGTTTCACCTAATCGCTGTAAGAAAAGAAGACTGTGATAGCCAACGATTTATATGGAGGAAAGGTAAGCCAGAAAACCCAGTGGAAATTTACGTTATGAAGAGATTTATTTTTGGTGCAACATGTTCACCTGCCGTGGCTCAACATATTAAAAATAGTAACGCCAAAACATTTACCCTAGAGCAGTGCAAGCTATTTGCGAACGCCACTATGTTGACGACTACGTGGACTGCTTCCAGACAGAGGAAGAGGCAATTAAGGTGGTAAGTGAGGTAATTAAAATTCATAAAGCTGCAGGCTTCAACTAACGTCATATTAATTCCTATTCCGTAAAAGTAAAAAAGTCATGTGGCAGCCAGGAGCAGGAAGAAACTGTGAAAATAGAAAAAGAATTGGATCGCATATTGGGTATGCACTGGCTTACCAAATCTGATAATTTCATTTTTAAATTAAAATTTACTCGTATCCCGCAAGAAATTCTTAAATTCGAGCGCAAGCCGACAAAAAGAGAGCTATTGAGACTGAATATGTCTATCTTCGACCCATATGGTTTTCTTGTGGACTTCATGGTGACTGCCAAAATTATTATGCAAGCTGCTTGGAAGTCACGTATACAATGGGAGGATCATATTTCTGATGAATTGTACGTGCGATGGAAATTATGGATGGAAGAATTACCCAAGGTTCTACAATTTGAAATCCAAGATGTTATGCCTTAACATTCGAGTCAGCAGAAATCGATTTGCATATATTTGTCGACGCAAGCGAGCAAGCTTTAGCAGTTGTTGCGTACTGGCGTGTGGTGATGGTAAGGCAAGTAAATGTGGCATTTGTAGCTGCAAAGAGCAGTTGTGCACCAATTCGATATCATTACATCCCTAAATGGAACTACAAGCAGCAACCATGGGTGTCCGGCTTATGCAATGTATTGGTCCAATTGGCCCATCATAATATTAAAATTCGTCATTGTATTCTTTGGAGTGATTCAAACACGGTTTTGCGATGGATAAGGTCTGACCATAGCAAATACAAGCAATATGTGGCCAAACGCGTTTCCGAGAGGCCAGCAATGTTGAGCAGTGGAGATGGTATCCAGGCGATTTAAATCCGGTGGATGATGGCATCCGTGCAAAATTTCCCCCACAGTATAATGTCAATAGTAGATGATAGCTTGGTCCAGATTTTTTGTTGGAAGATCAAGGTTCTTGGCCTCAAGAAACTTTTAGCCCCCGTTATAAAATTGATATGAAGTCAAATTATGTACTTATTTTAGCGTTTCATAACTACAACACAAAAGACAAATAAGACTATGTATTGCAATAAAAAACAAATTTTCAACTTTTTTATTTTATTTTATTAATCCTCCTTTATTTTGGATGCATCGAATTAAATTTTTAAAATTGAGGGGTCCAAAGACCTAAATATTGCACGTTTGAGCTCTTCCACGCTGCTGTAGTGTTTGTTGTTGACATAAATACGCCTCGCCAGAATGCCCCAAATGATTTCTATTGGGTTCATATTTGGTGAGCACGCTGGCCACTCCATCAAATTAAAATTTTTTTATGACCGTATCCACTCCGCGGTCTCCTTACTTGCATGGACAGGCGCGTTGTCATGCTGAAAAATGAAGGATTTCTCTGATAGTTGCTGCAAAAAAGGCAATAGACTACACTGCAAGATTGCAATGTAGTCTCTGCTCTTCATCCGACCTGACACAACCTGTAGTTCTAGCAATCCATCTGCGTGAAAAGCCCCCCAAGTCATAAGGCTGCCTCCTCCAAAGTTACGCTTGGAAAATATTAACGGCTCCTTGTTCAAATCGCGCCAATAATCATTTAATCCATCTGGACCATCCAAATTCCATTTTTTCTCGTCAGAAAAAATAGCCTAAATAACAATAAGAGAACGTTATCTAATCAATACCCTATGGTATTGGTATTCCAGTTTGTTTTCATATTTTTTTTTTGGAAAATTCTAAGCGAGCCTCTTTGTGCCGTTGAAGCAAACGTGGTGCACAATATTCGCGACATCTCTTAAAACTCTCACAGTGGATTTGGACACATTACTTCCAACAATTGCTGCCAACTGATTGTAACTTAGCATGAAGTTGCTTGCTTTATTTTATTATTTTTCTTTGCTGTCTTTCAGATCGGTTTTTGCCATACCCTTCTTTATTTCGTAGAAAGTTATAAATGATCTGTACTTTTGAAAAGACCTCGGTCTCTAGAGCTAAGATCATGCCCTTTTCTAAATCATTCAGAGGAGCTGATCGTGGCAAGATTTAATTTAATTAATATTTTTTAAAACACAATATATTTTATTTTAATAACATATTTTTTTTTTTTTTACAACAATATTTTGAACACTGTACGCAATGAACATTGAATGTGCTATAGTTATGAAACGCTAAAATAAGTACATAATTTGACTTCATATCAATTTTATAACGGGACTTAAAACAGAAAGGCGATATAAATGCAATTGTTATTGTTTTTAAGAGAGCACAAACAAATTGCTGTTTTTGCATAACAAATGTAAAGCTTTAGCAAATACAATAAGAATTCCAGCTCAACTATTTGAACATAAAGTACTGTGCTATAGTTATGAAACGCAGAGTATGTATTCAAATAAAAATGGGAAAAATGAAATAGTGAAACGTAAAGTGTAGAAGGATGTCTTCAAATATTTGGACAAAAAATATAAACGTCAAAATGAAACAAGAACTCTCGTCTGAACACCAAGGTTCACAATCATGATTCAGAGAGCGAATCAACTGGTTCATTTTACAGTTATTATTCCCAAATGTTATCGTATACTCCCTTTATTGACATTCAGAATTCCTACTTTTTACCCGGGAAAGAGTTTCCCGTTCGTTTCGAAGTTCGCTTTGAATAAGGGAAAAGAGAAAAAATTTCCGGGAAGATATTATTAAGAATAGGGGAACATGGAATAAGGAAAAAATTCCCAGCGAATTGTTATTGACAGTTGGACTGATTATCACTTTGAACAAATTTTAGCAATTCCTTTTCATGTAACCTAATTATATGTACACACAAAATAAAGGGTCCGCCAAATAACTTTTTTTTTTTTTTTTTTTTAAATGCTATAAAAAAAACTACTGAATACTATCTCAAATTTCTTTTTTTTATTTGAAAGTACAATCCTTCCGGTTAATAATGGAAAATAATTTCATTCAAATGGCTGCCTCGGCTGGCCATGCAGTAGCCTATTTTATTTTATTCTCTGTAATTTGTGCTAAAAATTTTGAGTGAGCTCCTATTAGTTCCTGAGATATTGATAAAAATATCAAATTGTTTGAAAAAATTTTATATTTTTTTTTTTTTATACTTATTTGGGTGATATAAAATTCATATATTATTTTAGACAAAAGGAGTTAAAAGTAAGAAATATTTATTTTACATATATATATTACAAACATATGCAATTAATTAATTGTAAATATTTTCAATTAAAAATTCTCGGTCTTCGGAGTACAGTTTTATTTTAAGTTTTGATTTTCCTTCAGGAACAAAAGAGTGGAATTTTTGTGTTCCTGGTGTAGTTCTCAAGCCAATAAATCTGTTTTTAAGAAACTCTTCTTTTGCTTTATAATCTTCATCTGAAAAATACAAAATTACAATTTAAAAAATGTTCACGGCACCAGTTATATAATTGAAGAGGGGTAGTAATTTGGTACTGTATTGGACGCTGCAAACTGGCTCGGCGAGCTTCTCTCTTTACGGTTCCACCAAGATGATAGCTAGGACCTTTTCCATGGCTTGTGGCAAAAAATTCCATTCAGCGGAAAAGCCAAAGTCATCTTCATGGTGACATAAATTAACAAAAATTTCTTTATTCTTAAATTGAGCGACTGATCCATCTGAAAAATAAAAAAATTTTCGTGGTGTTGAACTAAACTTTTATTATAGAAACAGTATCATATGGCGATGGAACAAGTGGACTTCACTATTAGATATAACTATTAGATATAACTATGTAATTGGTATGTTCTAACTGGCCATAGTACTTGTGATATATAGAAATTGGATATAAAGTAGCTTGGTGTTGTTCCAATGAAAACCTTGTGATGATTCCTGAACAAAAAAGATGCATTTTACGAAAAATCACATATTGCAATGTACTCATGTTCTCCAAGCAATGTTTTTTTTTGTATTCAAAAATGCTGCTTGTTCCTTTGCGATAAGCGAATGAGGAAAAAGTGTCAATAATTTTTTCGCAAAGTTAATCCAGAAAATCATCAGCCTGCTTTACCATTGTTTCTAATGGGTCTCTATCCACACATATCCATTGTTTATATGTAATTTCATCAACATGATTTGTTTGTTATAATTCGCCAAGTTTTTGCTTCAGATTTTTTACTCCTGGACAGTCTTTACATTTAGCTAAATAGCATTTGGGGGTTGCTATACGTTTATACGTTTCAAGGTGGAAATCTTCTAAGCCTTCTGTTAATTTCTTTAAGTTCAAGGAGTGAATCATTAGTTTTACGTTTTGGTGTTTTGTGTACACGCAGATATTGTGAGTTCCACTGGCATTGACCAACACAACGTTTTTCGGACGAAGCTCACAAAATTTAGTAAGACCAATTTTCATTCCTTCATGTTTTTATTTAGCAGCAAGCATCAATCTCTAAGTTTTTTTTATTTTCACACCATTCTCAAACATAGAAACAGAATCTTTCTACTGAATTTTATATGAAAAGTGGGCGTAAAAGTAAGCGTGGTCGGTAAATTTCTCTGGAATATGTACTAAATTTCGGAAAGATAAAAATTACTATAACGAACAAATATACCAAAAAACAAAAAGTTAATAATTAATAAATTATAAAAATGTGGGCGTAAAGGTAAGCGTAGCAAAAAAGATTATAATGCGACCTTCGCTGGAGTAGAGATATCACGTTTTCCAAATTTCAGAGAAAGCCATTGAAAAATAAAACAAAGAAACAAATAAAAGGAAAAAAATAAATTTTATATACATAGAAGTGGGCGAAAAGTAGGCGTGGCCTGTAAGAAGCATATGGTGACCTTCCCTGGAGTATAGAGATCGTTTGTACCAAATTTCAGAGAAATCCGTTGAAAAATAAAAATTTGTATAGCGAACATACATATATACCAAAAAACAGAAAATGAATTGAATACAAGAAGTGAGCGTAAAAGTGGGTGGGCCGGTAGGAAGCATATGGCGACCTTCCCTGGAGTATAGAGATCGTTTATACCAAATTTTAGAGACATCCGTCGAAAAGTTAAAATTTGTGTAGCGAACAAATATACCAAAAAACAGAAAAGGAATTTTATATAAAAAGTAGGCGTAAAAGTAGGCGTGGCCGGTAAGAATCATGTGGTGACCTTTCCTGGAGTACGGAGATCGTGTGTACCAAATTTCAGAGAAATCCGTTGAAAAATAAAAATTTGTATAGCGGTCAAACAAACAAACAAACAAACAGAAAATGAATTTTATATAAATATACATAAGACTGAGATTTGCTTTGTAAAAAAAAAAAGTATTTACAATGAATATATTTTAAATTTTTGGTAATTAATTAACTGTTAGGTATTTAAACTAAAATATAAGTTTTTTTTTTGTTAACATTTTTTTTTGTTAAAACTGTTTTATTGTTTTTTAAAGATAAGTATTACTGTGTAATTGTATGTCCAAAAGTGTATTACAGAGCTGCAATAAATTGATTAAGAAGTACTTAAGCTGTATTGTTAAAAATATTTTTATACCCTCCACTCCAGTGTGCAGAGGGTATATATAAGTTTGTCATTCCGTTTGTAATAATTAGAAAAAAAAATTTGGACCCCATAAAATATATATATTTGTGATCCTTATAACAACCGGAGTTGATATAGCGATGTCCGTCTGTCCGTCTGTCCGTCTGTGGAAATCACGATGACGGCATCAATCGGGCAGCTAGGGTGCTCGTTGGCATAAAAAATGATTCATTAACATCCTGAAAAGTTTGCTATTTAAAATCGTCCAAATCGGTCGATTAGGGCCCGAGATTTGAATGAAGAACTAAAAAAAGTCTTGAAAAAATATAATTTTCTATGTTGTTCTTGTCACGATCACGCCCTCAATAGGATAGCTAGGGTGATAATTTTTAGTGAGAATGATTCACCAAATTCATGGGAAGATTTCTACTTCAAAAATCATTAAAATCGGTGGAACAGGTCCAGGTAAATCTATGAAAAATTAAAAAAAAAATGAAAAACATGATGTTTCCATATTGTTCCTGTTGTTATTCTAAATGTTGCATTGTTGTCATAGCTGGACTTGTTGTTTTTGTGGTCGTTGTGGTAATAATATAATAAAAACAAACCCTTTGTACATTTTTTTGTGAACTCTGGTAGAAAATTTTAAAAGTTTCCATTGTTTTGGCATCACTAAAAAAATTTGTTAGATCATTTCTGTCATTGCCACGAGCCTGCATGCAAAATTTCAGATCGATTGGCTCACGGGAAAGGGGCTAAAAATCGATCCAAAATTTTGTCGACAAGCAGACACTACCAGTTAATATAAAGGCAGTAAATAAAGGGACTAAAAGGTCACCAATAATTTAAAAAACAAATTTTTATGTGTTAATTTATTTAAAGAAAAAAATAATTAAATGAAATAGTAATAATAAAAAAAAATAATATACAATACAAAAAAAAAGAATATATAAATAAAATAAAATAAAGATAAATGCATTCATAGCATTATAATACATATAAAAGGTCAATGTTTTCTAACCGTAACCGTAACGAGTCAGTTGTTTTTTTTTACATGAAAATCATTTAAAACAGTTACCGAACGTAACCGGAACGTCCCAATACTTTTCATGTGAAAAAAAAGGCTGACACGTTACGTAACAGTTACATGTCGCTAACTTGTTCTTTACACAGGCTACTGCTTTTGCAGCCAACTTCAAGTCTATTTATATAGTTTCGTAAGCATAACTGATAAAATTGTTTCTATTATTTTTTGCTGTAAGTAATAAATTATAAATATACTGAATTTGCAAACTAAAATGGATACATATATTGGAGGTGCTTTAATACAAAAGAGTTAACGAAACAAAATCAAAAAAAAAAAACAACTCTACAACATCAACAATGGCAGTCATATGTTCTTCAAATAGAAAAAAAAAACTGCAAGTGTGTTTTGTTGGCTACAAAACAAAAATAGTGTTGACAATATAACAAAATATGTAAAAGAAGTTAGTGCTATGAAATATTTTATTTTGTTTAAAAAAAAAATCGCAAAATGAAAGGCTATAATTCCATTAATAATCAAAAGGCGTTAAACTAATTTATTTATTTTTACGTTGTACTAATGCATTTTAAATAAGTAAAAGTAATTGTATATTTAAATAAAAATGCATTTGTATTATATGTTGCTGTCGTATTCAGAAAAATCAAGTAGCTGACTATACGACTACAAATGCTGCTGCCAGCAGTCGTCTATGTGTTTCATTCATGATGTTGCATTTTTTTGCGAGCAATACTTACATATATTCTAAATAAAGAAATAATAGTTCTTTTCATACTGCGAAATCTATACAAATATATGTACAAATACTATATGTCAAATTTCAAATTTGCAATAATTGATACATTTTTGAAAGAAAATTGTATAATATGAAATGTCTTTAATTTATTTCATAGAAAACAATTTTTTGAGGTGCGTGGATTTTCTATATTTACTGTTTTACTATTTTCGTAATGAGGTTAAATGAGTTAAAAAGAATTTAAAATATTTGAAAATATTAGGTGAGGATCCTCAAGATGTAATATACGATCGGTCTAAAACTTTTCACTTAGAGCCACAGTTAAATTCGAAACAACAAAAACCCATATATTTTGTGCATAAAGTTTAACATTAAATGTGCTTTTCTAAAATGTCTATATATTTTTTCTCATTCATTTCTGACCATCTTCAATGTAAATTTACCAAAGTTTTTCTTATTGCAATATGTATATAAAACTTAAAAATTTAATATTTTTTATTGTGTATTAACTTATTATTCTGCGATTTTCATTACATCACAAAATGTTACAAATTGGCACTACTGTTTCAAAAACAGAAAACTTCTAAATCAGTTGAAAACAGTTGATCTGTAAAACTGTGTGTGAAATTGTGTCAAATAAAATTACAAATATTAATAAATATAATAATACATATATATATATATTTTATTAATTTTGTTAAGAATTAGCACAAAATTGATTTTCCATTTTGCATTTCATTTTTAAAGAATTCTGCCATATTTTGTTAAAGGGAAAATCCATTTTTGTTATATTAAAAAAAACAGACTTGCATTTAATTTTTCCGTGACTGCCTCAATAATTGCGTAGATGCCACCACAATATTTTTTCTAATTAAATATTAACCAATATCTAACTAGAATTATGATTTATTCTGACTAAAAAGTTCCAATTAAAAGTTATTCATCCCAATTATGAATATTCTCAAGGAATTTCTTTCTCACGGAAAATACATTTCTCGAGAAAAAAATTCCTCCAATTATAAATTCCGCGTGAACAAAAAATGATTAACTGGCATCATCGAATTTCGAAGCCACTTGCTTTGCTTATTGACAATTTATTTTCTATTTTTTGTGTGTGTGCAAACGACCCTACAATAAATGTCCCAATAAACATTTTTGTTTGCTATCAACTTGAGGTGCATTTGAGATCAAATACATTTCTCAAATCTCCAACGTTAATTCTCAAATGCCCTCAATAGTTCGAATATAGTCTTCTCAACTTAAAAGGCACATTTTTTATATGGCGATTTTCATAGTTATCAAATTGAGAAATTTGTGATTCTCAACTTGATAGCAAAGAAATATTTCCAATCGGTATCAAATGGAAGGTACGGAATTGCCATATTATACTAATTTTAGAAATGAAAACAATGTACTTTTTTTAATGTTTCAATTTAATTTCATTATATATTTAACATTACTATGTACATATTTAACATTAAATGTACATATTATGTACATTTTTTAAAATCTAGAATTAAAAATAAATGAATTAATTAGTTGTACATTTTTTGAAAAATTCGACAAAAAGCAGAAATAATTAAAAATATATCAATGATTTATTTGTACTTTTTTGGCATTTTTTAATTTAATTTATTATTTATGACATATTTAAATAATATCTCAGACTTAACACAAATCGTATTCAAGTTGAAAAAATGTTTGGTCTCAAGTGGAGAAAAGTGTTGGATATCCAATTGAGAGTAAAAATGTTTCTCAAAGATTGGAAAAAATGTTAAGTCTCAACTTGATGTCAAGTTGAAAGCAAACAAGGAGAAAAATTGTTCAACCCAAGTTGAGAATTACATTTGACATCAATTTAAGAACTTAATATTTCAATGCATACTGGGGAATGACCGAAACTAACACATAAACAGTTTTTTCCTATTTGAAAAACATATGACTGTCATTGTTGCTGTTGTAGAGTTGTTATACCCTCCACTCCAGTGTGCAGAGGGTATATATAAGTTTGTCATTCCGTTTGTAATAATTAGAAAAAAAATTTTGGACCCCATAAAATTTATATATTTGTGATCCTTATAACAACCGGAGTTGATATAGCGATGTCCGTCTGTCCGTCTGTGGAAATCACGATGACGGCATCAATCCGGCAGCTAGGGTACTCGTTGACATAAAAATGATTCACTAACATCCTGAGAAGTTTGCTATTTAAAATCGTCCAAATCGGTCGATTAGGGCCCGAGATTTGAATGAAGAACTAAAAAAAGTCTTGAAAAAAAAATAATTTTCTATGTTGTTCTTGTCACGATCACGCCCTCAATAGTGCAGCTACAGTGATCATTTTTAGTGAGAATGATTCACCAAATTCATGGAAAGATTTCTACTTCAAAAATCATTAAAATCGGTGGAACAGGTCCAGGGAAATCTCTGAAAAAGTAAAAAAAAAATGAAAAACATGATATTTCTATATTGTTCTTGTTGTTATTCTAAATGTTGCATTGTTTTCATAGCTGGACTTGTTGTTTTTGTGGTCGTTATGGTAATAATATAACAAAAACAAACCCTTTGTACATTTTTTTATCAACTCTGGTAGAAAAATTTTAAAGTTTCCATTGTTTTGGCATCACTAAAAAAATATGTTAGATCATTTCTGTCATTGCTACAAGCCTGCCTCCAAAATTTCAGATCGATTGGGTCACGGGAAAGTGGTTAAAATCGATCCAAAATTTTTTCGACAAGCAGACACTACGAGTTAATATAAAGGGAGTAAAAATTCACCAACATCTAAAGCAAATAATGCTAAAATACCTAGTTGTTAATAAAAAAAAACAATTGGGCAATTCACAATGGGTAATGTATCGTTTTTTCTCCTGTATCGTGTATCACTTTACAATAGTGTAAAACTGTTGTTGATAATTTTCACTGAAAAATCTGATACACGATCCAACTTCATTTGCTATGTTTAGTAAATGTTGTATATTGTATCATACATATCAGTTCCAAGTGAATGCCAGTTTTTATGAAAAAGAAAAAACAAATACATAGAATATTATCAGCATAAATAATTATAAAATAAAATATGGCAAATAATGCAAATAACGCAAATACATCGATAAGTTTATTTATATAAAAATTAATGTTTATATTTTTAGTATGTATTTTCTCTTTCAGTACCAACCAAAACATTTAACATTTTTTTTTTCATTATAAATTAAAATGCAAGAGGTACGTAACTAAAACTCCAGGGTATATCTCACGACCAAAAAGCAAACACTGACAAGTGTTTTCTCTTATACAAAATAGCAGAAGCGACGAAGCGATCTTTCCTCGTTGGATCGAAAATTACTAAAGAAAGCGTTTTACAATATGAAAATACAACTGAGTGTTCACAACAAATGATTGTATTGTGTATTTCAATACAACATACAATGTACAACACCTGTTGTGAATTGCCCAAATGTAAATTTAGCAAAAAATTTATGTATTAATTTATTTAAAGAGAAAAACACAAAAATAACGTTTGATGTTGTATTTTTTGTGTGTAATATTTAAATATACATACATACACATATTAAATAATACAAATAATGTACATATATTATATATATGTATGTATGTATATTCATAGTAACTGCATGTTAGAAATAAATCGGTTATTTTATTTACATAAAATTCTGCAGTATTTTGTTGTGGGGAAAATACATTTCTTTTGTATTAACAGAGTGTCACTTCATTTTGCTCAGCGTGACTATGCCACAGTAGATGCCGGCATAATTTTTGTTTGTTCTAATTAGCTTTGCAATAGTTTTTTCTATTTTAACATGAATGTTAATATTTTCAACTAGATATCATACAGAACAATGTTAAGAGTATACACGGGTTGGTCTTTTATTTCATACGTTTTTTCATTATTCTTTTACAAATATGAACATAAGTTTTGCATATTACCCACCAATCTCACATCACACTGCAAGTTCGAAAAACTCAATACACTCACATTTTTTTTTACTAATACACACACATTTTCCGCAGTGGTCACACTAATGGCACCAAATTTTTCGTGCGAATAGTGGCACACACTAACGATGATTAATGTTACCCTGTTATAAATTTAATGCAAATTTACTGGATTCTGTAAAATTGTAATTAAAGTTTTAACTTGTTAAATCTATTATAATGATTTATTTTTTGAAATGCGCATACAAAAACGCAAGTTTGTTAATTATAGAGCATAAATATTATTAACTATTATTAAAATAATACTAATAATAATAAATGTAAACATTTTCCCTCAAACATGTGCCTGTATAATAAACTTGGTAACTCTACTTAAAATAAAATAAGAGAGAGAAGTATACAAATTTTTTCAAGTTTACGCTTCGACAACATTTTAAAAATGAGATTGCAGTCAGATGTTTGAGCATAAAATTTAATGGCGATGGATTCGACTAATTCGAACAATTTTTCGTTGATAATACGTACACAACGATTTTACAATTTTAGTGTGATGTGAGATTGGGGGGTTAACTTTTTGTTGTCTTTACAAAATAGAGTTACCGAGTTCGTCAATGAGTTTTTTGCTTACAAAACAGTTCTACATAGTTATATAGAATTATTATTCTGCTTTACCTATAAAATATCTGATTGCGATTACATCTAATTTTTAAAAATTGTTTATAATTAATAAAGCATTATTATTCACATAAATACAAAATTTCACTTTTTAAACTGAAAATAAAATTTCCAATTATAAATTAGAAAATATTAATTGAGTTTCAGAAAATCATATCAAAACGTCGGAAATAATAATTTTAAATTTAGAAATATCTTTACATTTAAAAATGTTTACATTTAAAAAAAATATTGCCATTCAGGAGATATTAATAACTTTTCAGTACCGCGATTCAGTAACTTCTTTGAACGATAGTCGAATTGTAAAAAAAAAGAAAATTGCAAAATTATCAGTAAAATTTTGAAACGATATTCGCTATTGTTAAAGTCAGCTGTTGTTGTTATCTAAACGACAACCATTTTTGTGTTGTTTATCCAATCGATAAAAACTTAAATTTTTAGGTTGAAATGTCGTCATACATAAATAAAAATCATGAAATAGTGAAAATATTTTGCTTTAATTAAAAAACTTTTTTATATAAATAAAAAAATTAAATAGCATATTCAATTCATTATTTCATTTTGAAATAAATAAACAGAAATATTAGTAAAAAAAATAAAGATATTAAACATAAACATAAAATCATCCTGTCAAACACGAAGTAATTTGTTTTTTTCTATTCTTTGTGTTTTTCGCTTATTTTGACAGAGATGCCACTCCTTTACAATTTAAATAAATAGAAAAACAGATTTGTCGATATTAATTTAAATTCAATGAATTTAAGAAAACCTCAAATGATATTTAAGAATTGCTAACATAAAAATTGTTACATAAGTAAACGTAATTTTATGAGAATGTTATTTTTTATATATAAATTTTCAAAATTTTTTTTGGATGAAAATTTGAAGTTTTTCAGAAAATAAAGATAACATTAAATTATTTTATTTAAAATGTTTGGGACTTTTCGTTTTTTGCGTTTTTCATCCCTAATTTGATTATTTATTATTATAAATTTATTCTCTATGTTTTCA
Source organism: Cordilura impudica (assembly GCA_963682025.1). Taxonomy (NCBI): domain Eukaryota; kingdom Metazoa; phylum Arthropoda; class Insecta; order Diptera; family Scathophagidae; genus Cordilura; species Cordilura impudica. The sequence goes on along the minus strand of OY821520.1, from coordinate 197,326,786 downwards.
AAATATGGCAATATTTTAAAAAAAAGTTGAGAGAGCTTTTTTTTTGGTTATTATTTTGTTACTCCATCCAACCTATATGGCCACAATGAAGAAATATTTGGCCAGTTAAAAGAAACTATACAGCCATCTCCAATTAGCACGATTTAATGCATATAGCCACTCTACACAACCATTACCTTTGCAATGGAGGTTAGGGCGAGCTATTTAATTAGCAAAAACTAAATTAAACGAGAAGTTATGTCATATAACCGGAAACGCATGCATATAGGTATATAACCAAAATGCATGCCGATCAGCAACCACGATGACCAAAAAGCAAACACCGAAATAAATCCGAAATAATAGAAAAGAAGAAAACCAACCCAAAGAATTTGCTGAAATAATTTGGTATTAAGTTTAACAAACCGAGGTGGAGGGTATCAAAGATTCGGCACAGCCGAATTTAACACTCTTACTTGTTTTTATATAAAATTATATGATTTTTAATGTGAATTTTTAGTGTGAAAAATAATATTTATGTTATTACTAAAAAACCTTGCAAACTCAACAAACCATTGACGAAACGTCGGTTAAATATGTAATTAATTGGTTTGATTTACATTAAAACCTTAGGCCTTATTAGCTTATAGAAATCATTGCAAGCGAATAATTATCTTTCAAGAATTTTAGGTCGACTGTGAAAAATTTATTTATTTTTTAATTTCTTTAAACGTTTCTTTTTTTGTTTCGTTTGTATGTTTTTGTACACAATGAAATATAAATAAAAAAAATTCTACTGAATTATTTAAAACTTCTTGTGTTGTTTAAGTTAGAAATAATTAATTGTGTGTTTTTAATACTGAAAAATATAATTCATAAATTAAAAAATGTATATAATAATAAATATATAGTAATAAATAAATGAAATTTTTTTTTCAAATTAGTTCACATTGACCGATGATTCGTCTTGAACAAGTTTACTGTAAGAAGAAAATTAATCATATTTTTCTTTTAATGGCATTACATTTATTTTGTTAATTTTTCCTTAGTGTTTCGAATAATTTGTTCAAAAACTTCTCAAGTTGTATTTTATGTTCTTTTTGGCTGATATTACAGTTTTTTTGTTTGTACATTTTTGAGATATTCAAAAATGTATTCAAGTTAATTATACTAACCATTTTAAAATTCCAAGCCAAGTGTACTTAAACCATTTAGAAATGGAAGTTTTTTAAATTAGTTTGCTAAAATATTACACATTCTGAGTAGATCGAAATAATAAAAGCTGAGTGAGTCTAGGTCAAGTATTTTTGGTAGTTACATTCGTGAGCAAAAAATCAGTATTCAAAAATATACATAGTTGCATTAAATACGTAATAACTTATATTAACATTGCTATGGAGGTGTCTACATGTATACCTGATAAAAAATATTATTAAGCAGGTAAGAATATGCCGTATAAAATTTTATTTTACTTGTGTTTATTACTCAAAACTGAGTAGTTTTTTTCTTCGTACTCTGACTCACTTTTGAGTCTCAATCTCTCTTAACAATAAAACATGGCTTATAATCTTCATCTTGAACAATACTTAGCTGTCGGTAGTATTTTTAGTAGTTAAGCCACCGTCTTGGAAGTAAAAACAAAATTTCACACAGTTTCTCATTAATAACTTGTGAAAACTGATACAAACGAAAAAACTGGTTTTATTAAATTATTTTTAGTTTAGATATTTTCGTGTTTAAAGAATTGTGTGAATTTTTTTAAGATACAACAATAAAAACTACAAGATCAAATTCAAAATGCCCTGTTCCGCTGTTACGCTTTCTATAGCCACAATATCCGCCATTATTGCAACTTCTTTATTGGCAATTGCATTTTCTACAGATAACTGGTTGCATTATGAAGTGAAAAGAAATAATATACAGGTGTGTACCAGCCATTCACACATATCTATGTACTTATTTATTTGTGTACTTTTATCTACATCTTATTACTAAACAGATACCACAAGAACATAATATACATATATTACAATCATTTACAATCAATTACATTAAGTACGCATTAATTTTAATAATCATTTATATAGTTTGAATTCAACTAGACTAACGTTAAATTATAAAAATAAATGTTTCCCAAACTCAAACTTTCTACATATATGTGCCACCATTTGTTCACTTTTTCTCTAATCAACACTACTGCAACTATTTTAGTTTGTATATACATATACATATAGTTGGGTAGGTCTGTTGAGTACGTGTGAGTTTCATCGGAATGCGAGTTAAAACAAAAAAAAAAAAAGCTTAAACATAAAGAGGAAAACAATACTAATCTCCACTTATAAGAACCTGCTTTATAAAATTTGATATAGATGTACAAGTATAATACAAATTTCTGCTAAAAAAAAAATAAATTGATTGAACAGGTTTCTATTTTTATATAAATTATATCATGGAACAGGATATAATTTATCTTTCTATCCTCCAGTATGGAACTACACATATATATATTTCAAAAAGTTTGAGTTTCTCAGTTGATCATTATTATGTGCAGCGATTAATGGCAGTAATGCCAACTTTCCAAAGTCTACACTAGTACCAGAGTAATAGCGTAAATGAAAATATATAAATTTTTTCGATGTAACTTTCCTCCTATTAATATTTGTTATGGAACCAGTTGTATATTTTGTTTCAAAACGTTGCATAGATTTATACAAGTTCCCGTCAGTAATTCCCAAATACGAATTCTAAACACAGTCTTTGTAATGTTTTTTTGCGATGTTTTGTGTTTTCAAGTTATCTGAAAAGTAAACATTAAAAAAAATCATCGACACCATACTATATTTTAGTTTTGCGTTTTCTTGTTCGTGAAACAGGTTTAGAGTACATTTTCTTGTACTTTTAGTCTAAATAACAATTGAGATCAACTCTTACGTTAATAACTTTACAAAAAGAAAAAAAAAAAAACATGAAAATAGTGTGTTAATTTGGTTCAAGAGATGTTTGATAATAACGTAAACATTTCTTACTTGATTTAAACCAATATATAGTTACATATATATTTTTTAAATTCTACTAATTGAATTGCTTTGACTCTGTTATAGTGCGTTTACATCTGAGGAAAATCTAGTAGATTTTAGTTGAAATATATTTCTATTTCAAAATCTATACCGTTTTCATCTAACTTTTTTGACATTTTGTGATATTTTGTTTCCACAACAATAAACAGCTGATGAAAATAAGACATATAAACTAGAAATACCAAAAATAAACAAAACAATAGGAAAATAGAAATATGGAAAATTCTAAAAAGGAACAGATTTTATAATTATATTATCCATCAAAAATGAAAAAAGCACAAACTGAAATAGAAATTTTGCGAAAAAACATCAGCATTTGTAAAATGTATTGTTTGAACAACAAAAACAATTCACTTTCCACAATTATTATTTAGCAGATTGGAATGGACACATGTCAGTATAAAAAGTTATAACTTTTAATTTAATTAATTTTTCAGTCACTGCGTTGTTATTTTCTACTACAATATTAAAACAACACAGTAGTATCATTTGGTAGTGCCCAAGTTTGACAATATTTTGTGAGATTTTGCACAAATCTAGTAACGAGCTAGATTTGGTTTTGTATGAGAAATCTAGTAAAAATGAGCTAGATTTCGCTCGAAATCTCGTATATACTAGATTTTGCTTAGATGTAAACGCACTATTAGAAATGTCAATTGATTTGCATATATTTTTAAATTTGTTCGCTTTCTGGTTATTTTTATAGTTTGAACTAATTTAAGTGACACACGTTTTCCAATTTTCGCTTCAATGAGGAGAATAACAGTTATTTGAGACCTAAGTTAGGTGTGCTAAGCAATACGAAATGTATTAAGGACATTAGATATTTACATTCAATAACAATATGATAATAATCATAATAATTTCTGTAATGTTTGCTAGAAATTAAAGGTTTTTGCTTGCTTTGCTCCATTAGTATGGATTTGAGGGATTATTTTTGCTATTGTTTGTTTTCTTTTCTGCTGGTCCGCGTACTCCCACAAACACTCGATAGAGTTGAGATCAGGTGATTGGGGAGGATGATCCATATTTTTGGGAGTGTGATAGAGAACCCAGTTCTTTTAGCGTGGTCATTGTCTCTCTGAGACACCCATGTTTGACCTAAATGCAACTTCTTAATATTAGTGCCATAACCTCACCCCCACCGTGCTTTATCATGGATGTTAAATTTTTTCGGCGAATTCCGTATTTTTGCTCCTCAAAATTTTAACGAGTTTTTTTGACCAAAAACCTTAAACTAGCTTTCATCAATAAAAATTACTTTGTTTAAGAATGAGTTGTCGCTAGTTTGGTGCCTGGTTGATTTTGTTGATTTTATTATATAAGACTTATGTTCTTATAACTCGACCATCTAGTCATTAGCATGAAGTGCATGATGAACTGTGCTGGCACTAACGTAGTTACCTGCGCCCGTATTCATAATCAAATTCTAGCAATTGGCTAACTTTTTTTCATACGAAAATTTCAAAATTTGTATGAAAAAAAGTTAGCCAACTGCTAGAATTTGATTATGAATACGCGAGCAAGAGTCATTTGGATTTAACAACTACAATCTTAAACAAGTGAGAAAATTATAGTCGGTCTAGACCGACTATATGATACCATATACCATGCGTTTAGAAACCCTATCTCTTAGGCCCAACTAACTGGACATAGAAAATAAGCAAAAACCAAATTTGAGTGGGATTTTTATTAATTTTTTTGGCTGCAGATATGAAAAAGTTCATATCGGATGCTATATCTATATGGGGACTAGGTCCAAAAATGGACCAATCCTGATCATGTTTGGTAAAGTCTCTTGTATTTTGCAAAAATATATACAAACAAAATTTGAGAAGAATCAGTGCATTATTTTTGTTTTTAATAGATTTAAGTGAAGATCGGGAAGCAGTTTATATGGGGCCAAAGGGATCATTTTTGGACTACTCTTTAATGGATGTAATGAACGCATACAAACCCAATTTGAGTAAGATCTATATGACAATTTGGATCTTATGGCAATTTATGTCGATTTTATAGGGGTAATTTGTATGGGGGCTAGGTCTGAACATGGACCGATTCTCACCAATTTCAATACCGTCCATCCCATGGCCGACAAAAGCTTATATGCCAAATTTCATCAAAATATATTCATATTTGAGACCTGCAGTTTGATTACAAGGTTTACATGGACACACAGACGGACGGATGGACGGACGGACGGACATCGTTAAATCGAATCAGATAGTGATTCTGATTCGATCGGTATAATTAAAGATGGGTCTAGGTCAAATATTTTTGGTTGTTACAAACAGCAGCACAAAGTCATTATACTCAAACCACATAGTGGTATAGGGTATAAAAATGATCGAGCTCGAGGTCCGTTTTTATTATAAAAATTAATTTATTTTCCAATATTTCGACGTTCTTCGAATTTAAGAAAACATATTTTTCGTAACATTTTTGTAAATAAATAACAAACATCAAACATAGCAAACGTAATTAAAAATATAGTAGTAATGTAAACACAGTAAGTATACACAATAATAACAAAGTAGACTACATCAAAAACAATAGATCATCTTATAAAATATTTATAAATATGCACACATAAACTTACATTGAGAACTATCGCAATGAAATTAAACTGAACACACCGTATGGAAAAAAAAGCTATATTCTAAAAATTGTTGCGGCCTATCGTCGCAAATTGTAATCACCGTTACGTTTATCTAATGCTGGTTTTCATAAATGAAAATCTTACACTACACAACTGTGGCATTTTTAAAACAGCGCTTGCCCTAAATAAGGTTATGCTTTTAAAGACAGTGTACATTCTACGAGGTATTGTTTACGTTAAGCAAAATGAACCATACCGATTAATATTATTTCTCGAGATGAACTGAATCAGTTTTTCGTTCTACTCAATAAATTTTATATTGTTTTTTTTATAATAATTTTTTGCTTGTTTGTCTCTTCATTTACCATTTTTTCAATTGTTTTGTCATTATTAAACAATTTCTAACATTGGCTTTTTTAAATTTTTTTATTGCGATTATATTTTTCATTTTCTGAATGTTATCTTTTATTTAGTTGACTTTAGTACAACTTTTGTTTCAATTAGCATTGTACGCGTTAATATACGTTTTCACGGCTTTTGACATTGACAATGCATAGGGTCAGAATCTTGGCTAAGCATAAAAGGGTTTTCAATTCGTACATATAAATGCTCAAAGCTTAAACAATAAAGACGATGAATTTAAATTCGTTTTTGTGAACTCCTACATTGATGTTATTTGTGTGTCGGAAACATGGTTAGTAGCATTAACCCCCGATAGTCTTATATGTCCTTCTGGTTACAAGGTTCTTAGATCTGATGTAGGAAGCCATGGTGGTGGTATTGCGATATTTGCGAAAAATATTTATTTTTTTTATCATTTGACAAAAAGTTATTAGTGGGTTGCGTTTATAAGAGAATATCTTTGATCGTTTTGTATTTTACACTTGAGAATCTCGCTTCAGATTATGATGATATAGTCATTACTGGTGATTTTAATTCAAATGTCTTAATGAAGACGACTCTCCCTGAAAATATGTTATCGCTTGCTCTATTTCCAGTTAACATGATAAATCCGACACACCATACATCCACATCAAGCACGCTGATTGACCATTTCTTTGTGTCTAACACTGCGAATATAATTCTGTATGATCAGATATAAGCTCCATGTTTTTCGAAACATGACCTAATTTTTCTAACATATAACTTTCAAGTTCAATAAGTTAAACAGTGATCAGTTATCGTGACTTTCAATACCTAGATTTTAATCATTTATATCAATATTCATCTTACATTGCTTGGAGTGACATTTATTTTAGTAATCATATTGTTATATATGGCCAGAAAATTGAAATTGTTAATACGGCGAAAAATCTCTGGACAACTTTCAATTTAACATGGACAACTTTCAATTTAACATGGACTGATCATATAACTTTACTGGTTGGTCAAACTTATGCAAAACAAAGAGCTGTCTGGTCCACACAGTATTTCATCCCTTTAAGACTAAGGGCCTTACTTGCCAACACGTACCTAAATCCTTCCCTGATATATGGGTGTAAACTAGTTAGAAGCTGTGACGCAGTTAGTAAAAGGAGACCAAATGTCTTGTTTAATAATATTATAAGATATGTGTATGGATTGATCACTGATCAATCTACCACTTTCTGGATCTGGATCTATTTTCGTTACGTAAGCTATTTAGTTTTCTTATAGGTTTGCGAGATAATTGTGTTGACCCTCTTAAAGCGAACGTATCTAATATAAAATAGCAATAGGATTTGAAGCAGCAGATTTTTATTTTGTCCTTTACAAATGGGATATTAAGGTCCTTATGACTATGTATGTTACGAACAAACTATGGATCACCAATTGTAAGTTGCAATATTTTATTTTGTTGCCTTTGTAATTTCTTTATATTAGAAGCAGAAGCTGTTCCCCATAGTTGAATTCCGTAGGACCAGATCGGCTTTATAACAGCTTTGTGGAGTAGAACCTTGTAGACTAGGTTGAGAGTAGAGTGGAATGAGCCATTGTAACTGTGTTGTTTTGAGCTTATGTTGAGTGGATTGGGATTCAATGTGTTGAGCCTATGTGAGACAACGGTCGAGGTGTATACCAAGATATATTACATGGTTTTTTTGTGGGTTATCCATATTATTTATTTTCAGTTTGGACAGTTTCCCTTTCTCCAGATGAAAGTAACATGTTGGATTAATTTTTTTTTCCATTTGTTGAGCCTTTTTTATAGGTCATTAATATGAAACTGCACAGCCAGCTAGAAGCTATTACAGGATTTTTATGCATCTGCAAAAGTTGACATGTGTATCAGGGGATTTGTGGGCATATCTGAAGTACATACATTAGAGGAACTAGCGTACTGCAGTGGGGAAGTACATTTTCCTTGAGCCTAAAATGTGAAATTTTCTATCCATAAGTAGTTTCGCTTTAATTTGTGGGTATTTGGGGGTAACAACGAAAAGGAAAGAACAATAGCGTTTATCCTCGGAATCCTTTCTGACGAAAGTACGATGAACTTGTTTGTGGTTTCATGATCTTTGGAACCCCAACCTAATGAACGGGGATAATATGGTGGTCCTTTAGATATGGGGTTAACACATTTACGAATAATTTCTCGAACAGCTACAATAAATAGTAAAGATAAAAAAATCAATAAAATAATAATAATAGAAAAAAATAATATATAAGAAAATTTATTTATAATATTTATAATATTTTATTTTTGAATTTATTTGCGTCGATTCCAAATTCGTATGGCATTAATATAAAAGTGTAAATCCGAAAATTGAGCCTTATGTTGTATATGAATAATACGGCATCCTCTTTCAGACCTGAAGAAGTTCAGTCTTTCGTGAAGGTATTTTGGTTGGCCTGAGTAAATAATTTTATGCAGGTATAGTAGTGACTTGCACTTGAAAAGTGACACCATAAATTTTGTTTAGCGTAGTGAGACACGCTGCCAAGTCGTGGTATGCCAAATATATATCGAGCAATGTTATTAAAAGCTATGTTTAGTTTACTCATACTGGTTGCATCACAACTTGAGAAAAACTCACAACCATAGAGCTGAGTCGGTATAAAGTATGTTTTAGCCAGAAGCATTCTGACTTGAAGTGGTACGAACCACTGATTGCACCATAAGTTTCTTAACATGCGATATATTTTTCCGGTTGTAATAATTTAATTTTAATTTAATATTTATTGGATTTTTTTTTGCAAATAGTAACAGAAAACAATACATTTAATAAAAAAATTTAAGATTACATATAATGTGATGTCGTAAAACTATTAAAGTTTAATTTACAATAACAAACTTGACAATAAGGATATGATATTGAGTGAGAAAAGGAGAAGCCGCCCTTGCTCCACAGGCTAACCATAACGATAAAGGTAATCACTTAAAATAAAGTTATAAACTTAATACTAAAAAAAATACAAAAAAAAAACTACAAGCTAGAAAAATAATAAAAACTAAAAATAGCTATTAATTAACCCCTATGAGTACCAGGGTACGTTTTTTTTTAATTCGGTGTAAAACCCGGCAGATCAATAATTTCATGGTTTAAACCAAGAGGAGACAAATATTTAGTATTATGCCAATTGTAATTCCTCTGAGATTCTGCAACTTCTTTTAATACAGTATTATCATGCGTGTTTAATCTATTAATATAATTCCTTATAATGTCAAACATTGGAAGCACTCCAGGCTCATTGTAAATAATTAAATTTGAAAACCTTTTTGTTTTTGATAAAAAAATTTTTTCCAATACAAAATCTTAAAACATTTCTCCCAAAATTTTCAAATTTATTCATTAATATAGAAAACCAAATAGGAAATGCATACAACAAAACTCATACATGTTTTATATAGTATGTATTAATTTTGTATTAGCTGGTAAAGCTTTGTTAGATAAAACTCTGCTAAGACATCCCTTCACTCTGCTAACTTTATTTAAAACAAAATTTCCATGTTCATTAAACTTAAAAAGCTTATTAAAAACAATGGCAAGATATTTAAAGCTGCCTTGAAATGGAATTTCAATACTATTTAAAAACAACTTTAATCTTTTGCTTTCTGGAACTACGAAGTAAGCACAATTCCCCGACGCATTTCTGAGACAAATTTATTCACTTTTTGAGGCATTTATTTTAATACCCCAAAAATTATAAAAATCTTTAAATTTAAATAGATTGATACAATTTGCAAAACTTGCTCAGGAGACTCATGATGGGCGTAGAGAAGAGAATCATCCGTATAGAGAATACCAGTAGAGTTTGAAAAGTTGTGAGGAAAATCATGAATTTAAATGTTATACAAATGTGGCCCCACAACTCCACAAGACGCAACACCAAAATCAGAAAAACAATTATTTTAATATATTCCAATCCGTCTATTGCCAAAAAAAAACTTAAATAATTTGATAATACTAGCAGATTCCAGCGCTCGAAGTACGAGTGCAATTTCTAGGCAGTTTTATTCTTCAACTTAGCCAATTCACAAACCAACACTTTTATGGTTTATTATTATTGTGAATGAATATAACAAACTCAATAACAAACACATTAACAAATTTAATAAACACACACATAGTATATGAATAATTTTATGTTTTTGTTAGTAGCAACCTTAAATGCAATTTACTTTAAATAAAGGAAAAATTTAAAAGTCTGTAAAACGGCTAAAAAGATATACCTTTCAAATAATATACGTTTGGCCAAAATCGGGATAAAACATCGGTAGAACAAAACATCGGTCACAAGAAATCTCCTAGCCTATTAATATTATACCTGCGTGAAATGCTCTATTAAAAGCTTTCTCAACATCGAGCGAACAACAACTGTGCAACGACACTTTCGTAAATTACTAACTACACCGTTATTAAATTTTTAAAGAGTATTTAAAGAAGAATGTCCCTTTTTAACTCCAAACTGTAAATTTGGAATATACGAGATATTTATAATAATTTTCTCAAAAATTTACCTAAGTTCAAAAGCAAAGAAATAGGCCTTAAATTGTTAATATCGGAAGAATTTGTTTTCTTTTTGATAGGAATTATTTTTGAAATTTTCCAATTATTAGGAAAATATGCATTATATAAACAATTATAAAAAATAACAACTGAAAACTCAAAGGCCTTTATAGGAAATTTTCTAATTAAAAACTTTGAAATTCGATTTATTCCTGCAGACTTTTTATTATTCAAAGAAATTGAATGAACAACAACGTTATCAAATTTTACTAATTTTATATAATTTTGATTATTCAATGCAGAAAAGTCATCAGTAAAATTAAATAATGTATCGTTAATCAAAGATTCCACAAAGTTTTCAATTTCTGAGATGTCTCTATCAATACAGGTACCACTGTAAATTTTTTAAAAATGTTCCTTTAAAATATTTAGTTTAATTGTCTCATTTTCTAAAACTTATCCATTTACAGACAAATCCCCAATTGATGTAGGTACATTTTTTATAACCTAGAATATTATAAATTTTCTTATGAGCAAGTGGTCCTAGTTTGATGATATTCAGTTTATCATTAAAGCTTTGAATTTGTTCCTTACTCACCAGTTCTTTTATAAAATGTTTAGAAGTTGAAGTTGTTTAGAAATAAATTTTCATGTATTGATCATAATGTCTATTTAAAGTTCTGTTGAAGATTTTTCTCAAATTTTTTTGCCAACTATACTTAATTGTTAATAAATTCATCACAAAATCAGGAGCAACAAAACTTTTGGATGCACATACACAAAATTATACAATGCTATGTGTTTGTTTATTAAATTTGTTAATGGCTTTGTAATAAAAATGAGTTTGTTTTTTGTGTTGATTTGTGAATTGGCTATAATTAATTAGCATACTTTTAGGGTCTTTATTTAATGAAAAAAATAAAATTTCCTCGAATTAGCGCTCGAATTTCAGTTATTGGAAATTCTACAACAACGAACAATAAATGCCATTGGAATAATACGGATAAACCGCTTCAATAAACCAAGTTTTATATCTGATACAGAACTAGAATTAGGACGTGGATCTTCGGATCAGATGACAAGCAGAGATGGAAACATAATCCTTGTGAAATGGGAGGATAAAAAGCTGTATATTTAGATAGTAATTATGTTGGAAAAAGTGATAAGTTCGCTGATTTGATAAAAAAATAAGACATATTAAACCAAATTACAACCTTATATTGTACATTTATATAATTTTGGAATGGGTGGCGTCGATCTACTAGATCAAATGATATCATACTATAGAATTTTCATTAAATCTAATAACTAATGTACCGACAAATAAAATTATGCCTCTGATTGACTTTATGCAATTATTAGGAAGAAGTCTTACTGTAGTTAATACCATTGAACGTCGTAAAAGAGGAAGACCTTATGAATACGAAAATTCTGTAAATTGTCCTGGTACTTCAAAATTTGTCAGAGGAAAAGTGCGCCCATTAAAAGAATTTCAGTATGATGCAAATAATCATCTACCTCAACATGATGATGCGAAAGAAGCTACGCGCTGCAAAAATTCGAATTGCTGCGGCAGCACGCGCATAATGTGCCAAAAATGTAAAATACATTTGTGTTTATCTAAATACCGTAATTGCTTTTCGGCATTTCATGCCAAATAATAAGATCAAAGAATTTATATTTAAATTATTCCTTATAAACTAATGTGAATTTATGTGAATTTAATTGAATTTATTACTAGTTATACCCTATACCACTATGTGGTTTGGGTATAATGACTCTGTGCTGCTGTTTGTAACAACCGCAAATATTTGACCTACACCCATCTTTAATTATACCGATCGAATCAGAATCACTATCTGATTCGATTTAACGATGTCCGTCCGTCTGTGTGTCCATGTAAAGCTTGTAATCAAACTGCAGGTCGCAAATATGAATATGTTTTGACGAAATTTGGTATATAAGCTTTTATCAGCCATGGGATGAACGCTATTGAAATTGGTGAGAATCGGTCCATGTTCAGACCTAGCCCCCATACAAATGACCCTATGAAATCAACATATATTGCCATAAGATCCAAATTATCATACAAATCTTAGTCAAATTGGGCTTGTATGTATATATTACATCCATTAATCAGTAGTCCAAAAATGATCCCTATTGGACAACTCTTAGTCATAGGCCCCATATAGAGCTGCTTCCCGATCTTCACCTAAATCTAACAAAAAAAACAAAAATATTGCACTGATTCTTCTCAAATTTTGTTTATTTGTATATTTGCAAAATACAAGAGACTTTACCAAACATGGTCAGGATCGGTCCATTTTTGGGCCTAGTCCCCATGTAGATATAGCATCCGATATGAACTTTTTCATATCTGCAGCCGAAAAAATTAATAAAAATCCCACTCAAATTTGGTTTTGCTTATTTTCTATGTCCAGTTAGTTGGGCCTGAGAGATAGGGTCTCTAAGCGCATGGTATAGGGTATCGTATAGTCGGTCTAGACCGACTATAATTTTTTTACTTGTTTTCATTTGAAACAAGAATATTCTCTACTTATTTGTTAAAAGCAATTATTGTCGTACTAATAATACTAGAGTTCTCGATCATGAGACATTGTATTTTTATACCCTAATACCAAAAATATTTGACCTAGACCCATCTTTTATTATACCGATCGACTCAGAATCACTTTCACTATCACCCTTATGACTAGACATGCCAGAACTATTTTCCGTTATAATTGAATAATTTTCCATGGCAAAAATGACGTGCCCACATTTTCATTAAAATGGTCAAAACTAAAATATTAAATTTTGCATTGAAAATAATTTAAGATATTACGAAAGGCATACTCAATATTTAAACAAACCCCAATTTAATTAACACTTTATTTGTTTTCTATTTTAAAGTAAGAAACTTTTTGATAAATAATAAATAATAATTTATAAATACTTTATCAAAAAACTAGCAATAATTTGGCTTTTACGGATTGAAAAAATATCAATTAGTCGACGAGTTATAGCCAAAAAACCATATAAACAATATGCTGAAAATCGACATTTGACTGCAAAGTTCGAAGGTCGATTAAAAAAAAATTCGAACTAACATAAACAAACGCCGCGATACGGGTCTTCTAATATAGCCTCTATTTTCACCCCTCACTCTCAGAATCGACCTAACTTTTGCTAACCTGAATTTGTTTCACAGTGTAATACTCGTACACCACAAAATGTATCGGTTTTCGGCAATAGCGGCAAAACTTAAAATAACACCATTTGTGTCTTAAAAACGTAATCAGTTGTTATGCAGCACGTTGAACAATTAAAATTGTTTTCTTTAGTAGATCGTGCATAAGCAATGCAATTAACATAAAAACGGACATAACGGTATTCTTCCAGTTAAAGAAGATACTGATGCGAAAGAAATTTTTGTAATGTAATAATTTATGGAAAAAGTCAATTTTGGAAAATTTTGATTTGTGACTCTTATGTATTTAGGGTGCGATATTCATACATATATTATATATAATTTCTAATATTCCCAAAACAATAAAAAATTTAACTTAAAACCTTAATGCGTTTGGTGCGGAAACTTTTTAATTACTGTGAAGAGGAAATATTTCTTTTCTTGATATTTTACCAAGTCCTTCAGGCTATGCTATTTTTATTATGTACTTTGATATTTATTTCCCAACAAAGTTTTATTTAAGGTTTATTAATTTGTTATGTTCATTTGAGTATAAATGTATACATACATTTTTTGTCAAGTAATTCTTTAGGAAATTTATAAAAAATTTAAATTTAATTTAAAAAATTTTTTAAATTACTTATCTATGCTTAAATACGGCTTAACAATTGTTGATAATTTTTTTACTTATTTTGTTTAGTTCTTTAGACTAATATTTAAAATTTTGAATAATATAAATTAAATTAAACATAATAGAATATATTAAATTCTACTTATTTAACACAAAAAATAAAATTTAGCTTTCCGTTTGGATCAACAAAATGTTTCCTTTATTTTTAAATGTTAAACAATAGTTATAATCGTACTTTTAATTCGTATAAGAAAATTTTGATAAAAAATTTTATAAACCCAATTAAAAAACTCATAATTTAAATTAAACTATGTATTTTCTATCAGAAGAGGAGTTATGAAAAAAAGCTTTTAATGTAATTATATATAAATTTACTAACGGCAACATTAACACGTCGCCGATCGAAGTGATCAGGCTAAGGGTGGCCACAAACCAGACGGTAAATTTGTACGAAATGAGTAATTGATAGCTCAATGTGATAATAAATGTTTTATATATGTGTTTAGATTAGTTAGTGACATCAGCGATAAGAAAATTAAAGAGGTTGTTTTAGCAATTATTTTAATGTCACATATATTCCCTTTCGATGTAAACTAAAAAAATAACAGTTCATTCAATAATAGCAACAAAAACAATAATATCTATGATATTAATAGGCTAGGCGATTTATTGTGACCAATGTTTTGTTCTACCGTTTTATCCCGATTTTGACCAAACGCATATTATTTGAAAGGTAATTCTTTTTAGCCGTTTTGCAGATTTACAGATTTTTAATTTTTTTTTCTTTATTTTGAGTAAATTGCATTTAAAATTGCTACATAAAATTATACATATGCTATGTGTGTTTTATTAAATTTGTTAATGTGTTTGTTAAAGAGTTTGTCATCTTCATTCACAATAATAATAAACCATAAAAACGTTGGTTTGTGAATTGGCTAAGTTGAAAAATAAAGCTGCCTAGAAATTGCACTCGATTTTCGAGCGCTGGAAAATCAAATAATTGCAAAAATAAACAAACAAAAATTTTAAAAATATTGGTAATTATCCCTTTGAATTGTACCACATTTTAATACATAGTGCTACACATAAACCAATAGGCTGTTATCTTGATATCTACACATGTACCGCAAATAAAATGACTATCATTCCTTTTTTACTCCTTTGAACATTGTCGTCACTTTTTACGGTCATTTCAGCTTTGTGCAAAGAGGATATCATCAAGACTTCGCGTTTATCTTTCCATTTGTACACATTTGAGTTTATTATTTCTTCGTCTCCAAATAGTTTAATTGTTCTTAGCTTTTTGATTACTACGTCGCTGAGATTTTGTTTTCGATTGGCCTTAGAAATTCCACATAAATGTGTCCGTTCAAAAAGTTTTTCTACCAAATTAACGCTTTTGTAATAATTATCAATGACCTTTTCCAACCTAATCTTTCATTAGCTCTTCAGCAACCTTCGACATGAGGTTGCACAATATTCTAACCATTATAAATTAGGACAGGTCCATCTGGTGTACAAAGTTCATACAATTTAATTCCATATTAATGCCTTTTATAATGCTTGCGTTGTGCAGGATAGTACACTTTTTTATGTTGGTGAGTATATGATCAGTAACGTTCGATATTTTATGAAGTCTATGAACTGTGTCATCTGTACAAACACAAACACCGCAAAATTTTTTCAAAACGATTTTTACTCATAACTTTTTCAAAAGTTGGATGGTGATGCATTCCATTTTTAATTTTTAATTTTTAATTTTTAATTTTTAATTTTTAATTTTTAATTTTTAATTTTTAATTTTTAATTTTTAATTTTTAATTTTTAATTTTTAATTTTTAATTTTTAATTTTTAATTTTTAATTTTTAATTTTTAATTTTTAATTTTTAATTTTTAATATTTAATTTTTAATTTTTAATTTTTAATTTTTAATTTTTAATTTTTAATTTTTAATTTTTAATTTTTAATTTTTAATTTTTAATTTTTAATTTTTAATTTTTAATTTTTAATTTTTAATTTTTAATTTTTAATTTTTAATTTCTAATTTTTAATTTTTAATTTTTAATTTTTAATTTTTAATTTTTAATTTTTAATTTTTAATTTTTAATTTTTAATTTTTAATTTTTAATTTTTAATTTTTAATTTTTATTTTTTAATTTTTAATTTTGAATTTTGAATTTTTAATTTTTAATTTTTAATTTTTAATTTTTAATTTTTAATTTTTAATTTTTAATTTTTAATTTTTAACTTTTAATTTTTAATTTTTAATTTTAATTTTTAATTTTTAATTTTTAATTTTTAATTTTTAATTTTTAATTTTTAATTTTTAATTTTTAATTTTTAATTTTTAATTTTTAATTTTTAATTTTTAATTTTTAATTTTTAATTTTTAATTTTTAATTTTTAATTTTTAATTTTTAATTTTTAATTTTTAATTTTTAATTTTTAATTTTTAATTTTTAATTTTTAATTTTTAATTTTTAATTTTTAATTTTTAATTTTTAATTTTTAATTTTTAATTTTTAATTTTTAATTTTTAATTTTTAATTTTTAATTTTTAATTTTTAATTTTTAATTTTTAATTTTTAATTTTTAATTTTTAATTTTTAATTTTTAATTTTTAATTTTTAATTTTTAATTTTTAATTTTTAATTTTTATTTTTTAATTTTTAATTTTGAATTTTGAATTTTTAATTTTTAATTTTTAATTTTTAATTTATAATTTTTAATTTTTAATTTTTAATTTTTAATTTTTAATTTTTAATTTTTAATTTTTAATTTTTAATTTTTAATTTTTAATTTTTAATTTGTAATTTTTATTTTTTAATTTTTAATTTTTAATTTTTAATATTTAATTTTTAATTTATAATTTTTAATTTTTAATTTTTAATTTTTAATTTTTAATTTTTAATTTTTAATTTTTAATTTTTAATTTTTAATTTTTAATTTTTAATTTTTAATTTTTAATTTTTAATTTTTAATTTTTAATTTTTAATTTTTAATTTTTAATTTTTAATTTTTAATTTTTAATTTTTAATTTTTAATTTTTAATTTTTAATTTTTAATTTTTAATTTTTAATTTTTAATTTTTAATTTTTAATTTTTAATTTTAAATTTTTAATTTTTAATTTTTATTTTTATTTTTTAATTTTTAATTTTTAATTTTAAATTTTTAATTTTTAATTTTTAATTTTTAATTTTTAGTTTTTAATATTTAATTTTTAATTTTTAATTTTTAATTTTTAATTTTTAATTTTTAATTTTTAATTTTTAATTTTTAATTTTTAATTTTTAATTTTTAATTTTTAATTTTTAATTTTTAATTTTTAATTTTTAATTTTTAATTTTTAATTTTTAATTTTTAATTTTTAATTTTTAATTTTTAATTTTTAATTTTTAATTTTTAATTTTTAATTTTTAATTTTTAATTTTTAACTTTTAATTTTTAATTTTTAATTTTTAATTTTCAATTTTTAATTTTTAATTTTTAATTTTCAATTTACATTTTTCTTTTTCATTTTCCACTTTCCATATTCCATTTCTCATATTTCATTTTCCGCTTTCCATTTGTAATTTTTCAAATTTAATTTTCCATTTTTCATTTTTAATTTTCAATATTCATTTGCCATTTTTAATTTTTAAATTTTTCATTTTTCAATTTTCTTTCGATTCCATTCCATTTTTCATTTTCCGTTTTTAATTTTTCAATTTCCATTGTCCATTTTCCATTTTTCATTTTTCAATTTTCATTTTTCATTTTTCAATTTTCATTTTCCATTTTTCATTTTTATATTTTCATTTTCCGTTGTTTATTTTTCAATTCTCATTTTCCATTTTCCATTTTCAATTTTCATTTCCCATTTTTCAATTTTCATTTTCCATTTAACATTTTTCATATTTCAATTTTAATTTTTTATTTTCAATTTTTCATTTTTCAATTTCCGTTTTCCATTTTTAATATTTCATTTTCCATTTTTAATTTTTCAATTTTCATTATTCATTCTCCATTTTTCAATTTTCATTTTCCATTTTCCATTTTGCATTTTCCATTTTTCAATTTCCATTTTTCATTTTTCAATTTCCATTTTCCATTTTTAATATTTCATTTTCCATTTTTAATTTTTCAATTTTCATTATTCATTCTCCATTTTTCAATTTTCATTTTCCATTTTCCATTTTTCAATTTCCATTTTTCATTTTTCAATTTTCATTTTCCACTTTTCATTTTCCATTTTACATTTTAAATTTTTCAATTTTCATTTTCCTTTTTTAATTTTTCAATTTTCATTTTCCATTTTTCATTTTCCATTTTTCAATTTTCATTTTCCATTTTTCATGTTTCCATTTCCATTTTCCATTTTCCGTTTTCCATTTTTTTTTTCAATTTTCATTTTCCATTTTTCATTTTCTATTTTACATTTTCTATTCTCCATTTTTCATTTTCCATTTTCTATTCTCCATTTTTCATTTTCAATTTTACATTTTCCATTTTCCGGTTTTCATTTTCCATTTTTCATTTTTATTTTTCATTCTCCATTTTCCATTTTCATTTTCCATTGAAAAATTTCCATTTTTCGTTTTAATTTTTTCTTTCATATTGGCGATTTTTTTTTATTATAGCGTGATAACGATAAAAAAATATGTGGCAATACTACTAACATGAGCTATGTTATTGTGTTCTTGGTAGTGTTAATATATATGCATATTATTTTTGTGGGATTTCTTTATGTTGTTGTACAATTATTATGTTCAACCACTAACCTGTTACAACAAACACACTGGGTTTTATGTTTTTTTTAGAGATATCTACATATTTTTGCTCGAATCTAATCACAATAGTCGGTCAAGACCGACTATACGATACCCTATACCATGCGTTTAGAGACTCTATCTCTTAGGCCCAACTAATTGGATATAGAAAATAAGCATAAACCAAATTTTAGTGGCATTTTTATTATTTTTTTGGCTGCAGATATGAAAAAGTTCATATCGGATGCTATATCTACATGGGGACAAGGTCCAAAAATGGACCGATCCTGACCATGGTTGGTCAAGTCTCTTGTATTTTGCAAAAATATATACAAACAAAATTTGAGATGAATCAGCGCAATATTTTTGTTTTTTTATAGATTTAAGTGAAGATCGGGAAGCAGCTCTATATGGGGCCTATGACTAAGAGTTGTCCCATAGGAATAGTTTTTGGACTACTCATTAATGGATGTAATAAACACATGCAAACCCAATTTGACTAAGATCTATACGGCAATTTGAATCTTATGGCAATTTATGTCCATTTCATAGGTGTCATTTGTATGGGGGCTAGGTCTGAACATGGACCGATTCTCACCAATTTCAATAGCGTTCATCGCATGGCAGACGAAAGCTTATATACCAAATTTCGAAAGCTTATATTCCAAAATATATTCATATATGCGACCTGCAGTTTGATTACAAGGTTTACATGGACACACAGACGGACGGACCGACGGACATCGTTAAATCGACTCAGAAAATGATTCTGATTCGATCGGTATAATAAAAGATGGGTCTAGGTCAAACATTTTTGGTTTCGATCCTCCTGGTGCCCATAATCTCTGTTTTGTACTTTGCGGGCAATGTGGAAGTAAAAGCATTAAATTTCAATAATATAATTTCTTGGCCAATTCCAACCACATTTGTTTTTTATTTTGCCTGCAAATTCATAAAATTTAATTGCTCTAGTTGATACTGCTTGCCATGAATAAACTAAATATGCCGGCCATATACCACAAATCTATATCTTCCAATGATTGTCCAATATGTAAAGATTGAATTAACACCATTAGTTTAGTGCACTAAAAAATCTAGATTATAACAATTTGTTTCCGCATCATGGAAAGAGGAAAATTGTACTTTCCAATATATACTTTTGCTTTTCTTTCAAATATTTTATATTCAATTTTTCCCAACGCTGGCAATTAAATCTTCGGGTGTTAATTTGATTGTTTGGTATAATTCTCTTAAATTAAACTGCAATCGTTCTCTCGTACTGAGATTTATTTGTGTTCGATCTGTTGAAAACATAATTCAAATCTTACCAAATTTAAAACATATTTCCACTCTGACCATACCGCCAATTGCACGGACTTATAGTTTTTTATTCGTATTGCTTTTGTTGCTTCTATTTTTATGTTAATCAAAATTCAATTCTACATTAACATGTCATTTCAAGGTGTCTACTTATAGACGTAAAAAAAGTAACAAATTAGTGTTTTATTTATGAAGACTACCAGTTTCCAAAGTGACCAATAGTTAGCTCAGCTATAGCAAATTTTGATTCCTTCCTTTCGGCCCTGTAGTGCGATTCTGAAAATTATAATGATCCGACAATCGCAAAATTTATCGACAGCTATTATTGTTTGCACTAACGATTAAGTGATTCACTAACTACACCATAAAGGCAGTCGACAAATCTATTTTTCTATTTATTTAAATTGTAAACGAGTGGCATCTCTGTCAAAATAAACGAAAAACACAAAGAAAATAGAAAAAACAACAAATAACTTCGTATCTGACCGGATGATTTTATGTTTATATTTAATTTCTTTATTTTTTATTAATATTTTTGTTTATTTATTTGAATATAAAATAATGAATTGAATATGCTATTTAATTTTTTTATTTATATAAAAAGTTTTTATAATAAAAGCAAAATATTTTCGTTATTTTATGATTTTTATTTACATACATACATACATACATATGAATGACGACATTTCAACCTAAAAATTTAACTTTTTAAAGATTGAATAAACAACACAAAAATTGTTGTCGTTTAGATAACAACAACAGCTGACTTTAACAATAGCGAATATCGTTTAAAAATTTTACTGAATACCAAAATCGATAATTTTGTTGTTGTCTTTTTTTAACGATTCGAGTATCGTTAAAAGAAGTTACTGAATCGTGCTACTGGGTTGAGTAGTGTAACTGGCAAATTTACCAGCATTTATTCCAGTATTACTGGTATTTACACAATCACAAGCTTTGGGTTATAAAATCGTATTTTATTATTTTTTTTTTAATGTTTATACTCACTATTTTTTCCATTGTTATTATTTCTTTTATTCTGTAGGTAATTATGTAGCTGGCACATATTATGTTTTGTATATTTTATTTTTTAATCTCTTTCGCACTTCTTTACCAAAACAAAATGGAGATAAAGGTAAACAAAACCATACGTTAGGTGTTGGCAGCTGTTATAAAAGTCACATCTGTGTAGTAATCTTTGCTGTATAACTTCGACTTAAAGACTGAAAATATTTCCGATATTCTGATATGTATATGTATTACATACAGAAAAACTACTCACGGAAAATAAGAACGAAAAATTTTTCAATAGAATCTTTAACCAATAAAAGAACTATACTAAACTAATTACATGGAACATAGAGACGCATATATGAGTCCTGTTCTCATCAATGCGTTAACCTTTTACCAGAGATGGGGGAATGGAACATAAATCAAAGTATGATAAAAAGTTAATAGGCGATTTTTTTTAACTTAAAGTATTACAAAAGTTAACATTTATTTATTATCAGTTAATTTACAAAATAATTAGTTATGTATTTTTTTAATTAGGAAATGTTTTGTATAAACTTAAAATACATAAATATGTACATATAAAATAGATATTAGATGTAGCTACATTTTATACACCAAAAGGAGTTTTTGTGTGATATAACACGTTGCGACGTGATCCAAACTACATTACTGTGTATAGGTGTGAGTTAATGGAAGAAATAATAGAAATAGGCTAAGTTTCTGAATTAAAAAAAATATATGTTTTTGAAAACATTTTTAAATACAACTCTTATTCAATTACTTAACATATTAACATTAAAAAAACCAACAAAATTTTATTAAATTCTTTAAAATTGGTGTTGGAAAACTAATTGCAACAAAAAAAAAAAAAAAATATATATTAAATTACATAATTAAACCGAGTTTTTTGGATGTTAATTAATCTTAGTTTAGTCAAACTCGCAATTTTTAACACTTTAATCCTATAGTTTGAAAGTTATAAGTGTTAAAAAAAATCTGAGTAAAGCTTAACTAATTTTAACTGACTTA
Organism: Cordilura impudica; assembly: GCA_963682025.1. Classification (NCBI taxonomy): domain Eukaryota; kingdom Metazoa; phylum Arthropoda; class Insecta; order Diptera; family Scathophagidae; genus Cordilura; species Cordilura impudica. Next base: position 197,304,266 of record OY821520.1, on the reverse strand, counting down.
CCATCAACTTTCGTAGAGTCTAGAGCACACATCTGAATATTACAGATGCATGGAAGTTACAAAACTTTTTTTATAACTTTTTAATTTAATTTAATATTATATATAGTTTACTCAAAAGTCTTTTAATCTTTCTTCTGCGCTTGTATCTTTCTGAATAAAAACTCAATAAGTATACTTACTTAATCAGACTCTCGGCTAAGTTGTATTCTTACAGTAGTAGAAACCAGCGTTTCCAATATCCTATACTACATCCTCTTCTTTTCATCAATGATATAATCATTCAAATAAGACGGTTTTTTTTATCTTCCTACGAGTTCTAGTTCAGTTCAGTTCGTCCCGTACGGTAGCTGTATACTTGTTTATAGTGTAATGGGGTTTTATTCAACGGCTGGGGTAAATCAGGCGTGTCCAGGGTCAGCTTAAAGATCCTCAAACCTTATGCAAAGAAACGCGTTAATTCTAATCCCTCTTCGGGTTTCTTAATAGCGTTATTCAAAAATATATATTTAACGCAAATGACAGCAATCGTTGATGATATAGCTGATCGTCGGCAAAATCGCTAGTAGAGTAGGCGGCGGCAATAGCTTCGGCAATATTGGCTGCTCGGTGAGCGGTAACGATAGCTTCGGCAATATTGATGGCTCGGTAGGAGGCGGCGATGACTTCGGCAATATCGGTGACTCGGTAGATGGTAGTGATGACTTCGGCAATATGGGTCGCTCGGCAGATGACAGTGGTGACGGCAATAGCTTAGACAATGATGGTACTGCGGTTGACGACAATATTGGTTGCTCGTCAAGCGACAGTGACAGCTTCGGCAAGAATTGGTCGTTCGGCAAGCGACAACAATAGATTCGTCAGATATGGTGGCTAAGTTGTCGGCAGCAACAGCTTCGGCAGGGCCGATCGTGCGGCATGCAACGACAATAAACTTGTCAGTGATGGTGGCTTAAGTTGTTGGCAGCAATAGCTTCGGCCGGATCGATCGGTTGACAAGCGACGGCAATAACTTCGTCAATGATGGTGGCTCAGTTGTCGGCAGCAATGGCTTTGGCAGGATCGATCGTTCGGCGAGCGACGACAATAAACTTGTCAGTGATGGTGGCTAAGTTGACGGCAGCAATAGCTTCGGCAGGATCGATCGTTCGGTGAGCGACGACAATAAACTCGTCAGTGATGGTGGCTAAGTTGTCGGCAGCAATAGCTTCGGCCAGATCGATCGTTCGGCAATAACTTCGTCAGAGCTGGTGGCCCAGTTGGGTGCGAGACCAACTTCGGCAACGTTAAACGTTCGGCGAGCGACGGTAATAGCTTCGTCGGTGATGGTGGATTGGTTGATGACAACTATAGCCTTGGCAGAATCGACAGTAATGGGGAGCAGACAGCCGTAAAGCCGCTGGAGTAATCGGGAGCAGACAGCCGTTAAGCCGCTGGAGTAATCGATCGCCTTTAAAAATGGATAGTTTACTTTTCAGTAATGTGTCCCCACGTCGTTTCGTATCGAAACTTTACTTTTTCACTCAGCTCAACTTCGCCTTCTTAACCAATTTATTACTTTAACAAACTGAGAATTATAATCAGCATGGTTTAAATATAATGTATAATTCATGATACATTGTAATTCTATTAATACATCATAAGTCTGTTAATGATGGTTTGGTTGAGTGTGTAAACTTGTATACGATGTGTGGTTGGATGTATATACTTGAGGTGGTTAGCTGATCTATAGTTATGCAGTATGGTTGGTTCTATTGTGTTTATGTACGATGCAAAGGCGATGCCATTTGTGTTGTTACAATAGTTTGATCATCATTAACACAAAATTCATTTTCATATTACAATTTATTTCCAATATCACAACTATCAATACTAGAATCTACACCTACATCAATATTATAATTTCCAATGTTTGAATCTATACTTTCTGAGCAATCGTTATATTTATGTTTTTGCCCTAACGGGTACCAGATGCCTTTTTCCGTTTCCACCAGAAACTGTCACCCAAACTGATTTCCCTTCCTTCAATTCTCTTGTGGCTAATTCAGGATCATCTGACGCTTCAATTAAATTCGGCAGCTCGGATAGAGGGATTCTAATATCAATGTCCATCGTAACGGTCGAAGAATCCGAGCTCTTCCGCGTGCACTCGTCAGCCAGCTTGTTTCCTTTGACCCTACTATGTCCTGGAACCCATATCAGCCTCACGGTGTGCTGCCGGATTTGATCGAGGGACCTAATACATTCCCTCACACAATTCGCTCTAACGGTTCTCAATCTCAGAGCTCTGAGAGCAGCAAGACTGTTCACGAAAATATTAAGGGTCATTGGATCCATATCTCGCCCCAGAATTATTTTCGTTGCTATGAGAATTGTATGAATCTCGGCCTGACCAACGCTACATTTGTCTTCGAACCGTCGGTATACACTGAGTTCACAACCCTGTCTATGACAGAGTCTTCGACCCAGTCTTCCTTAGTCGGTATTTGGATCAAAAATTACCCCCAAAGTTCATCAACGGTGACATATAATCAGTTTCCCGATCAATTTGTGGTCAGCCCACTGTCCGTAGGATTGTGCCATGTCCGCAAGACTTTTTCAGCTAATATGCCTCCTCCAGTTCCGCCTGTGACGTCGAACTAATGGAACCGGTAGTGCCCAGACAGACCAATTTCTGTGCCTTCACGAGTCTACAAAGTCTGGCCCCTGCGTTCACAGCCTTCCACTACATCAGATAACCATATATCAAAATAGGTCTATGTTTGCACAATACATCCAGTGGATGATCTGCGGTTTAAGACCTCATCTTCTGCCAAACGTCCTCCTGCAGATGCAGAAGTCACATAACGCCTAATTAGTCGTTTCCTCTGCGTTACTCGACCAAGTCAGTTTAGATTCCAGAATACCACCCAAATACTTCGCCTCCCTTGATGGTACCAGAGTTTTCCCTGTCCAGTCATGGAGGATAGAATTCAGGTAACTTTGTCTTTCTGGTAAAGAGAACCAACTTAGTTTTAGAGGATTTGACCCCCTGACCGTTTTGCCTTGCCCATTTCACGAGTTTACCTAATGCCGACTCCACGATGTCACTGATCGTTGTTATGAATCTAATTCTGATCAGAAGCACAACGTCATCAGTCATTGTGGATTTTCGCCACCTTCCTTGCGTCGCCATCACCTATTTTCGAGTTTATCACCCAGCTCTTCACCATTTTGCCCGTCCACAGGATTATCTAAGGATTGTACGATCCAAAAAAGAACCCATAACATATTCCTTATATTGAAAGGCATCCTCAACCTTGAGGTATGCATCTTGAGTTTTACAAAAGTTGTCCGGTGTGAGCTTGCTTCTCACATAGACATCTACCAATCTGTCCAAAGTTTTCTGTAAAAACGATGATAGACTGGTATTATGGTGTATCTTTCCCGCTTTGCGGTTATTACTCTGATACCACACTACATGAAACGATCCTTAGTACCCATGACGTAATTGTCTCTATGGATTCCTGAAAAAGAGCACCGGGAATATACAATCTGGCCTTGCTGACTTGTAAGGCTTAAAATACCGTACCGCCCACTCTACTTTGCTTTCGTCCACTATTGTTAAACGAGTTCTCTTGTATTGCAGACCACACAAATTAGTTGTTTCCAACTGGGGAGTTTAGGGGTTCAAGTACTGAAGATCCCATTTTCATAAATCTCGTGATATAATTTACACGTTGGTTGAGGAAATTTCAATATTGCATCCACTCTTTCGAAATCCACAGATACATCATCTTTTGCCACCACATACCCTATATATATCGCTATATTAACACCAAAAATAGATTTACTCCTGTTAGTTGTGATGCCCTCTTGGGCTAACGAAGTCATCTTCAACGTTTTTTCACGCTATTCCTTGGTTTCGCCATAAATAAGTATATCATCAATGTGGTTAAGCAAGTTATCTTCCTCGCCAATATTTATCGGATCACATGAAATGCCAAAGGCTAATATTTTAAATATAACTCTACCAACATATAAAACATATAAAATGTTGATCCTCCTCATGAAGCCTAATTTGATAAAAGCGCATGTTACAATCAATCTTTGAAAAATATTCGGCCTTACCAAATCTAACAAATTTAATATCTACTTTTTCAATTGGAAAATGTGGACGGATTTAATTTTTAGGTTTTGGCACCACGACAATCGGACTTATCCATTCCGAGACCTCTTCTATAGGTTCAATAATATAAAATATAGTACAAAAATCGAACTCCTTCTTAAGTCTTAGCGAAAGTGGAACCGATTGTAGAAACGGTTCATAATTAGGCTTAAGTTTTATCCCAACATCTCCCCGAAATTCACCCAAGTCCTCGAAAAGATTAGGAAACCGTTGAAACAAATCTTCGTATTAATTTTCCTCCTTTACAACAAAACAATTTTCGGGGGGAGATAACATCTTTAACAAGCGTATAGCATTCAAGCAAAACGTCGGGTTTTCAGACCCTCCACCACATAGCACGTAAATTTATCAACGTTATTAGCATACTTTAAAGGCAGTTCAACGCTACCAATAATTTAAACAAAATTTCCACCAGCACTCTTGAGTTTTCGGTATGTTACTTTTCCTTACCCATTCGGGTATTCTTCGAAAAAAAATGTGGAATCTAAAGTTAAACATCCACAATCTGCACCTGTGTCAACCAAAAAGAGAATTTCAAAACTCATCTTGGCCACCTACTTCCCTGTCATAATAACCCAACTCAAGATTACGATTACTCTTACATATATTCTTTTCCACAATATTTACATTATTTTTGATATGATTATTACTTCCACCACTACATACATTCTGTCACCGCAATCGACCGGGCCGGACACTGCAATCGATTATAAACACCATAACCACAAAACATACATTGTTGTCCTCTGGCTTTTGCTCATGTTCTCTCGCTTTTATTTGCCCAAATAATGTTCACCCCCTTCTCATCACGAATAACTTTTGTTTGTCTGGATTGCATTTCTGCTAGTCGGGCACAGTCAGCCGTTTTCAATTTTAAATGGGTCTTCAACTGGAGTTGTTCACTAACTTTCTCGTTTTGCATCTCAACCACAATACGGTCACGGATAAGTTCAACCTTCAATGTTTAGAAATTTATATTTTGAGCAAGCGCATGCAAGTCGATTATGAATTCATCCAGCTTTCCAGGTCTCTGAATACGAGAATTTAATTTGAAACATTAAAAAACTATATTACTTTGAGGTTGGAAATATTTGTCAAATGCATCGAGAAATTCTTCTAAAATGACGGGCAAACATTTACAGTACAAACATCAATTTTTTCACATTCATCACAATTGATACGCAATTCTGAGACCGTTGAATACCTTACAAAACGATGCCGTCATACCGGCCACTTTTCTGGTTGTTGAAAATTAAATTGTTCCGGTGGGCTCACATTTGATGTCATCATCACCATCTGTGTTCGACCAGCCTTGTTTTCATTTGCTGCTGCCGTAGCTATTTTTCTAAAAAATTTGTATTCTGAAATGGCCGCCAAATTGGTCAATTATAAGAAAGTTTTTTTACCTTGACTTTTCTTACTTTTATTCTATATGTTATTTACCGCTGTTTTAAATAAAAATCTCGAATTTCATTTAATAATAATATATTCACAGATCTCTTAATCTTTCTTCTATGTATGTATCTTTCTGAATAAAAACTCATTTATCAACGTTTCCAATATACTTACAACACAATATATTTTTTTTATTGTTGCTTTTAAGTAAAAATATTAAAAAATATTTTTTTTTATTACAAATGGTGAAATTTGCTTGTTTCTATCACTTTTTCTACCATCGTCAATAATCAAATATGTTTAAATAAAACTAGTAATTGTACATATTGATAATTTTAGTACTCATACCATTTAATACACTCAGTACCTACTTATATATATGGTTATGTATGTACATACATGAACACTGTCGTTTTCTACATACAAGACGTAATTTGCTAATTTTCACTTTTTTATAAATGGGCAATATATTTGAAATGTCTAAAAAAAGAATAACAGACTGATGTATAGTTGTAAATATACAACATAATTTTTTGAGAATTTAAAAAATAGTAAATTCAGTACAATTTGAGCATATGTAGAAGCAGTGTTAAAATAACATATTCCTTTATCTTTTTATCTTTAATTGAATAATAAAGTCATGTTTTTATATATGAATTCAGGATGGGTTGAAGGTTAAAGTAATCTAAAAATAATATTCGTTGATCGAAAATTGAATGTTTCTGATCCCAAATAATAAACTTTTAAATTTTTTAAGATGATTCCCAAAAAATATCCGTTCTTGTTTAAGTGAAGAAAACGCAATTTTTAGTTTTTTTTTTCAAGATTCTTTACATTTCTTCCGAAGGAACCAAATACAAATGCCTATCGTATAAAAAGGAGGCACATATATAATTATACCCTATACCACTATGTGGTTTGGGTATAATGACTTTGTGCTGCTGTTTGTAACAACCAAAAATATTCTTTTATTATACCGATCGACTCAGAATAACTTTTTGAGTCGAAATAGCAATGTCCGTTCGTCCGTCCGTCTGTGTGTCCATGTAAAGCTTGTAATCAAACTACAGGTCGCAAATATGAATATATTTTGATGAAATTTGGTATTTAATCTTCTGTCGGCCATGGGATGAACGCTATTGAAATTGGTGAGAATTGGTCCATGTTCAGACCTAGCCCCAATACAAATGACCCCTATGAAATCGGCATAAATTGCCATAAGTTCCAAATTATCATATAGATCTCAGTCAAATTGGGTTTGTATGTGTTTATTACATCCATTAATCAGTAGTTCAAAAGTACTCACTATAGGAAAATTCTTAGTCATAGGCCCCATATAGAGCTGCTTCCCGATCTTCATTTTGTATATATTTTTTCAAAGTATAAGTGACTTTACCAAATATGGTCAGGATCGGTCCATTTTTCGACCTAGTCCCCATATAAATATAGTATCCGATATGAACTTTTTCATATCTGCAGCGAAAAAATTAATAAAAATGCCACTCAAATTTGGTTAATGCTTATTTGCTATATCCAATTAGTTGGACCGAAGAGATAGGGTCTCTTAACCATGGTATAGGATATCGTATAGTCGGGCTAGACCGACTATAATTTTCTTACTTGTTTTAGATGTATTAGAGATATTCAATAAAAAATTTGATTCGTTCGGTATTTGAGAGATGCTAAAAAGTTGTTCTATATTTAAACAAATTTTTTATTATCTGCATATGTTCAAATTTCCTAATAATCAGTTGTCGCATCTTTTAATCAACTTTAAAATGATATACAACACTATCACATAAGTTACAAGGGGTGGTAACTTTATATATAAAACGTGGACAACATGGTAATCAAATTTGATATCGTTAAGAGCACATAAAGTGAGTTTCCTGGCTTTGTCAAAATATTTTGAAATTTTCCATTTTTAATTTTCCATTTTCCGTTTTTAATTTTTAATTTTAATTTCTAGTTTTCAATTTTTCATTTTCCACTTTTCATTTTTTATTTTTGTTTTTCATCTTCCATTTTCCATCTCATTTTCCATTTTCACTTTTCATTTTTTAATTTTTAATTTTCCATTTTTCATTTTTCAATTTACATTCTTCATTTTTAATTTTTCATTTTCCATTTTTCATTTTCCCCTTTCCATTTTCCATTTTTCATTTTTTATTTTCCGTTTTTCATTTTTCATTTTTAATTTTTAGTTTTCAATTTTTAATTTTTCATTTTCCACTTTCCATTTTTCATTTTAAAATTTTTCATTTTCCAAATTCCATTTTTCATTTGTAATTTTCATTTTTAATTTTTCATTTATCATTTTTTATTTGTCATTTCTCATTTTTCAGTTTTCATTTTTCATTTTTCTTTTTCCATTTTTAATTTTTAACTTTTAATTTTAAATTTTTAATTTTTAATTTTTAATTTTTAATTTTTAATTTTTAATTTTTAATTTTTAATTTTTAATTTTTAATTTTTAATTTTTAATTTTTAATTTTTAATTTTTAATTTTTAATTTTTAATTTTTAATTTTTTATTTTTAATTTTTAATTTTTAATTTTTAATTTTTAATTTTTAATTTTTAATTTTGAATTTTTAATTTTTAATTTTTTGCGCTTACCATATTTTGAATAAACTCACCATACAGAAAATTGTTCAAAGATTACAGATTTGCTCTCATCAATAAAATGAGATTTTTAGTTCAGAAGATATAACCCTTAAAATTAATCGATTTTCAGATTAAAAAAAAAACACAATTTTAGGCAATTTGGTCCAGTTTCAGTTAGAATATAAAAAAACTGGTATCTAATCTTATTTTTTTTATATCTATTGCTTTATGTAATTATTCAGCATATTAAGAAAAAAAATCATGTGAGTCCGATCACAGGGAAGATGTGTAAACATCTAGTAATTAAAGATTTTTTATGTCATTTTTTAAAATCAAACAGAAAGCGTCATCTATGTATCACTTATAGCAAAAACTGTTTCAGCTAATTCAACAACCCTTTGCTGTAAAACGTTAAAAATATAACAATATAAACGTATATAAGTGATACATAGATGACGCTTTTAAAAAAGTGGCATAAAAAAACAATTTTATATCATAATTTTTTCACCAATACAATCATAAGTCACACAGCGTTATGTGTCAGCTCTCACATATTACGTGTTACACTGTTTTTGTGATTGTATTGTGAAATAGAAATTTAACCCCCTGCGCTTAGAGATGTTTACACATCAAAAGTTTTACTGTTTGCTTTGTGTTTCTCCACGTAAATCGCTATTTACCAACTGTCTATTTTTTTAATATATTTCAACTTTGATGGAAGATAAAAAAATTGTTTAGTTATTTATATTAAAACATAACACATAAACATGATTTTTATCGTGCCGTTAACAAGATTCAACTTTGGTAACCCATATGTAAGCATCTAGAAGGCGTAGCACCTTGTTTGAATTCTTATTTCACATGTTGGATAATTGTCTATCATATGCTTTTTGCAACGAAAAAACTCAAATGGTGCCACTGTGCGTCGGTCGGTCTGAATACCTTTTTTCATACCAATTAGCGGCAATTTAAGTCGATTTTATAGGGGTCATTTGAATGGGGACTAGGTCTGAACATGGATCGAATTTCAATAATTTCAATAGCGTTCATCGTATGGCCGATAAAAGGTTATATGCCAAATTTCATTAAAATATATTCATATTTGCGACCTGTAGTTTGATTACAAGGTTTACATGGACACACAGACGGACGGACGGACGGACGGATATCGCTAAATCGACTCAGAAAGTGATTCTGAGTCGATCGGTATAATAAAAGATGGGTCTAGGTCAAATATTTTTGGTAGTTACAAACAGCAGCACAAAGTCACTATACCAAAACCGAATAGTGGTATAGGGTATAAAAATGTTATATATTTTCAAAATTTGTTCTCATCTATTTCTTTACTAGATAAGTTGAAAGCCGAAAAATCTCATGGATGTGGTACAATTAGGTCAAACAGTAAAGGTATTCCTAGTAACATGTCAAATGACTCCAAACTAAAAAGAGGAGAAAGTGATTACAGATTTTCTAATCTCAATATTGGCTTTTGGAAATGGAAATTAGTTCATTTAGTCTCAAATTTCTATGGCAATGAAGAAGCCACCACTTTACGAAAGCAGAAGAATGGATCCAAGTCCTCTGTGAAGGATTATAACACTTTTATAGGAGGAGCTGATACTGCTGACCGACTGAGGGCACCTCAATGTTCTGACCGTAAATCCACTAAATTATGGCATAGGTTGGTTTGGGGAATGCTACATATTATTTTGTAAATGCGTGTATTGTACATGGGTTAATCTTTGAAAACAATACAGTTAAAGATTTTAGAAGATCGGTTTCCCAAGGGTTGATGACCATGAAGGAGATTGATGAGAAAAAAAGAACATTTAGACAAAATTTGTCAATCTCTTCTTCTAACGAAAGGCGCAAAGCTAATTCTATATGTACAATACATGTGGGAAGTCAGATGTAAATTTTTCAACCTGTAGTTTGATTACAAGGTTTACATGGACACACAGACAGACGGACGGACGGACATCGCTAGTTTGAATCAGAAAATGATTCTGAGTCGATCGGTATAATAAAAGCATATTTTGACATGTAACTAACAAAAATAGTTTCATTAGTATTCACCATAGTTGTTTCTTTTTAAACTCTTTCTTTTAACTCATGCTCTCTGTCTATCTGTCGTGGGGCAACCCCATTCCCCCTTATCCAATAGATCTGAAACTTGGCCCATAGTCTTGTTGTGACTACATATTACTTTTACTGAATCTAACCACACTTCTCGTAGGCCTGACTTTAGATGAGTGTGTTAAAGCGATGACCAAAAAGTGCAAGTACGAGTGTATGTGAAGGTTCATGGTTCAAACCTCACGGCCGCCCTAAGTAGAAAAATTTTCATATAGAAACAATAAATTCAATTAAAACATAACAATTATCACAATGTTCAATAAATCGCTGGTGAAGGCTGAAATGCCAGAAACCGGTCCGATTAAGAATACAGTGCAGTTATGAATTTTTGAAATATATGCTTTCTTCTTCTTTACCACGCACCATTTATACTTTTGGGGTAGTTACGTACAGTCACGCATAGTCACGCACAGTCACGGAGTGATCTAAATGTCATTTCCCCTCATCCGATCGATCTGAAACTTTGACCATACACTTGCTGTGAAAAAAAGATTACATTTGACTTAATCACGCACAGTCACGGAGTGATTTAAAACCCATTTCCCCTCATCCGACGATTTAAAACTTGGTCGATAGATTTGCTGTGAAAAAAGATTAACTTTGACATAGTCACGCACAGTCACGCATAATCACGCACTGTCACGGAGTGATTAAAACCTCACTTCCCCTCATCCGTTCGATCTGAAACTTTGCCCATAGACTTCTTGTGACCAAAGATTAATTTTAAAATAGTCACGCACAGTCACGGAGAGATTCAAAACCCATCTCCCCTCATCCAATTGATCTGAAACTTAATGTGATTCTTTTATATTTAAAAGCAATAAAACCGTCAAACAAAGAAATAAAATAACAGTACAATGCACTGAAAGCATAAGACTTAAAAATTTTATGCATAAGGAAAGAAAGAGTTTTAATAAAAGCTTTGTTTTTATGGGTTGTATTATTTGATTTGATATTGCCCAAAATATGTTGATATTGGATATGTCAGACCCGATTGGAGTACAGAAGATTGAATTTAGTGAGAATTCGTCCATTTTAATAGCCAGCTTTGCTCTTTTTAACATTTTTATCTTTAAAATGCAATATTTATTAAAATGAATTAAATAAATAATCCAACCAAAAAATATATGTATGTTAATGCAATTGGATTACAATAGTTTAAGTATAATTCGGAGAATTTTCATGTTTTTGTATTTAAAACAAGTAAGAAAATTATAGTCGGTCTACACCGGCCATACGATACCCTATACCATGCGTTTAGAGACCCTATCTCTCAGGTCCAACTAACTGGATATAGAAAATAAGCATAAACCAAATTTGAGTGGGATTGTTATTAATTTTTTCGGCTGCAGATATGAAAAAGTTCATATCGCATGCTATATCTATGTGGGGGCCAGGCCCAAAAATGGACCGATCCTGACCATGTTTGGTAAAGTCTCTTGTATTTTGCAAAAATATATACAAACAAAATTTGAGAAGAATCAGTGCAATATTTTTGTTTTTTGATAGATTTAAGTGAAGATCGGGAAGCAGCTCTATATGGGGCCTATGACTAAGAGTTGTCCAATAGGGATCATTTTTGGACTACTGATTAAAGGATGTAATATATACGTACAAACCCAAGTTGACTAATATTTGTATGATAATTTGGATCTTATGGCAATATATATTGATTTCATAGGGGGTCATTTGTATGGGGGCTAGGTCTGAACATGGACCGATTCTCACCAATTTCAATAGCATTCATCCCATGGCCGGCAGAAGATTAAATACCAAATTTCGTCAAAATATATTCATATTTGCGACCTGCAGTTTGATTACAAGCTTTACATGGACACACAGACGGACGGATGGACGGACGGACGGACATCGTTAAATCGAATCAGATAGTGATTCTGATTCGATCGGTATAATTAAAGATGGGTGTAGGTCAAATATTTTTGGTTGTTACAAACAGCAGCACAAAGTCATTATACCCAAACCACATAGTGGTACAGGGTATAAAAACGTTAAAGACAATTCACAAAAATAAATAAATGCATACTATGTATATAAACAAGATTTTTCGAACATACCATCAGCTATTTTTTTTGTTCTATTACTGTAAGATAACGCGGACCCTATGCTGATTTTCACATAGGCTTTTTTAGACTATGGTCTTAGGCATGGTCTTACCTCTAAATATTTTTTTTTTTTTACAAATTATGGAATAAAATATTTCTTTATAGTATAACATGCATATCGTGTCACAATACACAATCTCCAAGGTTTTTATGATATCTATAATATAGGCTAGGCGATTTCTTGTGACTGATGTTTTGTTCTACCGTTTTATCCCGATTTTGACTAAACGTATAATATTTGAAAGGTATTTATTTTTAGCCATTTTGCAGATTTACAGATTTTTAAATTTTTTTCCTTTATTTTGAGTAAATTGCATTTAAAGTTGCTACTAACACATACATAAAATTATACAATGCAATGTGTGTGTTTATTAAATTTGTTAATGAGTTTGTAATAAAAATGAGTTTGTTTTTGTGTTGATTTGTGAATTGGCTATAATTGATTAGCATACTTCCTAGAATTTGCGCTCGAATTTCGAGGGCTGGAATCTGCTAGTATTACAAATTGTGTTTTCATTTCCATACAAATTTTCTCAAAAAATAATCGAATTTTGTCTCCTTATGTTTCTTCATTTTTACAAACACTAATTGAGGCTGTTTATATAAACAAAATTTTACATTAATTCATTATCAATTCAAGAAAAAAACAAATATTTTTTATAGTTATTTGCCACTAAACACTCGGACGCTGAATCGTTATTAAGTAACCTGAACAACAAATATTACTATTACACGAGAACAAGAGGGCTATTTAGGATATGCTATCCAAAAGATCGGCCTCCAACCAGTGCAGGTGAGCAAAAATATTAAACACATATTATATTTTTTATAAGTTTTTTTTTTCTTTTTTCATTATTCCTTTTAGTGCCTACATATTTGTCGCCAATTGAAACACATTGTTCCAACATTGAATATTTCCCTCAAATAGATGACGATAAAATTTTAGGAGAGGATTCCACTTCCAGATTGCATTTAGCACGATCATGTATTGCAATGTTTATATTAAGGTAATGTACATTTAATAAACATTAAAGTTAATTTGAGTACAAACAGTAATGTTTAACGGACTATACTTAAAGGTGCTATTACACGATGTGTTTTTTACATATGTACTGTCAAATTTTCCCACAACAAAAGTTGTACACATCGTGTGATACATATGAAACATTGTTTATGTATAATACATGAGGAAAGTCACATGTACATTTTTCAATTAGAACAGTTTCTATTTTGGCATGGCAAACATATGAAAATACAACACTGCTTGTGGCGAAAGAAAAACAGAGTAATATTGATATTGAAAGAATAATAAATTGTTTAATATTAATTAACAATTAAAAAAGATATAACTTTTTTTTAACAATAAATTTTTGTAAATTCACAAATTAAATCAGCTGTTGTTTACATTTAGAGGTTATGTCATACGGAAATACATATGCACGTGTGATAGCAAAAATTATGAATCGTATGTAAAAGACAATTTTGACAGACATGCGGAATTTCATATGGATAAAAAAAGTGACAGTACGTATGTAAAAAACACATCGTGTAATAGCACCTTAAAGGATAAATATAACCTCGAATACTTAAGCCTCATAACTGACGAATGATTTAAGTCTTTTAAACTTCACACGCTGTTGACTTTGAAAAATTAGAATATTATGAAAAATAATAATACAAAAAAAGATTGTCTTTTACGTTTACATAAACTTACATATCGCTGAAAACGAATATTTTTTATCGAATCACCTCAGTAATATAATAAAAAGATAAAATACGCTAATAAAGTTTTTATGTCGTTATTCGCCTTTTTCAAAATCATATATACAAGTATGATCACATTCTTAAATTTGGGTACTTTTAGTTGCATGGGACCAAAAAATGTGAGCTAAAGTGTTTTGCAAAAGCCTCAAAAAATGGATGAATGAAAAAGTATTTGTTTGAAGAGATTCGTGAATTCTTCAATTCTGCGTTAAACCATTATAAAAACTGTCTACAAAATTGAGATAATTCGATTTTCATCACATTTTTTATGATTTTCCATTGCTTCTTTTATTTTTAATACGATATATTGGAACTGCTAACGGATAAAAAGGGCGAAGTAAATAATTTCATTAAAACTGCATCAAAAAAACATGAAAAGATTACATGAAAATAAAAAATAAAAAAATGTGTTTAAGACAACAACTATATTTATATTCACTTAAATTCCACTTTTGGAGGATTTTTCAAAACGTTTTAGCTGATGAGCATAAATATTTTTGGAAACATCATAGAATGTGTCCAGATTTAATTTTAGGGCCGTACATCAAATACATTTTTATGAGGCTCTCTTTTTTATATAGTGCCTTCGTAAAATATTCTCTATTATTTTATTTTTTGGATTCAACGATATTAAATATACTCTCATTAGAGAATATTATTATTAGTCCAAATCTCATCAGGATTATTTATGTAAGTTTTGGGAAACAGTTTACTTTGTTATTAGCTAATTTCATATAGCAAACAGCAATTTATATCCCTCCCCAAGTCACTAATGACCTCATAATGATATTTTAATAATAATAATAATAATAATAATAATAATAATAATAATAATAATAATAATAATAATAATAATAATAATAATAATAATAATAATAATAATAATAATAATAATAATAATAATAATAATAATAATAATAATAATAATAATAATAATAATAATAATAATAATAATAATAATAATAATAATAATAATAATAATAATAATAATAATAATAATAATAATAATAATAATAATAATAATAATAATAATAATAATAATAATAATAATAATAATAATAATAATAATAATAATAATAATAATAATAATAATAATAATAATAATAATAATAATAATAATAATAATAATAATAATAATAATAATAATAATAATAATAATAATAATAATAATAATAATAATAATAATAATAATAATAATAATAATAATAATAATAATAATAATAATAATAATAATAATAATAATAATAATAATAATAATAATAATAATAATAATAATAATAATAATAATAATAATAATAATAATAATAATAATAATAATAATAATAATAATAATAATAATAATAATAATAATAATAATAATAATAATAATAATAATAATAATAATAATAATAATAATAATAATAATAATAATAATAATAATAATAATAATAATAATAATAATAATAATAATAATAATAATAATAATAATAATAATAATAATAATAATAATAATAATAATAATAATAATAATAATAATAATAATAATAATAATAATAATAATAATAATAATAATAATAATAATAATAATAATAATAATAATAATAATAATAATAATAATAATAATAATAATAATAATAATAATAATAATAATAATAATAATAATAATAATAATAATAATAATAATAATAATAATAATAATAATAATAATAATAATAATAATAATAATAATAATAATAATAATAATAATAATAATAATAATAATAATAATAATAATAATAATAATAATAATAATAATAATAATAATAATAATAATAATAATAATAATAATAATAATAATAATAATAATAATAATAATAATAATAATAATAATAATAATAATAATAATAATAATAATAATAATAATAATAATAATAATAATAATAATAATAATAATAATAATAATAATAATAATAATAATAATAATAATAATAATAATAATAATAATAATAATAATAATAATAATAATAATAATAATAATAATAATAATAATAATAATAATAATAATAATAATAATAATAATAATAATAATAATAATAATAATAATAATAATAATAATAATAATAATAATAATAATAATAATAATAATAATAATAATAATAATAATAATAATAATAATAATAATAATAATAATAATAATAATAATAATAATAATAATAATAATAATAATAATAATAATAATAATAATAATAATAATAATAATAATAATAATAATAATAATAATAATAATAATAATAATAATAATAATAATAATAATAATAATAATAATAATAATAATAATAATAATAATAATAATAATAATAATAATAATAATAATAATAATAATAATAATAATAATAATAATAATAATAATAATAATAATAATAATAATAATAATAATAATAATAATAATAATAATAATAATAATAATAATAATAATAATAATAATAATAATAATAATAATAATAATAATAATAATAATAATAATAATAATAATAATAATAATAATAATAATAATAATAATAATAATAATAATAATAATAATAATAATAATAATAATAATAATAATAATAATAATAATAATAATAATAATAATAATAATAATAATAATAATAATAATAATAATAATAATAATAATAATAATAATAATAATAATAATAATAATAATAATAATAATAATAATAATAATAATAATAATAATAATAATAATAATAATAATAATAATAATAATAATAATAATAATAATAATAATAATAATAATAATAATAATAATAATAATAATAATAATAATAATAATAATAATAATAATAATAATAATAATAATAATAATAATAATAATAATAATAATAATAATAATAATAATAATAATAATAATAATAATAATAATAATAATAATAATAATAATAATAATAATAATAATAATAATAATAATAATAATAATAATAATAATAATAATAATAATAATAATAATAATAATAATAATAATAATAATAATAATAATAATAATAATAATAATAATAATAATAATAATAATAATAATAATAATAATAATAATAATAATAATAATAATAATAATAATAATAATAATAATAATAATAATAATAATAATAATAATAATAATAATAATAATAATAATAATAATAATAATAATAATAATAATAATAATAATAATAATAATAATAATAATAATAATAATAATAATAATAATAATAATAATAATAATAATAATAATAATAATAATAATAATAATAATAATAATAATAATAATAATAATAATAATAATAATAATAATAATAATAATAATAATAATAATAATAATAATAATAATAATAATAATAATAATAATAATAATAATAATAATAATAATAATAATAATAATAATAATAATAATAATAATAATAATAATAATAATAATAATAATAATAATAATAATAATAATAATAATAATAATAATAATAATAATAATAATAATAATAATAATAATAATAATAATAATAATAATAATAATAATAATAATAATAATAATAATAATAATAATAATAATAATAATAATAATAATAATAATAATAATAATAATAATAATAATAATAATAATAATAATAATAATAATAATAATAATAATAATAATAATAATAATAATAATAATAATAATAATAATAATAATAATAATAATAATAATAATAATAATAATAATAATAATAATAATAATAATAATAATAATAATAATAATAATAATAATAATAATAATAATAATAATAATAATAATAATAATAATAATAATAATAATAATAATAATAATAATAATAATAATAATAATAATAATAATAATAATAATAATAATAATAATAATAATAATAATAATAATAATAATAATAATATAATAATAATAATAATAATAATAATAATAATAATAATAATAATAATAATAATAATAATAATAATAATAATAATAATAATAATAATAATAATAATAATAATAATAATAATAATAATAATAATAATAATAATAATAATAATAATAATAATAAATAATAATAATAATAATAATAATAATAATAATAATAATAATAATTAATAATAATAATAATAATAATAATAATAATAATAATAATAATAATAATAATAATAATAATAATAATAATAATAATAATAATAATAATAATAATAATAATAATAATAATAATAATAATAATAATAATAATAATAATAATAATAATAATAATAATAAAATAATAATAATAATAATAATAATAATAATAATAATAATAATAATAATAATAATATAATAATAATAATAATAATAATAATAATAATAATAATAATAATAATAATAATAATAATAATAATAATAATAATAATAATAATAATAATAATAATAATAATAATAATAATAATAATAATAATAATAATAATAATAATAATAATAATAATAATAATAATAATAATAATAATAATAATAATAATAATAATAATAATAATAATAATAATAATAATAATAATAATAATAATAATAATAATAATAATAATAATAATAATAATAATAATAATAATAATAATAATAATAATAATAATAATAATAATAATAATAATAATAATAATAATAATAATAATAATAATAATAATAATAATAATAATAATAATAATAATAATAATAATAATAATAATAATAATAATAATAATAATAATAATAATAATAATAATAATAATAATAATAATAATAATAATAATAAAATAATATATAATAATAATAATAATAATAATAATATAATAATAATAATAATAATAATAATAATAATAATAATAATAATAATAATAATAATAATAATAATAATAATAATAATAATAATAATAATAATAATAATAATAATAATAATAATAATAATAATAATAATAATAATAATAATAATAATAATAATAATAATAATAATAATAATAATAATAATAATAATAATAATAATAATAATAATAATAATAATAATAATAATAATAATAATAATAATAATAATAATAATAATAATAATAATAATAATAATAATAATAATAATAATAATAATAATAATAATAATAATAATAATAATAATAATAATAATAATAATAATAATAATAATAATAATAATAATAATAATAATAATAATAATAATAATAATAATAATAATAATAATAATAATAATAATAATAATAATAATAATAATAATAATAATAATAATAATAATAATAATAATAATAATAATAATAATAATAATAATAATAATAATAATAATAATAATAATAATAATAATATAATAATAATAATAATAATAATAATAATAATAATAATAATAATAATAATAATAATAATAATAATAATAATAATAATAATAATAATAATAATAATAATAATAATAATAATAATAATAATAATAATAATAATAATAATAATATAATAATAATAATAATAATAATAATAATAATAATAATAATAATAATAATAATAATAATAATAATAATAATAATAATAATAATAATAATAATAATAATAATAATAATAATAATAATAATAATAATAATAATAATAATAATAATAATAATAATAATAATAATAATAATAATAATAATAATAATAATAATAATAATAATAATAATAATAATAATAATAATAATAATAATAATTAATAATAATAATAATAATAATAATAATAATAATAATAATATAATAATAATAATAATAATAATAATAATAATAATAATAATAATAATAATAATAATAATAATAATAATAATAATAATAATAATAATAATAATAATAATAATAATAATAATAATAATAATAATAATAATAATAATAATAATAATAATAATAATAATAATAATAATAATAATAATAATAATAATAATAATAATAATAATAATAATAATAATAATAATAATAATAATAATAATAATAATATAATAATAATAATAATAATAATAATAATAATAATAATAATAATAATAATAATAATAATAATAATAATAATAATAATAAAATAATAATAATAATAATAATAATAATAATAATAATAATAAATAATAATAATAATAATAATAATAATAATAATAATAATAATAATAATAATAATAATAATAATAATAATAATAATAATAATAATAATAATAATAATAATAATAATAATAATAATAATAATAATAATAATAATAATAATAATAATAATAATAATAATAATAATAATAATAATAATAATAATAATAATAATAATAATAATAATAATAATAATAATAATAATAAATAATAATAATAATAATAATAATAATAATAATAATAATAATAATAATAATAATAATAATAATAATAATAATAATAATAATAATAATAATAATAATAATAATAATAATAATAATATAATAATAATAATAATAATAATAATAATAATAATAATAATAATAATAATAATAATAATAATAATAATAATAATAATAATAATAATAATAATAATAATAATAATAATAATAATAATAATAATAATAATAATAATAATAATAATAATAATAATAATAATAATAATAATAATAATAATAATAATAATAATAATAATAATAATAATAATAATAATAATAATAATAATAATAATAATAATAATAATAATAATAATAATAATAATAATAATAATAATAATAATAATAATAATAATAATAATAATAATAATAATAATAATAATAATAATAATAATAATAATAATAATAATAATAATAATAATAATAATAATAATAATAATAATAATAATAATAATAATAATAATAATAATAATAATAATAATAATAATAATAATAATAATAATAATAATAATAATAATAATAATAATAATAATAATAATAATAATAATAATAATAATAATAATAATAATAATAATAATAATATAATAATAATAATAATAATAATAATAATAATAATAATAATAATAATAATAATAATAATAATAATAATAATAATAATAATAATAATAATAATAATAATAATAATAATAATAATAATAATAATAATAATAATAATAATAATAATAATAATAATAATAATAATAATAATAATAATAATAATAATAATAATAATAATAATAATAATAATAATAATAATAATAATAATAATAATAATAATAATAATATAATAATAATAATAATAATAATAATAATAATAATAATAATAATAATAATAATAATAATAATAATAATATAATAATAATAATAATAATAATAATAATAATAATAATAATAATAATAATAATAATAATAATAATAATAATAATAATAATAATAATAATAATAATAATAATAATAATAATAATAATAATAATAATAATAATAATAATAATAATAATAATAATAATAATAATAATAATAATAATAATAATAATAATAATAATAATAATAATAATAATAATAATAATAATAATAATAATAATAATAATAATAATAATAATAATAATAATAATAATAATAATAATAATAATAATAATAATAATAATAATAATAATAATAATAATAATAATAATAATAATAATAATAATAATAATAATAATAATAATAATAATAATAATAATAATAATAATAATAATAATAATAATAATAATAATAATAATAATAATAATAATAATATAATAATAATAATAATAATAATAATAATAATAATAATAATAATAATAATAATAATAATAATAATAATAATAATAAATAATAATAATAATAATAATAATAATAATAATAATAATAATAATAATAATAATAATAATAATAATAATAATAATAATAATAATAATAATAATAATAATTAATAATAATAATAATATAATAATAATAATAATAATAATAATAATAATAATATTAATAATAATAAT